>SJYV01050986.1:30452-128015 GCA_006410875.1 Neotragus pygmaeus
CTTTCAGAATTTTCCACAGTTTATTGTGATCCACACAGTCAAAGGCTTTGGCATAGTCAATAGAGCAGAAATAGATGTTTTTCTGGAACTCTCTTGCTTTTTCCATGATCCAGCGAATGTTGGCAATTTGATCTCTGGTTCCTCTGCCTTTTCTAAAACCAGCTTGAACATCAGGAAGTTCACGGTTCATGTACTGCTGAAGCCTGGTTTGGAGAACTGAGCGCGGGCGGCTGCGACCCGGCGCACTGCCCGGCCGAGAGGAGCTACCCCGCGCCCGAGGCCAGGGGCGGCAGCCGGGAGGAGCAACCTGAGGAGCGGTGGCTGCACGGGCGCAGGAGGGCCTAGAGAATCTATCCCTACCTCCATAGGCAACTCCTATTCTGGTTTATTAAACATTTCTTTTCCAGTTCCATTGGGATATCATTGACATACATCCCTGTATAACTTTAAGGTATATAGCATACTTTTTTGGGGGTGGNGGGCGCAGGAGGGCCTAGAGAATCTATCCCTACCTCCATAGGCAACTCCTATTCTGGTTTATTAAACATTTCTTTTCCAGTTCCATTGGGATATCATTGACATACATCCCTGTATAACTTTAAGGTATATAGCATACTTTTTTGGGGGTGGGGCTCCAAAATCACTGCAGATGGTGAGTGCAGCCATGAAATTAAAAGATGCTTGCTCCTTGAAAGAAAAGTTATGACCAATCTAGGCAGTATATTAAAAAGCGGTACTTTGCCAACAAAGGTCTGTCTAGTCAAAGGTATGATTTTTCCAGTAGTCATGTATGGATGTGAGATTTGGACTATAAAGAAAGCCGAGCACTGAGGAATTGATGTATTTGAACTGTGGTGTTGGAGAAGACTTTTAAAAAAAAATTAATTTATTTTTTATTGAAGGATAATTGCTTTACAGAATTTTGCTGTTTTCTCAAGCTTCAACATGCAAAGGAAACTATAAGCAAGGTGAAAAGACAACTTTCAGAATGGGAGAAAATAGTAGCAAATGCAAAAGCTGACAAAGGATAATTTCTAAAATATACATGCAGCTCATACAACTCAATGCCAGAAAAAACAACCCAATCAAAAAGTGGGAAAAAGACCTAGATAGACATTTCTCCAAAGAAAACATACAGATGGCTAACAAACACATGAAAAGATGCTCAACATCGTTCATTATTAGAGAAATGGAAATCAAAACTACAATGAGATATTACCTCACATGGGTCAGAATGGCCCTCATCAAAAAGACTACAAACAATAAATGCTGGAAAGGGTGTGGAGAAAAGGGAACACTCTTGCACTGTTGGTAGGAATGTAAACTGATACAGCCAATATGGAAGATGGTATGGAGATTCCTTAAAAAACTAGAAGACTCTTGAGAGTCTCTTGGACATCAAGGAGATCCAACCAGTCCATTCTAAGGGAAATCAGTCCTGAATATTCATTGGAAGGACTGATGCTGAAACTCCAATACTTCGGCCACCTGATGCAAAGAACAGACTCATTGAAAAGACCCTGATGCTGGGAAAGATTGAAAGCAGGAGGAGAAGGGGATGACAGAGGATGAGATGGTTGGATGGCATCACCCAATCAATGCAGGGAGGCCTGGCGTGCTGCAGTCCATGGGGCCGCAAAGAATCGGACACGACTGAGTAACTGAACTGATACAGCATAATGGCTTGACTTACGTACACTGTGAAATGATTACCACAGTAAGTTTAGTTATCAGTTATCTCATACAGACACACACAAAAAAGGAAAAAAACTTTTCCCTTGTAATGAGAACTTTTAGGATTTACTCTCTTAACTTTCATATATACTCTGCAGCACTGTTAACTATAGTAATCATGTTGTACATTACATCCCCAGTACTTATTTATCTTACTGGAAGTTCATACCTCTAGACTACTTTCCTTCAATTCTTCCATCTTACCCACTGTGTCTCTGGTAACCACAAATCTGATCTTTTTTTGAGTTTGGTTTTGTTGTTGTTTTTAGTTTTCCCAAGATTTGTTTCTTTTTTATGGCCAAATAATATTTCATTTTATGTAAATACCACAACTTCTTTATCCATTCATCTGTGGGTGGACGCTTAAGTTGTTTCCAGATCTTGGCCTTTGAACATGGTGGGGTGGGGTGGGAGCAGATTTCTTTTTGGCATAGTATTTTTTTGTTTTCTTCAGATACATTCCCAGAAGTGGAATTGCTGGGTCATATGATGGTTCTATTGTTAATTGTTGAGGAACCTCCATACTCTCTTCCATAGTGGCTACCCTAGTTGACATTTCTACCAACAGTGCACAAGGGTTTCCTTTCCTCTATAATCTGGCCAAAAATTTGTTATCTTTTATCTTTTTTTTATAGTAGCCATTATATTTTTTTTAAATAGCCATTCTAAATGGCTATAATAGCCATTATAGCAGCCATTCTAACAGGCATGAGGTAGTATCTCACTGTGGATTTTTTTGTTTTAATTTTAATTTTTTGCATTTATTTTTTTGACCGCACCAGGTCTTTGTTGCTTCATGTGGGCTTTCTCTGTTTTTGGTGAGAGGGGGCTGTTCTTTGAGCTGCATGGGCTTCTCACTGTGGTGGCTTCTTTTGTTGTGGAACATGGGTTCTAGGTGCTGGACTCAGTAGTGTGGGCCACAGGCTTAACTGCCCTGTGGTATGAGGAATCTTCCCAGACTAGGGAGCTGTGTCCCCTGCATTGGCAGGCAGATTCTTATCACTGGACCACCAGGAAAGTCCTCACTGTGGTTGTGACTTGTGTTTCTGTAATGATTAAAGATGTTGGAGCACGTTTCATGATGGTCATTTGTATATCTTCTTTGGAGAAACCTTTGTTCAAGTCCTTTGCTCATTTTTAATTGGGTTGTTTGTTGTTTTGCTATTGAGTTGTATGAGTTCTTCATATATTTAGTATATTAACTCCTATCAGAGAGATGATTTGTAAATATTTTTGCCCATTCTTTTGGTTGCCTTTGCATTTTGTTGATGGTTTCCTTTGTTGTGCAGAAGCAGTTTTAAGCCTCTCTTTATTTTTTACTTTGTTGATTGTGCTTTTGGTGTCATATCCAGAAAATCATTGCTAAGACAATGACTTTTATCATCATGGATTAGTTTTGTCTGTTTTTGAATTTTATATGAAAGGAAGCATAGAGGATTGACCCTTTTAATACACACATATTTTAAAAATCACCTTTTCCCCTTTCTTTGATACTAATGTATCTTTCTGGATGTGAAAAGTATATCCTTTTATTATCAACATTTGAAAATATGGAATAATGTTCAGTTCAGTCGCTCAGTCATGTTCGACTCCTTGCGACCCCATGAATCACAGCACGCCATGCCTCCCTGTCCATCACCAACTCCTGGAGTTCACTCAAATTCATGTCCATCGAGTCGGTAATGCCATTCAGCCATCTCATCCTCTGTCGTCCCCTTCTCCTCCTGCCCCCAATCCCTCCCAGCATCAGGGTCTTTTCCAATGAGTCAACTCTTCACATGAGGTGGCCAAAGTATTGGAGTTTCAGCTTTAGCATCAGTCCGTCCAATGAACACCCAGGACTGATCTCCTTTAGGATGGACTGGTTTAGGCAGCATTAAAAATTAGTGTTCTTAGATCCATTCCCCACAGATAACTGCTGAATCTTAGGATATTTTCTTACAACAGTTGTTTTCAAAGTCTGGGCTCCAGACTAACAACATCAGGAAACTTGTAAGAAATGCAAAATTACCAGCTTCATCCCAGACCTACAGAGTTGGAAACTTTATAGTTGGAGCCCAGGAGGGTGTTTAAAGAAGTCTTCCAGGTGTTTCTGATGCATGAGTATTTGAAAGTCGTTTCCTTAGAATGTTTTTCTTTCCTTTCTTTCTTAGATGTGCTCACATTTTTACAGTCTACCTTTTCATGGAACAGTTTATCAGAAACATTACTATGTCATGATAGGTAATGAGTTAACTTATCCAGACTAAGAAAAGACCAGTATGGTCTGTAAGTTCAGTAAAGAAGCTAATTGTGGCCTGTTTGGGCTTTTGCCATCTCTTGGGATAACTACTTTCCAAGTTGACCACATTTGTGGGCAGCTTCCTTTACTGGCTCTCATCACCATTTAGCAATGATGCTGCTGGAAATATATTTGGGTGGAATGATTCCAGTTGTACTTGAGAAGATTTACAAACAAATCTCATCTGGTACAGAACTGGTGAATAACAATTCTATCCAGGCGAATGATACAGGGGGCTGACACTTGGTTCCCAAGTAAGAGTTGGTCTTCAGAAGTCTTGGCGGTCAGACACAGACATGCCAATAGAAGAGGAGAGAGACATCTTGAAGGAAAAATAGCTATGTGGCTCTGTTGGGGACACTGTCTAGGCCCTTGCTTATGGTTGAACAATAACCCGCCATCTTGCCTCATGAACCAGTTCTGCTAATGAACACTGTGTCTACTGAGGGACTCCAGACTGACAGTCCTGACTTTGGTCTACCTGGCAAAATGCCCATTACATCTTTTTGTCTTGAGATGTTATTTGTTAGGCTGAAAGGACAAGAGACCTTACCTACAGTTGTCCTGAGAATGTCCTTCTAAGAAAGGCTTTATAGTCACCTCACAAGAAAACATCTTTCAGGAGATGGCTTGTGAGGACTCAGATTGGGGCGGTAACTTAGGTCACAGAGTTGACGTGTGCTGGCAGTGTTGTATTTCCATTTGAAATCACCTAACTCCAGATTCAGCTTAATTTCTACTGTCGGTATTGCCTCCTGGAGTGCATGTGGTCCTATTCTTATGCCTAGTGGACAGGGCATTAGGAAAGGGGTCAGTGTCAGACTATTTCAGAGTGATAGTTGCCTATGTTGACACTTCTGGGGAAAAGTGATGGAAGAAAACATGGAAGGCAGTATGGGCAGATTTTAAGAGTGGGTTGGTTTGATTTAGAGTCAGAGACGAGGCACTTACAGGTTGTGTGACTGTATGAGCTATCTCTAGGTGAGTAACAAATTACTTCCCAAAGTGTGGCATAAATACACACATTTCTTATCTCGCGGTTACTGTGGGTCAAGAATTGAGGTCTGGTTTCCCTGGGTCCTTTGCTTCAGGGTCTGTCTTGAAGCTATAATTAAGGTGTCAGTTGGTACTGAGGTCTCAGACTTAACTGGGGATGGGACTTTTACAAGTCAACCTGGGCTACCATAACAAAGTACCACAAACTAGGTGGCTTAAACAACAGACATTTGTGTCTTCACAGTTCCAGAGGCTGGAAGTCTGAGATCAGGGTGCCAGCATGGTGGGCTCTGGTGAGCGCTCTCTTCCTGTCTTGCAGAGAACCACATTCTTGCTTTGTCTTCATGTAGTGGGGGGGCGGATAGAGCAAGATCTCTGGTCTATTCTTATAACGACACTAGTCCCTTCATGAGGACCCTACATAATTGAGCTCATCTAAACCTGATTAATTACCTCTCAAAGTCCCATCTCTTTGGGGGTTGGGGCTTCAGCATATGGATTTTCAAGGAACACAGCTCAGTTCATAGCAGATCTGCTTCTAAGCTTACGTGCTTGTTGGTAGGATTCAGTTCCTTACGGGTTGTTGGACTGAGGGCCTCAGTTCCCTGCTGCCTGTCAGTCAGACATCACCCTCTTTTCCTTCCACATGAGCCTCTCCAATAAGTTGGATGACTTGACTTCTCTGAATCATCCTCCTTTCTACACTGTAAAATGGGAATAGTTATAGTTCCCTGAGAGTTACTATGATAATTCATTGATATAATGTATAAAATATCAGCTCGGTGCAAAAGTTGAGGTTTTGCGTTGTTGAACTTTGCCGTTTTATATTAGAATGCAGTCTTAAATAAATATAGCTATAGTATAGGTAATTTTAATGTGCATTTCTTTCTTTGTGTTTTTTTTTGCTAATGGTTTATCTCATGCTGTGTATTTTATATTTATTTTAGACTCTGGAAATGATGTTAGACAAAAAGCAAATTCTAGCGATTTTCCTATTTGAATTTAAAATGGGTCATAAAGCAGCAGAGACAACTTGCAATTTCAGTAATGCATTTAGCCCAGGATCTGCTAACAAATGTACAGCGCAGTGATGGTTCAAAAAGTTTTGCAAAGGAGATGAGAGCCTTGAAGATGAGGAGGACAGTGGCTAGCCATTGGAGGGTGACAATGACCTTGAGAGGGTTATTGAAGCTGATCCTCGTAGAACTACGTGAGAAGTCGCTGAAGAACTCAACCTTGATGAATTTGAAGCAAATTGGAAAGGTGAAAAAGCTCAATAAGTAGGTGCCTCATGAGCTGCCTGAAAAAAAAAATCGTCATTTCAAAGTGGCATCTTTCTTATTCTTCACAAAAACAACAAACCATATCTCAATAGGATTGTGTCACATGACAAAAAATGGATTTTAAGTGCTGACCAGTGACAACCAGCTCAGTAGTTGGATGGAGAAGAAGCTCCAAAGCACTTCCCAAAGCCAAACTTGTACCAAAAAAGGTCATGGTCACTGATGATCTGTTGCTCCTCTGACCCACTACAGCTTTCTGAATCCTGGCAAAACCATCATATCTGAAAAGTATGCTCAGCAATTTGATGCATTGAATTGTTCAACAGGATGGGCCCAAGTCTTCTCCACAACAACACCTGACCACATGTCACACAGCCAACACTTTAAAAGTAAAACGAGTTGGCTGTGAAGTTTTGCCTCACCCGCCGTATTCATCTGACCTCTTGCCAACCGACTACCAGTTCCTTAAGTATCTCAACAACTTTTTGAAGGGGAAATGCTTCCACAACCAGCAGGATATAGAAAATGCTTTCCAAGAGTTCATTGAATCTGGAAGCACAGGTTTTTATGCTACAGGAACAAACAAACATTTCTTGTTGGCAAAAATCTGTTGTTTGTAATGGTTCCTATTTTGATTAGTAAAGATGTGTTTGAGCTTAGTTATTATGATTTAAAATTCATGGTCCAAAACAGCGATTATGTTTGTACCAACCTAATAGCTTTGCACAGAGGCTGGCGCCTTGTTGGGGCTTCCTAAATGGTAATTATTATTACTATTATAATTCCTTAGGCATCTGATATTCTAGGGTCTGGTTATTGTCCAGATTGTATATAAGGCTATGTCCCCTGTCCTCTACTATAACACAGAGTCTTCTTCAGGTTAAAGACAGTTCATAAACCTCAGAGAAAATACAGCATATTTCCTGGAGCATCTCAGACCATGGGACTGGCAATTTTCAGAGATGTGCTTTGAAGTATACTGTAGTCACACGTCCTGGTGTCCCTCCATGTCAGCTTTTTAGAGCAGGCCCAAGAGTGTTTTTTCTTTTTTTTCACACCCCTAATAACCAGATCCTTGAAAGCATCTACTGACCATAAATGACATGGAGTCTCCGGGAAGTTCAACTTGAGCCATGTTTGCTCAGTTCAGCTCAGTTATCTTGTCTCTTAAGTCATTGTCTGTTCTCCGACTCATGCTCGGTACTATCTCAAGGCATCTGTATCTGCTCCTTTCCCATCCAACCCTGGGCATAGTTAACAAGGTGAAGTGGTGCTTTCCAGAGACCTTGGAAGCCATATCTTTCTCAGTCATCATTTGGGGCTATTACAGGGGGAAGTATAACTTTGTCTTATTGTCACGGGATCATGTAGATGTCCTAATCCTCGCTCTGCAGAAATAAGATCAGTCTGAGTGTCTGTTCTGAATTATTTTTCTGCCTAAACAGAGCCCAGGAGGGATCCTAACTTGCAAAAAATATATTATTCAGCCCAATGCTGATTTCATTTCCTAAAAGAGATTGGGTCTGAATAAGACTTTAATTAAATTCAGCCTCTTGACCTGACACTGACTTGGTTCTCCCTCCCAGTGCCTTCCAACATTAGACAAGGGAGGAGGAGGAGGAATAGACAAGTAAAGCAATTCACATGAATTTTTAGGCCGAGCCACTTCCACATTCCGTAAAGCCCAAATGGCTGTATAGGAAACAGCTGCAGTATTTACTGGGGCTTGGTTAAGCATCATTACCATCCCACCTCCTCACAGGGGGAGTTCAGCTCCAAATGGAGTGCAGTGGAGGGAGTAATTGACTCTGCTTCCCTGGCACCTGGTGTTTCTGCCAAATCCCTGAGGTCACTGCAGTAGAGAAGCCCCCCTCCTGGGCTGGATGGAGGGAAGCCTCAGGGCCTCTAGTGAGAGGGGGAGAGCAGAGCCAAGAGGAGGTCAGAAGGGATTTCATTGTTCACTTGCTCTATCTTTGTCCACTCACTCAAAGATTTTTTTTTTATTGAGCATCTACTAGAGGTTTGGTACTGTTTTGGCACAGGGGATTAATGACAGACATGGTCCCTGCCTTCTTAGAGCCCATGTTTTAGAACAATATACAGTAACCACAAAATTTAAATACAAACTCATTAAAAATCAAATTGAAAATTCAGTTATGTAGCCACAAGTGTGCATTTCAAGTGCTTACAGGATAATGGTCATTGTATTGGACAGTGCAGGTAAAGAACATTTCTGTCATGGCAGAAAGGTCCATCACTTCAGTTCAGTTTAGTCGCTGAGTCATGTCTGACTCTTTGCGACCCCATGGACTGCAACACGCCAGGCTTCCCTGTCCATCACCAACTCCTGGAGCTTGCTCAAACTCATGTCCACTGCGTTGGTGATGCTATCCAACCATAATAAAGTGGGTGGGGTGCGGAGCGTCATTAAGTAAACAATCATATAGGTAAATAAGGTCATGTTGGACGTAGTGGTACTATGAAGACACTAAAACAGGGGAATGGGCTAGACTTGCCTTTCGAATAGGATGGTCTGGGTGGGCTTCTCTGAGAATTACTCCAAGTGCTCACTGAGCCCCTGTTTGCCTTGACACATGGGCCAAGAGCCTGGAGGGAGCTGGGGTGGACAGCAAGTGTTTGGGGCACTCTAGAAGTGTAGGAAAGCTGCTGTGGCTTGGAGTAGGGAACCAGAGGGAGAGCAGTGTGAAATGGGGTCAGGGGCAAGGCTGAGGCCCAGTTGCCTGGGTCCTGGGGAAGAGTGTGGTGGGAGACTTCTTTAAAGGGAAGCATCAGGATCTGATTTATGTTTTAAAAGCTTACTCTGGCTTCTGGGTTGATCATGGATTGTAAGAAGGCAAAGCTGGAGGCAAAGGGACCAGGAAGGAGGCTATTAAAGCTATTCAGGTGAAAGAAGCTGGGTCTTGGCATGAGGGGCTAAGGGCAGCAGCTACCCCAGAAAGGTAGCTCTGCGAGAGGTAATTTCCTCACATGGGGACAATAATAGTACCCACTGTATGCTGTTACTGATACAAGGATAGAGTGAGGCAACATTTGTGATGAACCTAGTCTTCACAGCACCATAGTATGTGGCATTATCTTGTCTAACCCCCTTTATAGCTCTCCTGGATGATGGTAACAGCCTCTCTACTTTCTAGTCTCTTGTCTTGCCTCATCTAGCCCAGTTTCTACACCGTCACTGGAATCACCTTTTCTGAAAGTCAAATCTGAAGAGGTCAGTTCCCTTCAGAGGCTCCCGAATGAACCTCAGCTAAACTCTTAACTTGTTAACATGGCTTAGGAGGCTCTTCACTCTGTGGCCCTTGTCTCTTTCAGGGATCATCTCCTTCAGGCTTCACTTTGAGCTCAGGCTCCAACCTGCACTGATCATTACCTCTGGCCCAAGTCCTTGTAGATTGGTACTATGGTCTGAATGTTTGTGTCTCCTGAAAATTCACACGTTGGAATCGTAACACCAAACGTGATGTTATTAGGAGATGGGGCTTTGGGAGGTGATTAGGTCATGAGGGTGGGGACCTTGGGAATGGGTTTAGTGCCCCTGTGTTAGAGACCTCAGAAAGCTCCCTAGTTCCTGCTACCTAGTGAGGATACGCGAGAAGTCTGAGTTGGAAGGGGGCCCTCACTTGATCAGACTAGCGCCCCTGTCTCAAAGTTCCAGTCTCCACAACTATGAGAAGTGTTTGTTGTTTATCAGCCACCCAGTCCGTGGTGTTTTTTAATAGCAGCCTGAACAGACTAAGACTCTGGGCTACCTCACCAAGCACCGGTGACTATGCATTGTTGTGACCTGCCCTGTACCTTAGAATTAAAAACCGTTAAAAGGCTTAAGTACTCTAGTGTTGGACTTTCATAGGGTCAGTATATTAAGCCTTATTCTTCCCCTTTCAAGTTTGGAACCCACTGAGAAGTATCAGTAGATAAAGGCGAAACACAGAGGGAGATCTTGTTATTTACATAACAAGCACATAGGTGATTCCCTAGGTGCCAGCCATCAGCTTGCCCATGGCCACACAGCTAGTAGGTGGCAGACCAGGTTTCCAACCCAGCTCCAGAAACTTCTTGTTATTCTGATTCTTAAATTGTAAGCTTTGTTCATTATAAAACTATAGTGGAGAACATGGATTAGTTGCATGTCCAAAATGATGAACTAACTATTGCTGAATTGACTCTTTTAGCTGGTCTCAGCCCTCATAGGCATATTACAGGGGCAGAGCTAACCCTGCTCCTTCTGTAAGGGTGGTCCTTCCTATAAGCAGGCCGACCTGAAAAGAGAAGATTAAAGGGGTGAGCTCAGTCTCGCTTTCCATATTCACCAATCTGCTAAGTTACTTTTTCATCCTCCAGGGAAGAGTGCGTGAGAGATGGGGAGAATGGCCAAAATGTTCACTGAGCTAAGGTGAAATAAATGGTGGAATAAATGTTCCCCTGAAACCCATGGAGGCCAATGCATTATCATCCTTGGAAATGGGCAAACTCTGCTGGCAGTGGAGTCAAGGGTTCAGGGGTTTTCAAGTCCTTCTCTCTGTTCTTCCAGAGTTGGAATTCTGAGGCCTAGCTGTGAATCACTGTGCCTGTGACTGCCTTGCATTTGGAGGGACAGGAGGACCTCTGGGCTGCATGTCAGGAACTGCTCTTCTTAAAATCCAGAGGACTTCTGTGGCATCACTGGCGGCCCTCCTCAGACTTAGTGACAGGTCCTGATTGCTAAGAGACTGATTTGTATCCTTTTCTTAACAGAGCCAAGTAGGTATGTGTCCAAGGCCTGAGGGTTCCGGCATGTATCTCATTGTCTCTCAGTAGAGTGTGGCTTCTACATGGATGGGGAAAGAACATCAGATGGGTCAGGTGTCCTGGTTTCTTGCTTGGCTCTCATTTATTAGCCATAGGAGGCTGGGGAAGTCACTCAGCCTCCCTCTCCCTTCATTCCCTCATCTGTAAAATGGCAGTGAAATTACTTATCTCAAAGGACTCTGTGAGGATCAAGATTATGGACAAGATCGTGCTTTATAAACAACAAAGCCAGAAAATTCCAAGCAGCTTTATCATATTTTCCAAAATCTTTTCTGTGAATCCCCCTTTCTTGTTTCCCATATCCTTTTCATGGTAGACACATGTTGATTGCTCATCCAATATGCTCTCTTTCTTCTTCTGGAACAGTACCCTGATCCTTTCTGGGTATCTCTTGGGCCATGTGGATTGTTCGAATCTGACCCATCCAACAACTCCAGGGGCAGGCCCACAATCCAGTCCTGACCAAGCAGAATATTTTATCCCTCTGGCCATACAGTCAGGTGCAACGATTGCCATGTGCCCCCCTTGGTCCAATCGACCGTTCCTGGGGCTTCTGCTGGAATTTCTGGGAAGGACTTTGCCTTCCTTGCCAGAATTGCTGAACTTGGAGATATAAGATTGGTGGGGGCCACCTCTGCCATCTTATGGGGAGAGCCTCCCACCATACAGAAAAGCAGAATGGAGAGCTGGAGTAAGATATGTCCTCTTAAAATTGCTAGAGCCCCTGGACCCAGCCATGCCTGATTTTATTGTGAATGAGGTGGATTAGCATTTCATTTTGATTTTTCTGACAGACTGTTGGTGTTTTTCTCATAGATGTGAAGGAAATTCTTTTGGTATCTTTTTTTGTTTTTGTTTTTACTGAACTGAAATACACAGAATATAAAATTAACCATTTTCAAGTATGCAATTCGGTAGCCTTTAGTACATTTACAGTGTTGTGCAACCATCACTTCTATCTAGTTCCAAAAAATTTTCATCATCACCAAATTGGATCTGTTAAGCAGTTTCTCCCCATTCCCCATTTCCCTGAGTCCTTGGAAACCATTAATCTGCTTTCTATCTTTATGGGTTTATTTATTCTGGATATTTCATGTAAATGGACTCATACAATATATGACCTTTTGTGTCTGCCTTGTTTCACTTAACATAATGTGTAATAGAGCCATCCATATTGTAGCATCATCAGTGTTTCATTCCTTTTTATAGCTGAATGATATTCCACTATATGGATAAAACATTTTATTTATCCATTCATCCGTTGGTGGACATTTGGATTATTTCTACCTTTTGGCTGTGGTGAACAGTGCTGCTGGAACATTCATGTACATATATATGCTTGAATTGTATATTAGGGAAATGAGTCTTTGGTCTATGATGGGTATTGGGATTATTGTTTCTCGGTTTTCAGTTTGTCTTTGACTTTGTTTATGATGGTTTTGGCCAGGCAGAATTTTGAAAAAATTGCTTTGTAGTTGAATCTGTCAGGCTTTTATGGCTTATGGGTCTTGTGACACAGGAGTGTTATTATGCTTGAGGTTATAAAATAATTCTTCCATTAAAACTGCCACTTATCTACTCATATCAGTGAAACAGGGATTAAAAAACGGCTGCACTTGGCCCCCACCCTACCCCGGGGTTACTGTGAGGACCAAATAAGAGAAAAGGCTTTCTAAAATGTAAAGCAGTGTATACACACAAGATATGTTGTCATCATCACTATTAATTGTATCCAATTCTAGCACTAACTAGCTGAGTTCTGTTGTTGCTTTCATTTTCCAGAGCAGAGATTGAAGGGCAGAATTATTCACCAAGTCAGCCAAGGATGCATTAGTTGGTAGCATTGGAGAATGTCACAAAAGATAACAATTCTTATTAGTTATCTTGGGAGTGTTTCACATTCGACCAGAAAAATAAAAATGCCTTAAACCAAAAGTTATTGGTCATTCTTCCTCCAAGTAGAGTTTTTTTTTCCCTACCAGGAAAATAAACCAGTTTAGTGGGTTTTATGTTATTCAGCTGTAACTGTAATTTAAGCCTCATCAATGGCCATTCGTGACATGTTTGCCTTATATTTTAAACTCTACATTTTTTAAATGGCAAACTTCAGATTGAACACGGTATTGATTGAAGAAAAATGTCACTACTTGACAGCAATTATTCCTACGCTTATTGTTCTGGGATATAATAGTCTACTGGTTGAGTCCTTGGGCTCTGATGTAGCCGGATGTGGGCTTGCAAGTGATTCAGTTATTAGCTAGTTGTGCAATCTTGGGCAGATTGCTGCACTGCTCTGTTCCCCCTGTTTGCCCACCTGTGAAACAAGGATGATTATAGCCCCTGACCCACTGATAAAATCTATGTCATTGATAACATTTCTGTAGAAAACTTGGCCCAGTGACTGTATAGAATGAGGGCTTGATAAGTATTAACCATTAGTATAATTCAGGAATATTTAAAAGAATCCAGAAAATGAGCCTGAAGAAAGTGAAATATACCCTCCAAGGGGTATTCCTATCCTTGGAGGAGGGGTGGCACAGATCAAAGCACATGGCAGGGCCCCTGATCCTGCCACCTACGACATTTATTTTTGTAGCAATCTGGTTTCCTTTAATACCGTGTGAAGGATAATCACCAGGAATGGCAGTTGGTTCTCATAAGCGAGGAAGAAGAGGTCGCATGGAAGGGAATGGTCCCTTCATGTGGTCACAGAGGGCAGCTGGGAGATTGGGATGAACTGTGCAGAGGATTGGAAGGAAAAGAGCAAGGGCATTGGGCAAGGGGCCTGCCCAGGTCACACCACCTCTTCTTGGGGAAGGGAGATTCTGGGTACTGTGGATTCATGGTATGTGTTGATGTATTCGCAGGGGCCACAATCCTTTTCCTCTTCCTCTCTTCCTGCACCTATCCCAGGCATCTGTGGAGCCCCACCTCTGGTTCTAGACCCCAAATGGTTGGATGCTAAAAAGGAATACTCCGTGGACCTCTGCTGTGTTCCAGGCACTTGAAATTTCCTGTTGGATCCTATGCAAAGAATGAGATCCCCACCATTTTACAAATGAGGAAATTGAGACTCAGTGAAGGCACAGAAGCTACCTAAGGTCCCTGTAAGCTGGAACCACGGAGGCAGGCAGGGAATCCAGTTTGTCACATCCCAAAATGCATGTTAATAACTCCGATTTACCTTTGAGAGTCTAGCCTTGAGGCAGGGGTGCTAATCTCAGAGCACATCTGTCTCAGCTAACAAGTGTGGCTTTCACTGTTTTAAAACGGTCCAAAGCGGGGGTTGCTGTAGAGGGCCTGAGTGTGCTATGGGAAGGGAAAGGCAGGGAGTGACGGCACTGACTGTGGGCCAGTGGCATCTACTCGTGAACCCTGTAATCTCTTGTCTCTGGGCACGAAATTATAATAAACCCCGTGATTCACCAGCTGGACTTCTCTCTTGCTTTCTCCAAGCATATCCCATGTGTTCCCAACCATGCTCATACTGTTTGCACCATAGGAATGCCCTTCCCCTCCCCATGCAGACCTGTGGAGACTCACTATAACTGCCACTTTGTCTAGGAAGCCTCAGTGGACTAGCATGGATAACCTATTAATTTATGAACCCCAATCAAATAATTCATTATACACTCAGAAAAGGGCAAATCAAAGATTATTTTTAGAAATTTGTGAAATACCAAATTTGGGGGGCAATGCATGTCATTAAAAAACAGAAACCTTACTTTGCTGAAAAAGGTCCGTCTATTCAGAACTATGGTTTTTCTAGTAGTCATGTATGGATGTGAGAGCTGAATCATAAAGAAAGCTGAGCACTGAATAATTGATGCTTTTGAACTGTGGTGTTGGAGAAGACTGTTGAGCGTCCCTTCGACTGCAAGGAGATCAAACCAGTCCATCCTAAAGGAAATCAGTCCTGAATATTCATTGGAAGGACTAATGCTAAAGCTGAAGCTCCAGTACTTTGGCCACCTGATGGGAAGAATCAACTCACTGGAAAAGACCATGATGCTGGGAAAGATTGAAGGCGGGAGGAGAAGGGGATGACAGAGGATGAGATGGTTGGACGGCATCACCAACTCGATGGACATGAGTTTGAGTAAGCTCCGGGAGTTGCTGATGGACAGGGAGGCCTGGCATGCTCCATGCAGTCCACGGGGTCACAAAGAGTCGGACACGACTGAACTGAAAATATTAATGACTATCTTAACATGTGAAATTCCAGGGGCAGCAACCCTGTAGTGCTTGATTTCATTTTTACAGAACAGATCTTATTCTGCCTTGAGTGCGTGTGAAATGCGTTTACTCTCCAGTAGAATGCAGCAACCTTTGCACATATGCATGGGAAGAATCTGGGGTCATACAGCACAGGAGTGAATGCTGGTGACTTTGGGCAAGTCACCTCCCGTATCTGTGCCTGTTCCTTCACGTGCACTATGTTATGGGTTTGCTGAGGGGTTTACTGAGTGCTTATTACCATGCTCCGTGCTAAGCTTAGCTGCACATTCTTACTTGAGCCCCCAAGAGCTCCCTCATTCCTGAAGGCCCCTACCCTGCAATACTTTTTCCTCACAGCACTTATCATCTTCTTTCATACATAAATTTCTCATTTTGTTTATCTTTCATCTTCCCCTTCTAGGGCCTCTTGCCTTGCACAGTTCCAAAAGGCACCATTCACGATGCATTCTGAGCTCTGCTTGGGGCTGATTTTACTGAGATTATTACCATGACTAGTGCTGACTTCCCAGAGTTGGGTGATGTGGAGACTGTGGAGCTCCAGAAGTAGGGAATCTTTCTTTTTTTTTTGCCTGGTTTGATCATTGCCATGTCCCCATACCCAGAACGATGCCTGACCTATATTAAACTGAAATACATGTTGAAAGAAAGAATGAAAAAATCCTCCAAAAAGAACCATTTTACTGGTGAGGAAACTGAGGCTCAATGAGTTATTGATTTGCCCTGCGTCCTGCTAAACCCGTGTCCTGAGGTGGCTGGGTTTCCAGCAAGCCTGCTCCCAACGGCTTTGCAAAGCTGCATGTCTGAGACACTTGGCATTGTCCCTGCCGCCCCATAATGCTCCACAAATATTAATGAGCTTGCCTACATGGATCAGCCCCTCTCCTCCGCTAGACAATCAGGCAGAGTGACAAACTGTCACATAGCCTTTGCTTGAGAAATTTAATTAAATTGCATGTTGCAAAAAGAAGGTGGACCTTTTGGAGTGTTTGGAGGAATAATTCCTAACCCAACTGCCAATGGTAGGAGTCTTCAGGGGCCTCTCAGGCCTCCCCAGCCCAGTTCTTTTTCCTGCCTCCTTCCCTTTTGTGAGCCTTTCTTCCTCTTTTTGCTTGCAGTGAGTTCTGCTCTCCTGTAGGCTACAATGTGTCAGTTGTTATAAAATCCGGGAGGTGGAGCTTGGTGACGAGAGCGGTGGGGGAGCGCTAGGCCAGCCCTGCAGGGCGTGCAGTCCAGCCTCCGGTTCACCGGAGCTTAAGCCTTGCAGCAGGAGAACTTCCACCTCGCTCTCCTGGCTTTGAGCCTCACTGTATATCGGACCAGAGGCGCCGAAGGGAGGGAGGATGCGAGATGACCGGCCCTTTGGCAACCTGACCATCTCTTTAACAGAGCTTTGGAAAACCAGCCGGAGGCTGACTGCAGGACCAAGGAGGCGCCGCGCCTCTTGTGGATGTGTGTGTGTGTGTGTGTGAGTGTGTGTGAGAGGGTGAGCGGGTGTGAGGGTGTGTGAGTGTGCATCACGACTGCGTGTGTGCATGGCTGGATGAGTGCACCAGTGCACGCGTGAGTGTGTGACTGTGTGTGTGTGAGAGTGAGTGTGTGAGAGTGAGTGCTCTTGGTTATTATTTTTTTGGAAGAAAAATCTTAAAAATCTTGGGCAGGTTACCGGGCTCCTAGGGTGGTGGTTCTTCTGCAAGAGGAGTTGACCAGACCAAGCTACTTGAGACATTTTTCTCGCCAAGTAAAGAGAAATTTCCTCTGAGAACGAGAGGGATTTTTCCTCTGGCTCTGCCGCTGAGTGAAAGAGATTAGCCCCCTACACCTGTGAAATCGACCAGAGCCGTGTGATTACTAAGGCTGGAGCGAGGACTCGGGAAGAAAAGGAGCAATAAATCCAACAGCCTGTCAGTGCCTTTGGCCACATTGGAAGATGTCATCTCAAACTAAGTTCAAGAAAGACAAAGAGATCATTGCCGAATATGAAGCCCAAATAAAAGGTGAGATTCGGGCTGGGGAGTCATGCCTCCCCTCGCCTTTCCTTCTCTTGCTTTGGCTTTTTCCCCCCCTCTTTTCCTCCCTGCCATCATGAAACGTTGTTATGCATCAATAATCTTATTGTGAGGAGGAACAGTGGCAGCTGCACAAGTCCGGACTGGTTTCGACTGCAGAGAGCGCTGGCGCTGGGAGTACGGATTGTAGAACGGGCGGCGATCACTGCATTGCAGGTGTGTGAGGAGGATCCTACACCCGGCTTTAGGAGTGTCTCAAATACTCCATCATCTTGGCCGTGACATGTTACTCTCAGGCCATTTTGACAGTCACTGGCAAAGACAGTCACTACCTCCTCCCCCTGCCATGCAAAAAGCCCCATAATATGATGTATATTTTTTATGATCTGCTTTTCTTTTTTTCCCTCTTTCTCCTTTCTGTTTTTTGTCGTTGCTTTGCCTCTGCCCCTTTCTCTGGTCTGGAATTCACATGTATATACTATGGGAAGCAGCATCCCTGGGCTGCACTTCTTTGTCGGGGTTGCCATGGATTAACTGTTATGGAGCATATTGATCCAAACTAATGCAGGCATTTAGGCATAAAGAGGGAGCTCAGTGCAGAAAATGTATTGTCTCGCAGTGTGCGGCCCCCATCATCGTCCGTGCGCTAGTGTTTAGGGTCATCAGCCTTCATTGAAAGCCAGCAGTTCAGTGTGCTGGCTAGTAGATGCTGCCTAGCTTCCGTAGTGTCAGGGAAAGCCTGCCAGGAGGGTGAGATGACCTCTGGCTGCTTGTTCCAGCTTTAGTGTCACTCACGGGGTGCACACTCCTCTCAGAAGCCGCTCCCTAAATCCACACTAGCAAGGGGAAAGAGGAAACCAGACACAATTGCATAGACAAATTCAGGTAGATTCCTTATTCAGGCCAGACTGGGGCTTCTCGCACCCTTGTGAGTCCTAGGCTCAGCTTTGGCAAGGAAACCATGAAAGCACCATCCAGCATGCTCACCCTTTCTTTTAGGATATACCCTAAGGGAAGCCTGGGCCTCCCGGCATCTGATTTCTTTCTGGTCCTGGTTCTCCTTGCTGTGACATAGGGTGTGTTGTGGTCTCTTGTAGAAAGAACAAGGACCGAGTACATCTTCAGGGGGTGCTGATACCTGCCCCCCACCCCAGGCCTATTGAGCAAGTTGGTTGGTTATTTGTTGCTCTGGTGACCTGAGGTTCCCCACCTGCTTCTAGGGCCGCTGCTGCTCAAGGCTCAGTGACCCAGGAAGTCGGGTGGCCTCCCCAGGAGCATTGGGAGGTCGCGCATCACAGCTGCTGTCTCCGCTTCAAATGCTTGGGAAACTTTGGGAGGGGAGCAGCCCATCAGGGGAGAGCTTTGTTTTTTTCCAGCCTTGCCAACCGTCTTGTGCCTTTTAGTTCTGGTCAAACCCAGCATGCAAATCACCTCTCGGTAGACCCCAGGGAGAAATGAGCAGAAAACCCTGCTCTTCCCTGGGCTCCTCCTCTGCAGTTCAGTTCAGTGTGGAAAACAGTGACTTACAATGTTTCAGCCTTGCTGAAAATTTAGAAATCCACCCTTTTATTGGTCAGGGATCTGAATTCTCTGACTGCTCAATACAAAAGCCTGCGCACTTTTTAGAGAGTTTATGTTCTGTAAGACTAATCTGGCTGATTTTTATTTTTTTCTTAAAAAACTGAGTTTCCCATGAAAAATGCCATCAGAGAGAAGGGTAGGCCGAGTTTGGGACAGTTTGGGGTTTTTATAAGCATCGGCTTGGTAGGAAATGTACTTATCTCATTTTTATTGCTACCATTGGGACCGTGAACTCTGCTTGAAGATCGATTAAGCATTTGTAGCTCTGAGTGATTCTTTTACTTTTTACCTTTCGTGTTTATTTTAACATCTAAATAGCAAGGGCAGGGTTATGCGTTTCAGCAGGAAATTTGTCCAAATGATCTTATCTCTTCTAAACTCTAAATGTGTTTGCATTCTGGTTAAAAGAGTTTCATTTTATTCCTCTAGGGTTGACATCCACACCATTTAGGTCAGGATGCTACTGTGCCTGAAATTGGGATCTTTTCTGTCAAGATTCTATTTTTTCATCATCATCATCATCATCATCTACTGATGTGTGTTCAGGGCTCGATAGTTTCCATGGCTCACTCCCAGACCTCACCCCTCTTGGCTTATGCAAAGTACAGACAGAGTTTGTAGGAGCTCAGTTTTAGAGATGAGGAAAAGGAGGCCTTGTAATGTTAAATGACTTGCCCAAGGTCACAAGGTGGGAAATGTGAAGGCAGTTGGTTTCCTTCCAGGCCCAGTGTCCCCGATACGTTGTTTGCCTGAAGCTGCTCCTTGAAGGACTGATGTCAGTAGCAGATGGCAGTTTTGTGGTGGGGACCGACTGCCTCCCTGTCACAGTCCATTGTTTACCCTCTTACTTTCCTCCCTTGCCTTTGTTGCTGGCCCCTGAAGAGCGTTTGACCAGTCATCAAAAATAATGCCTGACGCCAATTACCTTGGGTATCATTTGGCCAATGTGGCACAAACATTCCACCTAGTCTGACGGATTTTGTCTTCTGTGCATTTTGATTTTTAAAAGTGATACTGAGTTCTTTGTTGGCTTAGTCCCGTTTTTCTCTTTTTGAAGAATTTACTGACTGGAACAAAGGGGACTGTTTTCAAAGTTCTTTTTCCAATTGTGAAAAATTTCAAACTCATGCCTTCTCTTGCCTAATCAGACCCTTGAATCCCTTTGATTATATACCTGTGACACAATAGACACCATATGCTTGCACATTCCCAGTGATGGGAAACTCACCACTTCCCAAGCCCACATATTCCAGTTTTAGACCACTCTGGCTGTTGTAAAGAGTTTTTTATGTTGCGTTAAGTATGTCTCTCATCCACCTTTTGGTTCTATACCTTGGGACTTCATAGAACGAGACAGATGCTTTTTCCCCATGACTGCCCATTGGATGTTTGCAGACTCTGGTCATCAACCGTGAACCGTGATTCTCATTTGCTCATGCAAGGTGGTTCACTGCTGCTTTATCATCTTAACTCTCTTTTGGGTCTTATGCATCCTAGGTTGCAAACTCCAGGCCTTTAAGTGCTTGGCAGAGGGAATAAGTGAGTGAAGCTGGCCAAGGAAGATTATTCGTGGCAGTTGGCCTACCACCTCAGCCAGGGCAATATAAGAAGGGGGTGGTGATTATGATTGGCCTGAGAACACATGTCCTGTCCAAATGGGCAGTCACTACTTGGGTTCAACCAGTTGTTACCATTTAGAATGTAGGCCCAGCCAGATCTTTCAGTTTTTCAACAGATGCCATTAATCTGGATTAGAGCTTTATGCTTTTAAAGAGATTTTGCCAAATGGACCTGCAGAAGACTGTACTGTCAAAAATCTTCTTCAAGAGTAATACTAAGTTCTAAATGAGACTCTTCAAATGTGGTCAGAGAAAGAAAACAACATCGCTTCCTAATATGGTGTATGTAATGCTTCTATTAATATAGCTCAAGGGTTGAATTAGCCTTTTTCACTGCCCACTCTCTCATTGCACCATATATATTGTATCTGCTATGTTTCTCCAACCCACTGGGCTAGGAGCCTTATCAGAGAAAAGAAAATGAAATGAATTTAATATGACTTGTTCTTGGTGACCCTGTGCTGGCTCCAAATGGATATTGGTTCTTGTCTGAGGTGTTCACAGGTGTTCCTTTGTGAACCTGTTCAGGAACCTTGCCTGAGAGTGACACCATATTCTCCAATCTGGAACTGGCAAACTCAAACTTCTTTCCCCCTTTGAAAATCAGAACATTTCCCCATCTCCAGCTTTTTGGCACTTATCCTATCTTTCATAGTATCCTCAAAGATCACTGATAGTGTTTGGTAATCTTATTCACAAGCATTTTACAGTAACCTGGGTTCTAATTCATCTTGCTGTCAGATATAATGGTCTGTTCTGCGTTTATCCAGAGTTCAAATTTCCACTTCATCCTAATAGAAAATGAAAATAGAAATTAAGTGATTGACTTCAGTGTTTGTTTTTTTAATTACACATCCATATTCATTTTAGGCCATCTTTTTAATGGCATAAATCTAGAATTGATGGGAAGAAGAGCAGGTAGCGAAGATGACCACAGAGAAGCATTTATTTACTCATTCGCTTATACATTCACTCAGTGAACACTGAGTGTCGACTTTGTTCTTAGCCTTGTGCTGAGTGTTGTGAGAGATGCAAAATATATAATATATCCTTAACTTCCAAGAGTTTTCTTGGAATATGGCAATAAAATCAGTGAAGGAAAAAAAAGAAATATCTGAAATTTTATGAAACAACAATAAAAAAAAGCAAGTTTAAAAATGAGAATAAAAAATAAAAATAATAAAAAGAGAAATTAATATTAAAAAAATAAAAAACTGCTAATTTAGCATGAGAATGAATTTAATCTTAAAGAGATTATGCCATAGAGTGATTGGACAATGACCTTAAGAGCCGTCATCACCTTCACTGGCTTCAGTGAGGAAAGTAGGCTGGGTTGGGGAACAGTGGGGAGTAGTGGGGACGGTGGCTGACTAGGGAGCTCGTTTAGAGGAGGCAGCCCCTGCTCAGTTCTCCTGCCATTACCGTGAGGGGATGTAAGCCCAGAGTGGTTAGTTCTTTCAGTGTTTCCAGAGCATCTGGATTTCAAAACAAAATCTCCTCCAATTTTTATTTTAAATATTTAGAAATTTAACTTTTAAAACATTTAAAAAATGGGGTTGTCTTTTCCATTATCAAGCTGTAAGAATTCTTTGTACATTTTGGATACGAGTTCCTTATGAAATAAAATATTTGCGGAGTTCCATTCTGTTGGTTATCTTTTCTCTTTTCTGATGGAGTCCTTTGAAACACAAAAGTTTTTACTGTTTATGAAGCTTTATCTATTTTTTCATGCGTTTGGTGTCATATCTAAGGATTCTTTGCTAAATCCAAGGCCATGATAAAAATCTCCAAAGTTTTAAGAGGTAGTGCCAGTTTATAAGAAATACTTTGCTTTGTGAATGAATCTGTCAGTAGGAAAGCTTCAGCCCATGCCCACCAGTCTTCAACTTCTGGCCTACAAGTTAAAGTCCATAAAGGGTCTTGCTGATGAGGCCTCATCCAGTTTACCTGTTTCATCTTAAGGTGTTTTCTCTGTAATAGGCCTGTGCTGTCATAACCACATTAGAATGAGTCCTTGTCTCTGACTCCTCCATACCTTTTCCCACCTCCAAGTATTTCCCCATTTGTGCCTTTATTCAGCTTAAAATGTCTTCCTTCTCCTCCCACTCCCACTTTTTTGGTTTGGCCAACTCCTGACCATCCTTCACTGCCTGCTCAAATGATCCCTCTTCCATGATGCCTTCCTAATAACTCTTCCAGGCAGAATCATATCTGCCTTTCTCTTCTGGACTTTGTTATCCTTCATTACAATTTTGTGTTTAGTATGTTGGCCACGAACTCCTGAGAAATGCTTATGGTCATTTTCATTTCCCCCATGTGATTGGTGTACAGTCAGTTGAAGCAGTGGCTAATAATTACTAACAAGAAGTTTTACTTTTCTAACTCACAGCCAAGCTCAAGCTGGAGTTATATTTTCTTTGACATTTGTCTTAGCTTGGATCGCTATAACAAAATACCACAGGCAGCTGGGAAGCTTAAACAACAGACGTTTATTTCTCACAATTCTGGAGACTGGGAAGTCCAAGATCAAGGTGCCCACAGATCTGGCTCCTGTTGAGAGCACGCTGGCCTGCTTGTAGCCTTCTTGCTGTGCTCACACAGTCTTTCCTCTGTGTGTAGAGAGAGAGCTCTCTGTCCTGCTCTTCTTAGAAGGGGACTAATCCCATTATGAGGGCACCACTCTCATTATCTCTTGTGAACCTAATCACCTCCCAGAGGCCCCACCCATCTCCACACACCATCATGTTGGAGGTTAGGGCTTCAACATGTGAATTTTAGGGGGAAACACCGAGCATTCAACCCCTAACAACATCATGTTTTCTGTGCCATTGAAAATAGGGGTTTTATTTGTTAAGGGAATATTCTTCATGGTTTGATGAATTTCCTTGTTTGTCTCTGATAGGGGAGATATTTATCTATGAAGACTGGATGAAGGCTGATGTGTTTAAAGTCAAAGTGATGTTTGACAAGGTGATGTCTATCATATTCATGGTGGGAAGTTGGTTGGGGAGCATGGCACATCAGGTGCCTCCCAGTCGGGAAATCAGTGGATCTGGGGTGTGTATTGGAGTTCTCACCACCAGAGTTTATATGTTAGGGGCTACTTTTCCTTTCCAGAAACCTCTATTATTTGTTCATTCATTCACTCACTCACCCATTCATTCAATGACTGTTACAAGCCATGCTTCAGGCTATACAGCTTTGTTTAGCGATGGGATGTAATTAATTTTTATTTATCTCTAAGTCTCAGTCATGCATATGGTGTCTCATTTTGTGATTCCCCCAAATTCTGGAAAATGGTCATTATTATTCCTATCTTATAGATAAAACCTGAAATCCAGAGAAATATGTTGTATTAGATTGCACAGTGAATAGTGGCAGAACCAAGGTTTAAATTGGAGGGATCCGACTTCCAGGTGTGCAGGGAGGCAAGAAATATGCCAGGGCAATTCTGCTTTGAAACCCAGGGGTTTCTTCACTGGGGGCCAGTCTGGGACGGGTCTTAGTCTTTGACTTCCTGCCTTTCCTAGCCCTTCCACAATCCTTCTGATGAAACCTTGCCTATCCCCCAACTTGAGGCTACTTAGCTGTGTGAGATCCCTCTCTCCCACCCCAGGAAGTCATCTTTGAAAAAGTGCTTACTGGAGAATTGATAGAGGCTCCACCAACCTGGAAACACAGAACCAGAAATCTTAGATGTCTCCTAGTCCAATGCTCCCACTTTTGTATTTCCCTCCAGATGTGGAGACTGATGTTCAGAGAAGAGTTCTGGCTTGTAGGCACTTCTAGACCATATTTCCATGAACACAAAAGCTTTTTTGCTTGGTTCATTGCTGTAGCCTTGTGCCTAGCATCTCATTGGTGATCAGTAATGGTATTGTGTTAAATTGCTCTGGTGAGTGGGGCAAGCCTGGGTGGTGGTGGTTGCCTGGGAGGCAGAGCATAGCAGTGCCTTGGAAAACACAATGAGGTGAGGATAGAAAAGGGTAAGGATTGGAGAGGTCAGGAGGACATGAGGTTAGGCTGGTTCAGAAACTGGGTCCTGTCCTTGTAGCTGCCAGGAAGTTGGGGGGATAGGGGCTGACTCTTAAAGGTGCCAAGTTTAAATTCAGAACCTCTGGCCTAACACAGGCCACAGCAAGCTGTATTCTGGGCTCTATTTCCGTTGTAAATGATTTGTTCCTGATGGCTTTCTGGTGTTTATAAAATTTCTTGGCTGGCCCAGGAGTGGGATTTTGGCTCTGTTCTCTTAATTTGTTTAATCATTAGGCCAATTTATGTTTGGAGTAGTGTTCCCTGAGGTGTATTCCATGAAATTGGATGTAAAGAAGAATTGGGTGGAAAAAAATAGTTCTGTGGTCAAATAGGTTTTGGAAGTTCTAGTATGAAGTGAGTTAAATAGGCTTGTTTCCCACAGGACTTATGGGAACCTTGAATGTGTTAAGTATGAACTGCCAAGAAGGGGCCACAGATGTTCCTCAAACTTTATTCAGTCTTGTAAACTTTCATGGAATATCCACAAGACTGTGTTCTGAAGGTTGACAATGTCGGGCTATAGTTTGTGGGTTATCCAGTTTCTTTCTCTTTTTACCTTTTACCCAGTTTCCTAATATTTATAGTTTCCTAACAGGACAGTGTGAAGAAGGGAAGAGATAAAACAAGTGTGTATCCAGCTCAGATAAATGATTTCAATGTGGTGTTTTGAGGTCACTTAGAAAATGTGGGTTTTGACATTTCCAATTACTGAGCGCTCAACCATTGATTTAAATGGTAATTTGGCTACAGCGCTTTCTGATCAATATGTGTGGCATGTGCACGTGTGCCCGGCTGTGTGTGATAGTTTAGGGGGTGCCCTCAGCTGCAGGCAGCATTCAAGGGGTCTTGAATGGACCTGGGTGCCACCCCTGGGATAGCACAGTGGATGCCAGGTGATAATGGTGCAGATGGACATGCAGATGCCCACAGCCTGTGGAGCCTCAGAGGAAGCAGTCTCAGCTCCAAACCCAGGTGCAATAAAAATATGATTTTCTTTATTTTTCTGTAACTTGACTTACATTTCACATCTCTATTCTGCTGGAAATGAAAGAAATAAATCTAAGGGGATTGGTTTCTTCTTGCTTTCTCCAGCATTGTGGCCCAAGGTCCAGAGGGGCTGGGGTAGTGCCAAGGGGACATCTGTTGTGGTTTATCATCAACCTACTTTGGCAACTACTGAGATATCCTCCTTCCTGCTGGATCACAGTGGTCAGTCCTGCACTGATACTTCTCTGTTCAAACCTGAGGCCACTTTGCCCGTTCCCCTCCTCAGCTCCTTCTATGAGATATGCAGGCACCAGGAGTCATCCTGAGGCTCCCATACCAAGCTGGGTCATGAGAATCTCTGGACATATGTCTCAGGCTCATGTTGCCACTTACTTCTCCTCCAATAGGGTGCCACCTGGGGAAGTGGCCCAGCTCCTCCAGCCTCAGATTCTGCAAATATATGTGGGCATTCTGTCATCACCCACTCTCCCTGGGCTTGTGTAAGGTGAGATAGGGTGGGGATTATTTTCTTACAGATCCATAAAAACTACATACACCTCGCCTTACAGTCTCCTGAAATCTGTATCTGTGTGAGGAGGAGGGGAGGGGAGGGGAAGGGGGTTACTAGGGGTGATCCCCTGGCTCTTTGTCGTTAGACTTTCTTTCAGATCTTTTGTCCATAACCCACATTCTTTCTCCTCCCAGAGAACTAGGGTTTTGAAAGTCAAAAGCCAAGAATTGACTCTTTCCCTGTATTATCCCTGAGGCACTGAACAGAGAATGCCCTCCTTGCCTCAGTAATGTTCAGGAAATCTAAGGAAATATGAGAGAAAAACCTTCAATACTCCATCCCTATCTACACCATCCTGGCTCAGTCCATCACCACCTCTTGCTGGGACCATGGCAATATCCCCCTATCTCAGAGTTTTTCTGCCTCCACACTACTGATGTTTGGGTCTGCATCATTTTTTGTTGTGGGAGCTGTCCTGCACCATGTGGGATGTTGAGCTGCATCCCAGACCTAACCCACTTGATGTCAGCAGCAACACCCCTCCCCCCACAAGTTGTCACACCCCAAAATGTCTCTAGACATTGGCAAATGTCCCCCCGGGGTGGGGGGGGAATAAGCCCCAGTTAATGCCACTAAAAAACTGACAAATAGATTCAAGGTATTAGATCTGATAGNCCCCTATCTCAGAGTTTTTCTGCCTCCACACTACTGATGTTTGGGTCTGCATCATTTTTTGTTGTGGGAGCTGTCCTGCACCATGTGGGATGTTGAGCTGCATCCCAGACCTAACCCACTTGATGTCAGCAGCAACACCCCTCCCCCCACAAGTTGTCACACCCCAAAATGTCTCTAGACATTGGCAAATGTCCCCCCGGGGTGGGGGGGGAATAAGCCCCAGTTAATGCCACTAAAAAACTGACAAATAGATTCAAGGTATTAGATCTGATAGACAGAGTGCTTGAAGAACTATGGACAGAGGTTTGTGACATTGTACAGGAGGCAGTGATCAAGACCATCCCCAAGAAAAAGAAATGCAAAAAGGCAAAATCGTTCTCTGAGGAGTCCTTACAAATAGCTGAGAAAAGAAGAGAAGCTAAAGGCAAAGGAGAATGGAAAAATATACCCATTTGAACGTAGAGTTCCAAAGAATACCAAGGAAAGATTAGAAAGCCTTCCTCAGTGATCAATGCAAAGAAATATAGAATGGGAAAGACTAGAGATCTCTTCAAGAAAATTAGAGATGGGCTGAATAAAGGACAGAAATGGTATGGTCCTAACAGAAGCAGAAGATATTAAGAAGAGGTGGCAAGAATACACAGAAGAATTATATGAAAAAAATCTTCATGACTCAGATAACCACGAGGGTGTGTCACTCACCTAGAGCCAGACATCCTGGAATGCGAAGTCAAGTGGGGTTTAGGAAGCATCACTACAAACAAAGCTAGTGGAGATGATGGAATTCCTGCTGAGCTATTTCAAATCCTAAAAGATGATGCTGTGAAAGTGCTGCACTCAATATGCCAGCAAATTTGGACAACATAGCAGTGGCCACAGGACTGGAAAAGGTCAGTTTTCATTCCAGTCCCAAAGAAAGGCAATGCCAAAGAATGCTCAAACTATCCCACAATTGCACTCATCTCATACACTCGCAAAGTAATGCTCAGAATTCTCTAAGCCAGGCTTCAATAGTACATGAACCATGAACTTCCAGATGTTCAAGCTGGATTTAGAAAAGGCAGAGGAACCAGAGATCAAATGGCCAACATCTGCTGGATCATTGAAAAAGCAAGAGAGTTCCAGAAAAACATTTACTTTTGCTTTAGTGACTTTGCCAAAGCCTTTGACTATGTGGATCACAACAAACTGTGGAAAATTCTTCAAGAGATGACCACCTGACCTGCCTCCTGAGAAATCAATAAGCAACAATTAGAACTGGACATGGAACAACAGACTGGTTCCAAATCAAGAAAGGAGTACATCAAGGCTGTATATTGTCATCCTGCTTATTTAACTTATATGCAGAGTACATCATGAGAAATGTTGGCCTGGAGGAGGCACAAGCTGGAATCAAAATTTCTGGGAGAAATATCAATAACCTCAGATAGGTAGATGACACCACCCTTATGGCAGAAAGTGAAGAAGAACTAAAGAGCCTCTTGATGAAAGTTCAGTTCAGTTCAGTTCCGTTCAGTTGATCTGTCATGTCCAACTCTTTGTGACTCCATGAACTGCAGCACGCCAGGCCTCCCAGTCCATCACCAACTCCTGGAGTCCACCCAAACCCATGTCCATTGTGTCAGTGATGCCATACAACCGTCTCATTCTCTGTTGTCCCCTTCTCCTCCTGCCCTCAATCTTTCCTAGCATCAGGGTTTTTTCAAATGAGTCATCTCTCTGCATCAGGTCGCCAAAGTATTGGAGTTTTCAGCTTCAACATCAGTCCTTACAGTGAACACCCAAGACTGATCTCCTTTAGGATGAACTGGTTGGATCTCCTTGCAGAGGAGAGTTAAAAAGTTGGCTTAAAACTCAACATTCAGAAAATGAAGATCATGGTATCCAGTCCCATTACTTCATGGCAAATAGATGGGAAACAATGGAAACAGTGAGAGACTTTATTTTGGGGGGCTCCAAAATCACTGCAGATGGTGACTGCAGCTATGAAATTAAGACACTTGCTCCTTGGAAGAAAAGCTATGACCAACCGAGACAGTATATTAAAAAGCAGAGACATTACTTTACCAACAAAGATCTGTCTAGTCAAAACCATGGTTTTTCCAGTAGTCGTGTATGGATGTGAGAGTTGGACTAAAAAGAAAGCTGAGCACTGAAGAATTGATGCTTTTGAACTGTGATGTTGAAGAAGACTCTTGAGAGTTGGACTCTTGAGAATTGGACTGCAAGGAAATCCAACCAGTCAATCCTAAAGGAAATCAGTCCTGAATATTCATTGGAAGGACTAGTCCTGAAGTTGAAACTCCAATACTTTGACCACCTGATGTGAAGAACTGACTCATTAGAAAAGAGCCTGATGCTGGGAAAGATTTAAGGCAGGAGGAGAAGGGGATGACAGAGGATGAGATTGTAGGATGGCATCACTGATGAGATGGATGTGAGTTTGAGTAGACTCTGGGAGATGGTGATGCATAGGGAAGCCTGGCGTGCTGCAGGCCATGTGGTTGCAAAGAGTTGGACATGACTGAGTGACTGAACTGAAGTGAATGTCACTATTCCTAACTGATCTCCCTGCTTCTTCTCTTGTCTTCAGAGTCTGTTCTCCCCACAGCAGCCAGCAGTAATCCTTACACAACTTAATTTAATCATGTCACTTCCTAGTTTCAAACCCTCCAGTAGAATTTCACTGTTCAAGAATCGAATCCAAATGCCTAGCTGGGCTTATGAAGCCATGCTCTGTCCATCTTGGACACCTCACCTCTCCACTTTCCAGGTGCCTTGAATTCTCTAAACTTGTACCCACTTTGAGACTTTGCACGTAACTTTTCCTTCTTTCTGGAACTCTATTAACCCTGTATTGTCACATGGCTGGCTCCTTCTAGGTATTTGACCCTTGCTTTGCCTATTATTTTCTGATCACCCAAGACTCAGGAGAGCACTTATAGCTCTCTGATATTTTTCCTCTTTAATTTTTTTTTCTTTTTTACCAGAATTGAAAGTCTATAAGAACAAGACTTTTGTGTCTCTGTTCATTTGTGTTTTATTAGTACCTAGAACAACATTTGGTGTGTAATAGGTGACTGTGGGATTTGGTGAGTGAATGGTGAGAGTAAATGTCATTGTTCTGGACTGTGTACATAAGGAGATGTATATATTCTCCTTTGGGGTGCATGGTTTGTACCAGAAATTACAGTTTAGAGGTACAAAATGGAACAGATTCAAGGTTTCTGAAACGCTGACCAAGAGGTAATTCAAGAAGATGAAGAATCAAAGAAGGGGCAGTTGTGTCTCTGTAAAACTATCCAACCTTTAGCTTAGAAGGGAATGAAGTAGAGAGACCGGGGGCCACTTGCAAGGATACTACAGGGAATTTAATATTTTCCATTAATTGAGTATGTATTTAGCTGAAAGGGGGATACAAAAGGGGATAAAATATAGCCTCTGTCCCTGTCTTTGATGGACTCACAGTTTTCGAGGAAAGGTAGTTGAAGAAAAATAGATGAATTGATTATGATACAGTGTGGGCAGTATTGGGACAGTGCTGGAATCACACTGTGAAAACAGACTGAAAGCGACAGCTTTGTTGGGGAGAGGGGGAGATCTTCTAGAAGAAATGCCTTTTAGGCAGGGCTTTGAAGGATGGGTAGAAGCTCTCCAAGTGTTGGAAGGCATTTCATGAAGAGAGAACAGCATGTGCAAAGGCATGGGGGTCATGAAAGGACCTGGGTACTTGGACAGTGGTGAGAAGTCTGATGTTGTTAAAATCCAGAGTAAGTAGAATGGAGTGGACATAGGGGATGAGACCAGAAGTGACAGGAGTTTAAAGTTCATTTCTAGCCATTGGCTCTGTGAGTCTTTGATCTTGGAGATACTGGATGAAACTTATTTTTTGATAATATTTTTTTCTGATTTTGGATGTAATACATGCTCATTCTTTTAAAAGTTTTGAAAATACAGGGGGAAAAAGAATCTAGAAGCTACTACTTGAAATAATCACTATAAAAATTCAATGTATTACCTTTTAGATTTCATTCCTCTATCAAATCTGTTATATATATATAAAATTAAAAATGGGCTTCCCTGATGGCTCAGGTAGTAAAGAATCTGCCGGCAATGCAGGAGTCCCAGGTTCAGTCCTTGGGTCGGGAAGATCCCCTGGAGGAGAAAATGGCAACCCACTCCAGTATTCTTGCCTGGAGAATCCTATGGATAGAGGAGCCTGGCGGGCTACAGTCCATGGAGTCGCAAAGAGTCAGACACAACTCAGTGACTAACACTTTCACTTTCATCTATGATGGGATCATAGGTCTTTAATGAAAAGTTATAAAAATAAAGCTGAGAGGCACATCATCATAGGCCTGTAGGACTATGGGTTGAAATAGAGTATGTCCTTATAATAAAGAGAGTTTGCTAAGTAAGAACATCAATCAATATGCATGACCTCCCACATGTTTTGATGGTCCACGAGGGAGGGCTGGGGATTTGTTTGTTGGAAACCATTTTCTTGTGGTGATAGACCTGTGTGGCCATTTCTATCCCACCAGATTTATATAAAGCTCATCAAGAACTTCCCTCCACGTCTGTTCCTACTACTTTCAGCTAAAAAATTTCCCCTTCCTTGTCCCCCGTAGTCTCACTTCCCTGTTAGTACCCAGGTAGCTGTTCCTGCCTTTGGCAGGAAGTATTAAAAGGAGAATCCTGTCAAAGGCAAAGAATTAAGGCTCCACAGCAGGTTCCTCCTCCCCACTGGTACTTTCCCTCATTGTTGCTCCTCTGCCTGCATCCCTGGTCATCAGTGGTGCTTTTGGGATTCCTGATTGCTGGTCTGCTCCCAGCAGTGGTACCTTGCTATTCCCCTTGCTTCTGATGGCTAGTGAGGGTATTTTCAGAGTATAGTTTACTGTTGATCAGTAAGTTTTCCAACCCTTTGCCAGAGAGAAAGTCCTGGATCCCGGTCGGTGGGTAGAGTTCTCATGGAGGAGTTGTCCCCAGTGGGAGGGGACAGCTCCACAGGGGAATCTTCCATAGCTTAAAGTGCCTTATGTGGAACCAGAGACAGACGCCCCGAGAGGACCTTCCCAGTTTTACACCTTAGCCACCTTCAGGGATACAAAACGGCGAGTGTCTCTTCTCTGATTTCATTTATACTAAAGAACATAAATTGGCTGAGCATGTGGCTGCTTCCCAGCTGTCATCTCAGCAGGACATTTCCAAGCAGAGTTACCGGCATGTTACTTTTTAGTTCACAGAATCTTTATTTTGATCAGTGGTCTCTCCAGACAGCATGTTTTGGATCTCCTGAAGATATTTCATGTTGGAGAAACCAAGGCGGGACGACAGCCACTCTCGCTTCTGACACCTGGTAATCCGTTACTCCTTGCCTTCCCAGCCTGGTCATCTGGACTTCCGACCTTTTGCCTGATTGTGTTTGAGTTTATTTGTCCCTTGACAAAGCTACTCTAGGGCTTTTGTTTTGGCCTGATCTTCTGTCTCAGACCTTACTCTTGAGTACCTCTGTCTTTCTGGATCTCCTACTTGGCATAATATTGCCACTGAAACTCTCTGTCAAAAATGGTGGAGGCCCTATTGTTTTATGCCAGAAACACAGAATTGTTAGACCTTTGGGAATAGTGGGAAAGAAATGTTGAGAATGTAGTGATCAGTTCACTTTGATTTAGTTTAACAAGTATTTAATGAGTTTCTACTATATTCCCTGGCCTCATAGACTTTACAGTGCTGCGAGAAAAACAAACTTTAACTTGTAATTACAAAAATACTGAGTATTATGAAAGAGTTATTTAGAAGTCTTTGGGGAACATATAGGAAATAGATCTAAGTGGTTGACAATGTTGTGATTTCTGATATTGGTCTATAAAACTGAATCAATTGGCTAAGCTTACCTTCCCACCATTATTTTCTGAGTTATATAATATTTAGACTGAGCCATCTCTCCACTGGAGAGGGTCAGAAGCTATCAAAATACTTAAGGGGTCAGGAAGATGGGTACTTCTAAGAGAAACACACAATTCTTTGTGTAAAAGATAAAAGTAGTTCCAGAAAGGGAATTTCATAATAGTTATACTCAAGTTGGTAAATATAATCATTGGATAAGTGCCTTTAAGGTGAAATTAAAGCCAGGGATCAACTGAAGAGGATTGAAATCCATCTTGATTGGATAGAGTTATGCTAAAGTCACAGAAAATGGCTGAGACAAGAATACGAATTGTGAAAGGAGGCAGCTGTGATGGGGTGGGGATCATTCTCTGGATGGAATTGCACAGACCTGGGTTTGAGTCTTGGCTTGTGGCTTATTAGCAGAATGATAAGTCTTTCTATATACACAGATAGAAGAAAGATACACAGATAATATCCTGCCAGTTCCCCTATTTGAAACATGGGGATAGTAATCCTTCATTTGTGTGTGTGTGTGTGTGACAGAGTGGGGGTGGGCGTGGGAGAGTGAGAGAATTAGTTGAAACAAGACAAATCAGAATTTCTGGCATGCTTCTTGGCACATACGAGCATTCACTGAACGGTGGAAATGTTAGCTCAACCTGTCAGAAGGTCACCAGCATTGAGTCCTGGAGAGTGAACCCGAGCCTACAGGTGAAACCCTTAGTGAATGCACCAGATTAGGGGGAGAAGAGAGTGAGGCAGTACTGGAAAACCACCAGGAGATGATGGGTTACAAGTATGGGCGGCCAGAAGAGGAAGGCTCCAGCAAGTCTTGGGCACCATGCCTTAAGTAGGCATGATGCTTTTTCTCGCCCTATTGCATTTTTTTCCCCAGTGTGGCTCCTGGGCCGTCCACATCAGAATCTCTGGGGTTTGATACCTAGAAACCTGCATTTTACAAGTGTCCCAGTTTTCATGAACTTGGAATATTTGAATCTGTTCTGTAGTGAGCTCACCAACTTGACTGTTTGTGTATCTTTTTTTTTGAAGGCAAAAGAACATTTAATTGTCATGCAGACTACTGATGAATGAGAAGAAGAACCAAACCTGAGCACTGTGTGCATGTGTGTGTGTGTGTATTAAAATCCTGTGTTTTTTTTTAAGATTTAAGAAAACCGTGTCTTTATATATTTATGTGTGTGTAAAGAGTCCCATAGTTCTTACTGACTGGTAATGATGGTTACTGTTGGGAACTAGGATTGAGGTGGAGGTCGGGGACAGGGGCAGGATGGCAGGGACAGGGAGCACTGAAGAGGAGACCTGTTCCCCTTACATTGGTCGGTATTGATTTGCTAAGGCATTTGACAAATTTTCCTGCTATGGAAGATGTTCAAACATCTTTCTTATCAAAAGAAAGAAAGAATGGTAGAAAGAAAGAAAGACACCTGTAAGAGATTTAAGTTATGCTTTACTTCTTATGGTGTTCATTATGTAGTGTAAGAATGCTTGCTGAAATGAAATTATCATTTTACTGGTTTATTCCCCCATGTAGCAAGGAAAGTGCTTTTCCCTTCTCTTTCAAAATTTTAAGAGATAGGCATGGAGGGGGAATAGTCAAGCCCAACCATTTAATTTATTGGATTTAAATCAGAAGCCACTGTGGTGCTATGTCCAGATTCAGGGATTCAGAGACATAGACCCGGTTTTCCATCTGTGGTCTGTCCTTTGAATAAGGTCTGCATCCTTGTTTCCTCATCTGTACGATGAGGGTATTACCTACCTTTAAGGCTAGTCACTGTGAGGATCAAAAGAGGTGCTGTATGAGAGAGTCAACTCTAGGTGCTGCAGAAATGTTAATTATTCCTCTTTTTGCCTGGTGCCCTCCCCCATGCCGCTATTACTGCAGGGTTGTTTATGTGTCTGTCTCCCTGTGAGCTCATTGAGTGCAGGGGCCTTGTTTTGTTCATTCCCCAAATTCTTATGCCTAGTGCCTGCCACACAAGAGGCATTCAAAGCAAGTTCTGGAATAGCTATCAAGGATAGAAAAATACATGTACAGTTAGGTTTCAGCTTATGAAAATATTAAGATGTTCTTCCAGGAAATGCTGTCTTCTACTTCTATTTAAAGGAATTTTTAAAAATTCACTCAAGTCCACAACAGCAGTGATACTGCTCACAGAAGGTAAAGAATTTTATTAAGGAAAATTTAATTGCCCGATTTCTAAAGAGACGGCCACAACTCTCCATCCTCATTACTGTCAAGTGCAGGATGACTGTTTCCAGGGAGGACAACATGAATGAAAAAAGATTCTGAAAAGGAAAATCCTGATACTCCTTGAGAAAAGTCTCGCAAGAAACAGAAATGCCCCTGGATTACCAGTTTCCTTTATTGTTTGTCAGAGCCCTAGAATAAGCCTTCTCTGGAATCCTCAGACAAAGGGCCTCTTCGGCCTCTACCCCAGACCTTGGCTGGTGAACCACAAAGTCCCTTATTTCCCTTGGAAAATGAATTGCTTGACAAAATTGGAAGGATTATCTGAGGCCCAATTTAGGGGGCTCTGGTACCTCTAAGACCCAGATAATTCTCATCTGAATGGGCCGAGGGGAGGACTGGGGCCAAGACTGGAAACAGCCCTCTTCTAGATCTGTAGTAAGGACAGAAGGGACCAGTCTCAGCTCTGGTAATCTGGACCATCCTCCAGGACTGCCATGAATCTGCACTGTCTTCTGCCTTTCCTGTACCAGTTGCCTAAGCCAGAACAGCTGGAGAGCACCATTACATGGGTTCATAATTGTCCAAACCAGTACTGATTGTTGTATGGACCATCATCAGCCTAGGTGAAGTCTCTAGTGGCTTGCCAAAAGGCTCTGTCCTGTTCATTGTTTTAACTGAGTATTTGGTTGAGGACATGAGCACGTCTATCCAGTTTGAGAATGTCAGGAAACCAAGGTATGCAGGCTTAGTGATCAGGACATGGTTGTTGATACTGAACTGTCTGAGGTTTGCAGCCCAGCTTCTGTACTTTCTAACTGTGTGACTTTGGGCAAGTCTTTTCATCTCTTTGAGCTTGTTTTCCTATCTGTAAAGTGGAGATAATTATCCAGCCTCAAAGAGTTATCTGGGGGGTTAAGTGAGATAAGGGAAGTAAAGCCCTCCGCACAGTGCCTGGCACATAGTAAGGACTCAGTGTTAGCTATTATTGTTAGCAATCATAGCTATAAGAGTAGTATGGCCAGCTTGGGAGTCCAGTAGATCTGGGCTCAGATTCCAGCTGTACCACTTATTAGTTGTAAACAAATTGTTGAACCTCTCTGAGGCTCAGCTCTCTGTACCACTGTAAAATAGGAACAGTAATACCTACCTTGGGCATTTCTGTAAAGAATTCGGGCCAGACCAGACACACAGGAGATGCTCCATAAACAGTGGTTGCCATGAAGAGAAACAGCACATCATGTGGCAAACAGAACCAGGAAGCTGAGTAGTCTTAAGAGAATGGGACGGGATACCAACTCCAAAAATGTAAGTTTAATAGTATCCTTAAGAGAATGGCTCCAGCTCTTCAAAAGAAGGAAACATTTTTGAATATTGAGCCCTGAAAGAGATTTCTCCTTTGAATAGATAGCAATGTGAGGCCTAACAAATTGGCCTTTGGTTAGGATGCCTCGGACCCTGGTTCTAGCCTGGTTCTTTATCCAAGTGGTTCTTGGCCCCTCTCCAGAAGGTTCCAGAAGGTTCCAGGGATGAACACCTGTCTCAAAGCTGTGACTCAGTGCCCTCATGCAGAAGTCTGGCGAGCTGTGCTGTATGTGGACGCGTTTGGCCCAGGTGGCTTGGGCATATAGGCCTCCCCCTCCAAGGCCATGTGTGAATCTTGTTTCTATTGCTCCAGGGTAACCAAAGCTAATCTGGAGCTTGAACCTCTGCCTCTTCCCTGTAGGGACCAGTCTGAACAACCGCCCTGCCTTTTCTCTGAGATGCCAACAGGCCTAACCAGACCCAAAGGAGCAGAGACAGTCAAAAGCCGAGACCCACCCAGACTTAATCTTTGACCTCCTTGGAAACAACCTTTTGGAACTTTGGTCCATGAAAGTGCCCAGAACCTGGAAAGTCCATAATATAATTTCCTTCCTATCTTCCTCTGTGGAAGAAATCAATGGAGAATCAGCGACACCCTGCCTGCATCCTCAGTGTTGCTCCACAGCACGCCTGCTGTGCAGCCAGGAGCTGAGTATTTATCCCTCAGGGATTTAAGAATGCCTCTTTGATGTCCTTACTCTTTCTCCAGATGTTTAAAGCCGCTCAAAACTAAATTTAAAAAAGTCAATTTGTTTTCTTCTAGACTGTCACTGATCGCCATATAAGCAAGAGGTGGTCTGCAGACCAGTGGTGAATTTTATTGAGATGCACAACAAAGTTGAGCAACTTCATAGAAAAGAAGTGGTATTTCTGTATTTCTGACACTTAAGGAGACAAACTGGATGATCTGGTGCACTGGGCCTCTGTTCCTTCATGGCAGCCAGTTAGCTATGAGTGACAGCTGCCACTGTTAGGTGAGGCCTGCATTCTAAAGTCTCCACCACTTCTTGGGCCAGGAGCTCTGGGGTCCCCATACCCCCTTATCTCACACCCACTGCTTCACTCATTTCCCCAAGCTCCCTGGTTTCTGTATGTACAGTTGGGTTTGCCACTTCTTAATAAGGCCAAGAAGATATATTCTATCTTGTCTTTCAAATTATGCTCATCAGATAGGGTTGTGCAATGAGAATCAAATGATTCAGTATCTATGAAACAAATGATTCAATATCTATGAAATGAAAATGCCTGACTTGCCACCATCCTTTCAAATTTCACAATCGAAACTCCCTGCCATTACTTTTTTTTCCTTCTTCACTTCTCAAGGATGAGTTCAAAGTTGGAATCAAGGGCAAGACACTGTCTTCCAAGGAGAAGTGCTGTGGGATTTGCCTCTGATCCATCCCTGAGGGGAACTGGGGACAGGTGGGCTGGAGGGTCCTTCAGCTGCTGGAGGCTGTTAAAGACCTGATGATGTGGTGGATGGTGGCCTTAGTCACCCCTGTAGTTGTCACCACAACACATTTTTAGTAGTTAAAAAAATCCCTCAATGTAAGTTGATAGTTTGCACACCAAAGCACAATTCACTAAAAGCAAAATTCTGCTCGAACAGTGTGGTCCAGAAACTGTACATTGAACTCTGAAGTCAGACAGACCTAGAATGGAATTTCAGCTTCATCACTAATCACTTAACCTTGGCTAAGTCATCTCACCCCTCTCTGCTTCAGCTTCCACCTTCTTAAAATGGGTACCTCTTGTGAGGATTAAATGACATAATTCTTATTCAGTATTTAGCGCAGTGTCTGTAGCATGGGCAAAACTCTGTTATTATGCATCCCGAGATCTTGAGGGGTTGATCTGATCCAGGAGTGAGACTAGAACATTTATGGCAGAACTGGCAGCTTGGAGGCAAACTTAAATCCACTAGTGTGTTTTGTTTGGCCTTTGGAACATTTACAAAGGTGGATGAATTCCCAACATTTAAAAATTAAGAAAGTCTTTAAGAAATCAGGAGAGTTTACATACAAATCCAGATTTCTGGCATTTCTTATGAATGGGAAGATCTAGAAACACTGGGCCCCTATTTTCAGACAGAGACAAGATTTGGCTGCCCCCCTCAACTGGGTCATGGGCTCCACTTTGTTCTTGGCCCACCTCACTCATTTTCTGTTACTTGCTTGGGCATTTGAGTTTTTTGATCTGGAGGAATGGATTCCCCTTCATTTAAATCTTCCATAAGTATTTCTAGCAACCAGGCTTTGGAGAAGGAGACAGCAGGTCATATTTCCTGGCAAATGCCCCAAATCTCTTCTGTGGTATCTATTATGCATAGGGCCCTCAGCTCCAAAAATCTGTGGGGCACAGGTAGGGTCAAGTTTCTCTTAAAATAATCTGGGAGACTTCCTTGGCAGACCAGTGGTTAAGACTCCTTGCTTCCGATGGATTCGCTATCTTGTCGGGAACTAAGATTCCACAAGCTATAGAGTGCAGTGTGGCCAAAAAATAAAAATAAAAAACTGAGGGACTGCAACAGAAATTGAGATAAAAGCAGAAACCAATGAATCAGGGGAAAAAAAAAAAAAAACTTAAAAGAATCTAGGACACTGACAAAGATTTGTACCTGTGACTGGATGCCCACCTTATTGCAACACATACGTGGGCTGAAAGTTAAGGAGCAAAGTGTAGAGCTTGCCCCCTGTCTAAGAACCCAGCCAGCCAAGTACAGACCGGGGAGAGGTGTGTTTAGCAGAGCACTGGTGAAAAAGACTCAAGATTCTCGTTGACATTAAGTTTGGTGTGAGTCATAGGGAGGCAGCTGCCAAAAAACCTAATCTGATTTGGGGCTGGGTTTATGAAAGTCTAGTGTCTGGAAGACCTTTCTAACAATTAGAGCTGTCTTGAAAGGACAGGCAGACAGCCTCAGGAAGCCTGGAGCTCCCTGGTGTAGGAAGTGTTTGAAGCTGGGTGACATGCCCCTGGAAAAGATTGTCAGAGTGGGGATTTAGGCATCAGAGGGAGGTTTGTTCTATGTGACAAATAAGGTCTCTGCCAACCCTGTGATTCTGCTTCCTGCAGCCCAGTGGAAGAAGACAATTTCCATAACAAAAGTAAAAACTGTGCTTTCTGATAGAGAAAAGCAGAACATACTGAAGAGGCAGCCATTTCGCTCAGGTTCTGTCAAAATGGCAATATAAACTCCTAGTTCTCACCTAGCAATCTGGGCAACACGTGTCCCTGGCCCCGCCTCATCCCTGAACCTCATCTCACCTGCAGCACCATCCGGACACCCACCTCATTTCTCAGAGAAAGAGGGGGTGCTGGGGAAGGATCTGTTTTGCACATTCTGCTAATTTGTTTAAGCTGAACTTTTATGCAGAGCTTGCAAACTGACGGCACACAGGCCAGATCCAGTCCTCAGATGTGTTTGATTTGGCCTGGACTGTGTCTTTGAAAAATGTGAATTAGATGCCAACAAGTAAAAATGAGATTTCACATAAAATCTAGACTTCCAGCACCTTTTTAAAAAGTCAGAAGGTCTGGCAGCTCTGGGCCTGTATTCCCACGTGGCAGCACGCGATGGTGCTGAGCACCAGAGCCCTTCCTAGACAGGATTTGTCTTGTACTTGGGCACTGTCCTTATCCCGTAACCTTGCCTGTTCCACTAGTACTGGTTCACCTGACTGCCCCACTCCTAGGCCCCTGTAGGTCCTGGCGTTAGTGACCCCTGGTACAATGTTGTGGTGGTTGTTTATTTTAATCAAAATGTCATTAAACTTTATTTTCATTAGGAAAAAGCCACTGATTTTCTCCAACTTTGAAAGGAGTATCCTGTTTGGGATGGTCCAACTTAAAATATGGCCTTTGTGGTTTACCTGGGTTTCACTTTCTGGGATGTGAGTTGGGAAGGCCACCTGAAAGAGGAATAGATATCTTCAGAGCGGCTGGAACCAAGATAAAATAGAATCTGAGTCTCAGGAAAGGCTTGCTATAGATTCTATGACCGTGCAGACCAAGAATGCAAAAAAGCACCACTGTCAATGTCAAACTGAAATTTTCCTAACTCTGCAAAGGATGCCTTACTCCGAGAAGCAGAAGAGGTTTATTTGTTTATATAAGCATGACCAGCATATTAGGCAGCGGTTTGTTTTCAAGGCCACATCAAAATGTCCTGCATGGTCAGAGGCATCCTTTAGGTGGAGTCCTGGATGCCCCTTGGTCATCTCCCTAATAGTGTGGCGAGGTGCTGGGGGTCATGAGGGAGGGTTGGGAGTTGGGTGGAGGCAGCTGAGATGCCTTTGCAGCTGCTCTTAAAGAATGACTGTGGCTCATATACCATTGGCCCCCATTTCTTGCATCTCACCAAACAGCCCTCACTCTTCTTTGGAACTGCTCCAAGGCTTTCGAGGGCTTCCCAGGTGACTCAGTGGGTAAAGAATCCACCTGCAATGTAGGAGAAGCAGGAGACATGGGTTTGAACCCTGGGTTGGGAAGATCCCCCGGAGGAGGGCATGGCAACCGACTCCAGTATTCTTGTCGAGAATCCCATGGACAGAGGAGACTGGTGGGCTATAGTCCATGAGGTCACAAAGAGTTGGACATGACTGAAGCAACTGAGCAGAAATGCATGCAAGGCTTCTGATCGTTTTCTTTCTACTGACCCAAATCTTCCTCCTCGTATCTTCCACTCCACAGGCCTAGTCTGGAGCCATGGAGAATGATAGTTTTCCCTTCCATGGCACAGCCCTGTACATGTCTGCCTAGTTGTCTCCTCTCCTTCTTGAGCTGGCTGACCTTCTCTGCTCGGAGGAGATGGGTTAGGGGTCGGGGAGCAGACAGACAGGTAGAGGTGGATGAAGTAATGTTCACACATGGCTCTCAAGCTGGGCCGCTTCTGCTTGGAAGCCTGAGTTTCATATGAAGCAACTTTCTCTCCAAAGGCTCCTCAGAAACTCTGCCAGCTGGTGGGGTCTGAGGGAGACTGAGAATAACTGAATCTTCATAGGAAACTTTGGTATTTGGTGGTTGAAATTGCAAGATCTTCACCAGCAGCAAGAGGATGGTCAAGGGCTGCTAGGAATCAGGGGAGTGAGGTCCAGTGTGGGCTTGCTGGTTGGCTGCCCCTCCCCGAGGTGGAATCTGCTAGACCCTCACCCTGCTTGAGCCTGTCTCTCTGCCCTTAGGAACTCAGACCAAAATTGTCCAACCTGGAACTTCAAAATCCTTAGGAACTCCCTACAAGACCACTTCATTGCAGAACAAGCCGCTCCCTGCTTCTGGTCTGAGTATTTCCAGTGTAGACAAAGGGTCTTGTCTGGTTCTCTGCGGTACAAATCATCTGGCTCCAGTTTTCTGTTTTTACTGTAGTCGCCTCCGTGTATCCTTTTACTGAGTCATCTTTGCCTGTTATTTTCCTTTCACCTTTCCCTATTTTTTTTTTTTTTAAGACTTGCCCTTTCTTGGGATCTTTCTTCCACAGATAGAAGTGATATCTGTGAATTGTGGAAATTCCAGGAAGAGTTATCTCTCGGGAATGCCAGGGACTGTGACTACTTGGCATCTGGAAGATGCGGGATCTCTATGGTAGGGGAGAAGATGTCATCTGAACTGGCTGGAGAGGGTTAGCAGTGCAGGGTGGTGAGTGAGTGGGTGGGGTTTTCCCTAAGGTCTGTCTCTCTTCCTACTATCTTCCTTCTATCTGCTTCCCCACATTTCTCACTTCTTGTTTTGTAAAGAGAAATGGCTGCATCCATTTGTAAACAGCATGACATCTCCGTATAACATCATCATTGTTTCTTAATCTGGGGCCCTGACCATTCCCTTCCTAACCTGCTCAGCCTTCCCTGGGTACTTCCTTTCATCTGAGTCAGGAGTAGAGAGGTCCTGTGTCTCAAAGAGTTGTTCCTTGAACTGGGCACCCTGGGTAATATTTGGTGACAAAATCCAGTTGGTGCTACAGGCCTTACACGGAAAAGCTCGGGACACAGAGCATGTATGTGTGTAGTATGAGGAGGAGTCTGTTGCGGTAGGAGAGCAGATGTTCCTTCTGGAGGAGCGTCTGTCCCCATCAGAACACCGTGGCTTGTGGAATGGCTTTGCGTGAAGAAACAACCTGTCTGGAGCCCATGTCGTTCCTGTGGTGTGGGGAGCTAATCAAAACTTCATGAGAAGAGATGACTGTCTTCCACCCAGAATCAAGATTGATTGATGTTGGCTAATGGAAACAAATCGAATCTCTCAGCAACCCTTCCCATTAGGCTTCTAGTAGTTCACTCTTCTATGGAGGCCAGGCAAGCTTTTATAGAATCTGCAAGTTCTTGGAAACAGTTGACTCCTTAAAGGCATTCGTATCTGTCCTCAGAGTGGCTGGTGGGAAATGAAGAGAAAATGCCTCCAAGTTATTGGGATGAAGTTGAAATTTTCATTTGCTTGTGGTTTGCTCAACCCACTCACATCATTGTTGCACTTCATCTTCCACAGCCTGTGGAGCAGGTGGAGCTGAGTTATTATTATCATCTCTGTTTTCCAGGTGAGGAACTCTCTACACCCTGGAACACCAGTCCCTCAAGATGTCTGCTCTAAAAAGGACTGTGTATTCAAATAAGCATAGGAAGCATTTTAGTGCGTTCCCTCCTTAAGAGAGTTATAGCACATGGCTACATATTAAAGGTTCTGAGAAGCTCTGTAAAAAATAAAAAGAAAATATTTAATGCATTGTTCCTTAAACTCATTAACTGAAGTACTTTCTCCCCCCTCCTTTTCTTTTTACAGTATACTGTCATTCTCTAGATGTTCAAACTTTTTCTGTGAAGGGCCACATGGTAAACATTTCAGGCTTTGTGGGCCATATGATCTCTGCCTCAACTACTCAGCTCTGCTCTTGAGTGCAGTAGCAGCTGTGGACAATAGAGGAATGAGTGGGCATGGCTGTTCTCCAGCAAAACTTTATTTACAAAAACAAGCGGTGGGTTAGATTTGACTCATGGACTATAGTTTGCTGATCCCTGTTCTAGAACAGACATCCTTGGGACAAGCTGCTTGAAGTGTCCAGAGAGTCCTAGGTAGAACTTCCCTCCCAATCCCCAGAACAGGTGACCCGGTGCCTGTGCCTCATTGAATGTGGCATAGAGGTTAGACACTTTGCCCAGTATATAACTTCCAACTGTCGTCAGAGATGTCTCTGGTGAGAAATCAGGAATATATCCAATTAATGTATAAGAATAGACTAAACACCTAACATGTGCTCTCACTTTAAGTAGAACTTTTGGTTGCACAACTAAAGCCAGATGGAGCTGGTGGCAATGAAAATGGAGTCTGTTATGAAGTTGCAGGATGTTCTGTGGCAGCCAGGTGAGGACATGCAGTTAGCCCTGGGCTGACCTGGGACCAGAAACTGGGTGCTAGGGAGCCCTGGTTTGTTCTAGAAATTAAATTGTGGTGGTGGTGTTTAGTCGCTCAGTTGGGTCTGACTGTTTTGCGACCCCATGGACTAGACTGTAGCCCACCAGGCTCCTCTGTCCATGGGATTTCCCAGGCAAAAACACTGGAATGGGTTGCCATTTTCTTCTCCAGGGGATCTTCCTGACCCAGGGATTGAATCCACATTTCCTGCATTGCAGATGGATTCGTTATCGCTGAGCTACCAGGGAAGCCCATTAATTGATGTACTTTCTCTCGTTTTGGCTTCTCTCTGTGCATCAGCTTCATTCTCCCTTCTTAGCAAACTGGCAATTTCTGATACTTGTACATGACAGGTAGACAGCTCCAAAGTTCATGTTTTAGCTGGAGTGAACCTGGGCAAAGATTGTCTATCTGTCTCATTTGCCTTCTTTTCCTCCTCCCCGAGTGTTGCTGGGGTAGAGACTGGATTGACCCAGCTTAGGTGGTCCCTGAACCAGTCACTGTCACCAGGAATGTGAGGTTAACAATAGAACTCCAGTCAGGATGCTATTCCTGTTGATGAGGCAGGCACTTTCCCAAGTTGAGTGGTCTATACAGTTCCGCCCTGGCTAAGTAGGTTCAAGGTGAAATAGACTATTTTTATTCACTGACATTTATAAACTAGTTGGAAAGTAAAACACTTAGTGGCAATGAAAATGGCGGATGTGCTAAACTGTTTCATTAGGCAGTGAAGAAGGTAATAGTATAAATAAAGGACTAATTTTGCTGTACTAATTTTGTTGAGTGCAAAAAGATAGAAAAGAGCTGTCATCGGCTGGCATCACCAGGAAGGGTTTAGGCAGCAAGTATATGTTCTCTGAGGGCAAGTGGGAAGCAAAAAAAATTCTGACTAGGGAGATACATACATAAAGGGCATATATAAAGACATAGAATTACAGACATGAGTGTGGTCTGGTTCCTTAACAAGATTGGGGAGGTAACTTCAGCGCAGTGCAAAGTACGCTTAGGAAAGGGGGAAACATGGCTGGAGGCATGGTCCACAATTCGGGTTCACTGCAGCAGGAGGGGGCAGGTGGGGTTGTAACAGGAGGGCCTGGAAGCTAGAAGTCCCCCCACTGAGGGGAGGGGCCCCCAGCTCTACAGGGGCAAGGGGAGTCCAAGCAGGTGTGGGTCTACCTAGGTGGGAGTCCTGGGTGTCTGGAATGGGGTTCTGTGTGGCTACTAGCAAGACAGTGTGAAAGGCAAGACCTGACCAAGGGATTGGGTAATTCAGAGACAGCACCCCTGCACTGGGGAATAGGGCAGATACTGTTGCCAGAGGGTGAGACAAGGCAGGACTCGAGAGAGTGGGGATTGAAGTACCAGACAGAATCCCAGGGAATCTGAATCAGGTCATGATGTCAGAGCAGGGCCAGCAATGAGAACAGAGTTCAAACTCTCCTCTTCCCTTTCCCTCATTGAAACTTCTCTGTTCTCCCTCCCATTGCTCAGGACCTCAACAGTTGATGATTAGCTACTCATCTGGGGTGTCAGTGATCGAAGCAGTGTCACCCATTTTAGAGATGTTTGCATTGGAACAGAAGCCCCAAATGCCTCAAACCAAGAGGAAGAAAGTGCCTGGGATTTTAGGACAGAGATATTGTACTAGGTGCAACATCAAAGGTTCCATTGGTGCCCCTTTGTTTGGGGATAGAATGCGCAAAGAAGATGCCAGCTGTCCAGGCGCTTTGACCCCGGACTGAGCACTTTTAGATCAGCACATGTGGGGCCATCACATAACAACTGGGCGACATCTTTAGGAGGAAAAAGCAGCCAGCATAGGTCCTATCTGAGGATCAGTTAGCTTCAGAAGAGGCCTTGTGTTGGTGTTCATTTGCAGCTAGAAGAGGTGGGGCGGCGGGGGCGGGGGGAGGNGTAGTCGCCTCCGTGTATCCTTTTACTGAGTCATCTTTGCCTGTTATTTTCCTTTCACCTTTCCCTATTTTTTTTTTTTTTAAGACTTGCCCTTTCTTGGGATCTTTCTTCCACAGATAGAAGTGATATCTGTGAATTGTGGAAATTCCAGGAAGAGTTATCTCTCGGGAATGCCAGGGACTGTGACTACTTGGCATCTGGAAGATGCGGGATCTCTATGGTAGGGGAGAAGATGTCATCTGAACTGGCTGGAGAGGGTTAGCAGTGCAGGGTGGTGAGTGAGTGGGTGGGGTTTTCCCTAAGGTCTGTCTCTCTTCCTACTATCTTCCTTCTATCTGCTTCCCCACATTTCTCACTTCTTGTTTTGTAAAGAGAAATGGCTGCATCCATTTGTAAACAGCATGACATCTCCGTATAACATCATCATTGTTTCTTAATCTGGGGCCCTGACCATTCCCTTCCTAACCTGCTCAGCCTTCCCTGGGTACTTCCTTTCATCTGAGTCAGGAGTAGAGAGGTCCTGTGTCTCAAAGAGTTGTTCCTTGAACTGGGCACCCTGGGTAATATTTGGTGACAAAATCCAGTTGGTGCTACAGGCCTTACACGGAAAAGCTCGGGACACAGAGCATGTATGTGTGTAGTATGAGGAGGAGTCTGTTGCGGTAGGAGAGCAGATGTTCCTTCTGGAGGAGCGTCTGTCCCCATCAGAACACCGTGGCTTGTGGAATGGCTTTGCGTGAAGAAACAACCTGTCTGGAGCCCATGTCGTTCCTGTGGTGTGGGGAGCTAATCAAAACTTCATGAGAAGAGATGACTGTCTTCCACCCAGAATCAAGATTGATTGATGTTGGCTAATGGAAACAAATCGAATCTCTCAGCAACCCTTCCCATTAGGCTTCTAGTAGTTCACTCTTCTATGGAGGCCAGGCAAGCTTTTATAGAATCTGCAAGTTCTTGGAAACAGTTGACTCCTTAAAGGCATTCGTATCTGTCCTCAGAGTGGCTGGTGGGAAATGAAGAGAAAATGCCTCCAAGTTATTGGGATGAAGTTGAAATTTTCATTTGCTTGTGGTTTGCTCAACCCACTCACATCATTGTTGCACTTCATCTTCCACAGCCTGTGGAGCAGGTGGAGCTGAGTTATTATTATCATCTCTGTTTTCCAGGTGAGGAACTCTCTACACCCTGGAACACCAGTCCCTCAAGATGTCTGCTCTAAAAAGGACTGTGTATTCAAATAAGCATAGGAAGCATTTTAGTGCGTTCCCTCCTTAAGAGAGTTATAGCACATGGCTACATATTAATGGTTCTGAGAAGCTCTGTAAAAAATAAAAAGAAAATATTTAATGCATTGTTCCTTAAACTCATTAACTGAAGTACTTTCTCCCCCCTCCTTTTCTTTTTACAGTATACTGTCATTCTCTAGATGTTCAAACTTTTTCTGTGAAGGGCCACATGGTAAACATTTCAGGCTTTGTGGGCCATATGATCTCTGCCTCAACTACTCAGCTCTGCTCTTGAGTGCAGTAGCAGCTGTGGACAATAGAGGAATGAGTGGGCATGGCTGTTCTCCAGCAAAACTTTATTTACAAAAACAAGCGGTGGGTTAGATTTGACTCATGGACTATAGTTTGCTGATCCCTGTTCTAGAACAGACATCCTTGGGACAAGCTGCTTGAAGTGTCCAGAGAGTCCTAGGTAGAACTTCCCTCCCAATCCCCAGAACAGGTGACCCGGTGCCTGTGCCTCATTGAATGTGGCATAGAGGTTAGACACTTTGCCCAGTATATAACTTCCAACTGTCGTCAGAGATGTCTCTGGTGAGAAATCAGGAATATATCCAATTAATGTATAAGAATAGACTAAACACCTAACATGTGCTCTCACTTTAAGTAGAACTTTTGGTTGCACAACTAAAGCCAGATGGAGCTGGTGGCAATGAAAATGGAGTCTGTTATGAAGTTGCAGGATGTTCTGTGGCAGCCAGGTGAGGACATGCAGTTAGCCCTGGGCTGACCTGGGACCAGAAACTGGGTGCTAGGGAGCCCTGGTTTGTTCTAGAAATTAAATTGTGGTGGTGGTGTTTAGTCGCTCAGTTGGGTCTGACTGTTTTGCGACCCCATGGACTAGACTGTAGCCCACCAGGCTCCTCTGTCCATGGGATTTCCCAGGCAAAAACACTGGAATGGGTTGCCATTTTCTTCTCCAGGGGATCTTCCTGACCCAGGGATTGNGGGTCTGACTGTTTTGCGACCCCATGGACTAGACTGTAGCCCACCAGGCTCCTCTGTCCATGGGATTTCCCAGGCAAAAACACTGGAATGGGTTGCCATTTTCTTCTCCAGGGGATCTTCCTGACCCAGGGATTGAATCCACATTTCCTGCATTGCAGATGGATTCGTTATCGCTGAGCTACCAGGGAAGCCCATTAATTGATGTACTTTCTCTCGTTTTGGCTTCTCTCTGTGCATCAGCTTCATTCTCCCTTCTTAGCAAACTGGCAATTTCTGATACTTGTACATGACAGGTAGACAGCTCCAAAGTTCATGTTTTAGCTGGAGTGAACCTGGGCAAAGATTGTCTATCTGTCTCATTTGCCTTCTTTTCCTCCTCCCCGAGTGTTGCTGGGGTAGAGACTGGATTGACCCAGCTTAGGTGGTCCCTGAACCAGTCACTGTCACCAGGAATGTGAGGTTAACAATAGAACTCCAGTCAGGATGCTATTCCTGTTGATGAGGCAGGCACTTTCCCAAGTTGAGTGGTCTATACAGTTCCGCCCTGGCTAAGTAGGTTCAAGGTGAAATAGACTATTTTTATTCACTGACATTTATAAACTAGTTGGAAAGTAAAACACTTAGTGGCAATGAAAATGGCGGATGTGCTAAACTGTTTCATTAGGCAGTGAAGAAGGTAATAGTATAAATAAAGGACTAATTTTGCTGTACTAATTTTGTTGAGTGCAAAAAGATAGAAAAGAGCTGTCATCGGCTGGCATCACCAGGAAGGGTTTAGGCAGCAAGTATATGTTCTCTGAGGGCAAGTGGGAAGCAAAAAAAATTCTGACTAGGGAGATACATACATAAAGGGCATATATAAAGACATAGAATTACAGACATGAGTGTGGTCTGGTTCCTTAACAAGATTGGGGAGGTAACTTCAGCGCAGTGCAAAGTACGCTTAGGAAAGGGGGAAACATGGCTGGAGGCATGGTCCACAATTCGGGTTCACTGCAGCAGGAGGGGGCAGGTGGGGTTGTAACAGGAGGGCCTGGAAGCTAGAAGTCCCCCCACTGAGGGGAGGGGCCCCCAGCTCTACAGGGGCAAGGGGAGTCCAAGCAGGTGTGGGTCTACCTAGGTGGGAGTCCTGGGTGTCTGGAATGGGGTTCTGTGTGGCTACTAGCAAGACAGTGTGAAAGGCAAGACCTGACCAAGGGATTGGGTAATTCAGAGACAGCACCCCTGCACTGGGGAATAGGGCAGATACTGTTGCCAGAGGGTGAGACAAGGCAGGACTCGAGAGAGTGGGGATTGAAGTACCAGACAGAATCCCAGGGAATCTGAATCAGGTCATGATGTCAGAGCAGGGCCAGCAATGAGAACAGAGTTCAAACTCTCCTCTTCCCTTTCCCTCATTGAAACTTCTCTGTTCTCCCTCCCATTGCTCAGGACCTCAACAGTTGATGATTAGCTACTCATCTGGGGTGTCAGTGATCGAAGCAGTGTCACCCATTTTAGAGATGTTTGCATTGGAACAGAAGCCCCAAATGCCTCAAACCAAGAGGAAGAAAGTGCCTGGGATTTTAGGACAGAGATATTGTACTAGGTGCAACATCAAAGGTTCCATTGGTGCCCCTTTGTTTGGGGATAGAATGCGCAAAGAAGATGCCAGCTGTCCAGGCGCTTTGACCCCGGACTGAACACTTTTAGATCAGCACATGTGGGGCCATCACATAACAACTGGGCGACATCTTTAGGAGGAAAAAGCAGCCAGCATAGGTCCTATCTGAGGATCAGTTAGCTTCAGAAGAGGCCTTGTGTTGGTGTTCATTTGCAGCTAGAAGAGGTGGGGCGGCGGGGGCGGGGGGAGGTGGCTGGAAAGATGGGTGTGTGTGTGTGCATGCAGGACTTGGGGTTGAGAGACAGGGATTTGGATTCTTGATCCACTCCTCCCTCACTGGGTGAAGTTCTCAGTCCCTCTGAGCCACAGTGCCCTCCTCTGTAAGTGGGGTCACGGTATCCGCCATGACAGCCCTGCTACACGTTAGATGCTCAGTACATACATGTTGTATCTAAACCTCGGTTCCTACTTAGAATCCCAGAATTTGCCCGAAGCCCCACCCTATGCAGGAATCTCTTAATAACTGTGAAGCTTCTAATTGGAACTTCCCGTAGCAAGGCACTGACCACCTCATACATCACACTATCCTCTTTTTTTAGAAAGATTTGCTAGAAGGATCTTCCTTGAATAGAATCGTAAGACATCTCCTTTGGAATAACCAAAATAAGTCTAAGCTTATTCCCATGGTAACAGTTCCATGATGTGAGGACCGCCTTCATGTATTCCTAAGTCAGGGATGGGGAATAGTTCATATCTTACGTGCCATCTGTGCCCCTTTGTGGGGAGAGCTCTCTTTTGGGAAGAGAACAATGCCCAACCGAGTGCCAGTGAGGATGGGTTGGTGGTGGCTGCTGGAGGGTTGTGGTGATATGGATTCTGATGCTGTGTTCCAGGGTCGATAGGAGAAGGTCACATCTGCTGGGGGCTGGTGAGCAGTGATGGGTTATGTGCAAGATGTTCGTTTTCTCTGAAGTATTCTCAGGCTAGGTTCTTCCTTTATGCTTGAGGTGACTTGTTCCCTTACCTTCTGTTCTCTTTTTCCTACCACACTTCAACTTATCAATGATTTGAAAGCCATCTGGCTGCCAGATCTTCCACCTATTTCATTTCCCGGGTGGATTTAACCAACTGGGCTGGTGGACTGGGGTTTTTAGTAGGGCAGTATATCTTGGAAACTCTTTCTAAATAGAGGAGGACCATGTCTGAGTCTACAGCCCACTGATAAACCTTACAAATTATTAATATCCCTTAAAATATGTAGCCCAAGCTAAGTACTGTCTTTCAGAAGTACTTGGAACAATATGGAGGCCAGCAAAACTCATCATACATCTGTTGATCCTGCTAATGCAGCTGAAAGATTGCATTAGCTTGTTCTCTGTGTTTATAAAGCTGAAGTTCAGAGACACTACTCCTGATTCTGAGGGTGGTGGGAGGAGATGGGGGAGGGCAGAGGGGAAAGGGTAGAAGAGCCAGACCCAGTTGGGGCAACATCTCCTTCTGCCCCTGCTGCACCAGCCAGCCCCTTCTGCTCTCCTCCCTTTGTCTCACGGGTAGACCACTGGTACCTGGCTTCTTGCCGGGGTGGGAGAGGGGAGCTTCAGCTGAGGCTACGGGAGGGCCCCACGGCCTCTTTCTGCCATCACAGTTCTCTGCTGCCTCTGTGAATCTGTCAGTGGTTTGGCTTCAACTGGACTAACGCCTGCAGCCAGTACGGTTAGGTCCAAAGCCTCCTTGTGAGGTTGTCTACCTGAAAGGTCCCTGAACCACTGTCGGTCCTTAAAGTGTCTCCCATTCTGCAACAGCATGGAAAACCTAAGGATTTCCTTGTAAAAACTCACTGTGTATAATTGATGACCTGTCCTTTATCCTTTATTTTGATTTATGTTCTTCTTTTCTAGGGTGTGTGTGTGTGTGTGTGTGTGTGTGTGTGTGTGTGTGTGTGTGAAATTACCCTTTCTTAAACAGTTGGGATAGTTTTTCTCCTTAATTCACTTTGCAGTGGTGGCCACCCTTTGTAGACTCTCCTCCCATTTTGGGGGGTGGAGGGGTGGATTTTACTGAGCTGTGAAATCTGGTCTGAAAACTAGAGGCTTGTCTGAGGTGAGGCCCATTAGGACTCACCATGCCTTCTGGAGAGTCTGGAAGATCCAGTCTGTCATCCCAGTGAGGCCCCTGAGGCATGGGACTGGGCATGGGTGGCTTGTATCAGTAGTTTAGATTTCCCACAGCCCAGGTTATTTAAAAGTGTTTGGAATCATGAATTTGGGAGACTCAGTTGATGAGTGCCAGCCTTGTCAGTTTTCAGTGCGGTTATGGCAATTGATTTAGCCCCTCAGTACCTCAGTTTCCTTGTCTGTTGAGTTGGAACGGTTGTGCTCTTTTTCCCGAGGTTGTAAGAAATGTTTGTCTTTGACAGTGTTTAGCTATGAGATCTATCAAACACTGCCCATGATTGTATCAGGTTGGCTAAAAAGTTCCTTACAGAGAAACTGAAACAACTTTTCGGCCAGTCCAATCCTTGGCCTGCGTATATTAGCAGTTGGTGTTTGCATCCTTTGGCTATTGCACAGAGAGGGAGCCTCGGTGTCTCGGAAGGAACACAGAACTGGGAGGCAGAGGGTCTGCATTAAAGCTCCCGTTTTGCTACTAACTAGTTGGAGGACTGTGAGACTCTCTCTGTAAAAGAGGGTATGGAGAATGTGGCTCCAGGATTCTAAGGGGAGCTGGCTTAGATTTGACCGAGACCAAAGGAAGAACTTCCTACATGTCACACTCTGAAGAGGGAAGGATAGACCTGGCTGCTTACCTTTGTTTGGGTTGGAAAAGATGAAATCTGATAGGAAAGATGGATGGGAAGAGCTGACCTGCTGACATTCCTTCCTGAACTCTCTCATTCTATTCGTTTTAACTGTTTAAATTTAGTTCAGTTTTGAGTATGTAATAGAGACACATATAAAGCGCTATAAATACAGTGGAAAGTAGTCCCATCCACCTGGCTCCCCTTCCCCGAAGGCCATTTCAGCTTATCCTCCCAGAGATTTTTGCTCTCATTCTGTATGAGCTGGGACTGTGAAGATAGTTTTGAACATGTTTTGGTTGTTATGCCTTTAACTTTCTGGTCTGAAGGGTGAGAAATTTGATCCTCCTACAGCATGTGGTTAGTTTCCTACAATGAATTTTCCCTATTAGTCATAGTTTCTTTTTGCCACTCTTGGGTAGAGATACAACCCTTTTCATCTCTCTCCATATTCCCCCACTCCTAAGTTCCCCATCCTTCATTTGAATCATGGAATTCCATAAGCACAGATCAAACTTAAGATATGACATCTGGACGCCTTGCAGCTTCTCCCTCCATGGATTTCAGAGGGGGCTTATTTTACATAATTGTCTATTTTGATGATTTCCCAAAATGGTTTCATATCCTTATGTTCTCTTTTGTCTTGGAGCTTAACTCAATCCAGCAAGTAACTGCTTTGTTCCTCTTTGGGTGTTTCTAAGTTTGCTCATGGAGTAGGAAGCCCTGTTGAATGTTAAACATGTATTGAGGGACGAACTCTAGACTTGGGAGGGAGAAAACCTGGGTCTGAGTACAGAATAAGCTGCTTTGTAGCTGTGTGATCTTTGGCAAGCTGCTTGGCCTCTCTGAACCTCTGTTTCCTCATCTGTAAAATGAGCGCTACCTGCCCTATAGGGCTGTTTTTAAGGTTAAATAAAGCAACAAGTGTGCGTATACTTTGCAAACTGTTAAGAGCCTTGCATGCATGCTTAGCTGCTTCAGTCGTGTCCGACTCTCTGCGACCCTATGGACTGTAGCCCGCCAGGTTCTTCTGTCCGTGGAATTTTCCACAAGAATACTGGAGTGGGTTGCCATGCCCTTCTCCAGGAGATCTTCCCAACCTAGGGATCGAACCCGTGGCTCCTGCATTGCAGGTGGATTCTTTACCCACTGAGCCACCTGGGAAGCCTGTTAAGAGCCTTGCAATTACAATTATTGTAAAGTTTTTAAAGAGTATTTATTAGACTTCTATTGTGTTCTGGATACAGAGATAGAGTGGGAAGTGAGCATATATTCTTGTGTGTATTGGTGGGGGTGCTGTTGGGGGATAAAGGAAGGCAGGGAGACTGGCAATAAAAAGATTAACTTAGTAAACAAGATAAATTCAGGTAATAGTAACCATTAAAAAAACAAAACAGTAATAGAATAGAGAATGCAGGGGGATTGTTGGGATTTCTGATAAAAGATCAGGAAAAGCCTAAGTTGATACCTGGATGTCATGTGAAAAGCTGGAGAAGAGAATCCAGGCCTTGGAAGCAACAAATGCAGAGGCCCTGGGGCAGGAACAAGAAGTCTGGAGAATTAAAAAGAAGTGTGGGGAAGGAACTGTAACAAATCAAGTATGGCAAGAATAAAGTGAACAAGGTAAAGAATGCTGTAAGAACTGGGAGAGACTTTCCAGAACAGGGTCATAGAGGGCCTGTGGACCTTGTTAAGAGCCTGTATTTTATTCTGTGTGCAATTAGAGATTTTAAGCAGGGAGATGACATGATCAGTTTTCTCCTTTAGAAAGATCCCTCCTCCTAGAATGTGGAGAGTAGATTGTGGTTAGGTGAGAGGAAGCAGTGAGACCACTTAGGGGCTGTTGGCATTATCCAGGCAAGAGAGGGTCGCCTGCACAGCAGAAGATGCACAGCTGAAGTCATCCTTGAGGCGTTTGGGTATGAAGTTCACACAACTGTTTCCACAGGAAAAGGACAGTCTCTGATGTGAAGCGGGATGTTCTCTCCTTTTCCCATCTGCTTTGAAGTGGGGACAGGGAAATTCTGCATTTCCTTTTCAAATGATGCAGGGTTTGGAGCTACATGTTCCTATGATTAATCAACAAGCATTTATTGACTAGAGGAAGGTTTTTCTAGGTCTTTGATTTTCGCTTCAGGTCAGGTTTTCTTATGGACAGAACTGGGCATCTGCCTAGAAGCCTAGTCATTCCCTCCTCCAGGGGATCTTCCTGACCCAGGGATTGAACCTAGGTCTTTCGTATTGCAGGCAAGATACTTTACCATCTGAGCCACCAGGGAAGCCCCCAAGGAATAGTCTACATGATTTGTAATTTTCAATGGGCACAAGAAGCAGGAGAGATACCAACGCAAGGCCACTTGTATGGCAGTGCAGGTTGTACCCTGCACAAGGGTACTTGGCTGAGAGATGTGGCCTGAAACCCAGTTTAAACTCCACTCACTAAGCATTTGTCCTGGCGTGGAAATATATCAGCAGGGAGAGAGGGCTGCCCTTTCTAATTGACACCAAGGCTCAGCTGGGTTAGCTGTAGCCCTTTCCCCAGCCCTTGGAGTTTCTGCTTTTGTGGCCCACTTTCCAAGGTCTGTCTTCGCCTTTTCTATTCCAGTCAATCACCATTTGTTTTAACAAATATTTATTGAGTTCCTACAATGTACTGGGCATTGGGTTTATTAATGAAGAGACAGACATGCTTCTTGTCTTCCCAGAGTTTACAGTCTAGTGGAGGTCATTCCATCTTTCTTCATGGCATCTGTGGAGAGCTTCTTTTGGGGAAGCCTGAGCTGATCTCAGCCCTTGTTCTCAGGGACGTGAAATGTTGGCCTCTGACTTGGAAGCACCTCTTGGGGTCGGGAAACAATGGCCACCACCCACAAGGCACATGCGCTTGAGTCCAGTCTTCTAAGGAGATGAGTCCAGTCTTCTAAGGAGATGGGTCCAGCCTGGCTATGCTAGTTCGTTCACCTCTTGTTAGGAGAAGCCAAAAGGAAAACATCATTGGAAAAAGAATAAGATTTACCCTTGAACCTTAGAGTCTTCATAAATATTCCACATAAAATATGAACACTTTTCTGTATGTTTATGACACTTTAATAAGAAGTTATGGAAAAGCTACTTAAGTTTGTTGAGCTTCCAGGATCTGGGTTTTGAGAAATAAAGCCAGGGAGGTGGGTCAGGCATATAAGTCAGGCCTCCCAGGGGTCTCTGTGTCTTGAGAGAGTCCTCAGGCCCTTGACTCAATTCTTCAGCTTCATGAATAATCAGATGATTTTATCTGCCTTTGAGAAATCCTTTTTTTGCCAGCCAAAGTCACAAAAATTGCTTTATAAGCCCTGGCATCCATCAATAGGTTAACACGGGGGGAATCACCTCTCTTGGGCGTTTATTCTCCCCAGCTTCAAGGTGGCTGGGAAACAGAATTAGTCATAGTTTGTTTGGGGAGCTTGGAATGAAAGAAAGCTGGGTGGTTTTCAGATTTTTTTTTCCAGGCAGTGGTAGAGCCAGAAGAATGAGAGATTCCATACATCTTGTGACCAGATGTGGCATCTTAAACTGGGACTTGGCAGTATCAGCAAAACAGTTTTAAACAATGCTCTTTCATTTACTTATTCATTTTCATATTTATATTGTGTTTTTTAAGATTATAAAAGAAATGTCTTCTTCCCCCGCCCAACGTTTTATTGAGAAAACATTCAAACATATATCAAAAATATCTAAGTAAAAAAGAAATCATGTATCAGAAGTGTCCCATAAAGAGAGTGAAAGGGTCTCACAATCCTATTACCTGTTTCATATATATTCCTTCAGATTTTTTTTCTATCTATATACATATGGAGATATATTAGGCTTTCCAGCCAGTACTAGTGATAAAGAATTCTCTTGCCAATGCAGAAGATGTAAGGAAGTCAGGTTCGATCCCTGGGTCGGGAAGGTCCCCTGGAGGAGGGTGTGGCAGCCTACTCCAGTATTCTTGCCTGGAGAATCTTATGGACAGAGGAACCTGACAGTCTATAGTCTACAGGGCTATAAAGAGTTAGACATGACTGAAGTGACTGAGCATGCATACATGAAGATATATTATTATGATTGCCTTAACAATAATACTGGTTTCCCTCATGGCTCAGATGGTAAAGAATCTGCCTGCAATATGGGAGACCTGGATTTGATCCCTGGGTTGGGAAGATCCCCTGGAGAAGGGAACGGCTACCTGTACTTGTATTTTGGCCTGGAGAATTCCCTGCACAGAGGAACCTGGCAGGCTACAGTCCCTGGGGTCGCAAAGAGTTGAACATGACTGAACAACTTTGACTCACTTAACAATCATATAGTATTATTCATGCTATTTTTCTTTAAAAAAATTAACAATGTATCTTGGACATCTTTGCATGTGATCATTTATTGTTCTGTTTCATTTTATTTTTGAAGTAGCTTTACTGAGGTATACATTATATGCCATCAAATTTAACAAAGTGTACAGTCATTACATTTTTAGTAAAATTTTAGAATTGTGCAACTAACACCACAGTCCAATTTTAAAACATTTTCATTACCCTTAAAAGAATCCTTTTGTCAGTCTGCTGTTACCACCATCCTCATCTTTATTATAAGATAATATATTTTCTGCCTTCTTATGGGTTTGCACATGAATGGAATTGTAAACACAGTGTATATATATACAAATACATAATATAGAATAAAAAAGCTAGACATATATATAGTGTCAGTGTGTCTAACTTTTTTTATTTTTATTTTTTTGCCTCATTGCAATCCCTTCCCTAACCCAGGGGATTGAACCCAAGTTCCCTGCTTTGGAAGTACAGAATTTTAACTGCTGGACCACCATGGAAGTCCTCTAGGCTTTTTTTAGGGAGCATAATATTTTGAGGTTCTGTCCTGTGGTAGCATGTAGCAAACCATTGTTCCTTCTCAAGACTATTCCATTTTAGGATATACCACATTTTGTCTGTTTACCGGTTGGTGAATTATGAGTTATTTCCAGTTTTGGGCTACTATGAATAAATCCGTGTCAGGGACCTAAACTGTCAAGAGCAGAGGCACAAACATTTGTGTACGAATCTCTGTGTGGATATATTTCTTTCTTCTTGAGTGTATGTATAGAGTTTCATTTTATGTCTGTGCCACAATGTGTTTAGCCAAACCCCACTGATGGCCGTTTACTTGGATTTTTATTTTCTTGATGAATAAATAATGCTGTATTGGAGATCCTTATTCATATATCTTTGTGCATATGGGTGGATGTTTTGGAAGGATATATATTTAGAAGGGGAAATTCTGAGTCAACAGATGTAAACATTTGACATTTCAATAGCTGGTGTCAAGTTGTCTTCCAAGAAAAGCTGAACCAATTTATACCTCCCACCCCCAGCAGCATATGAGAGTAACTATTTTCCCATGTACTCATCATGTACAAGAATGAATATTTTCATTTTTTTCTAGTCTCATAAAGGAAAAATGTTTCATTGTCATTTAAATTGGTATTTCATTATTGGGGAAATTGTTGACCATTTATATGTCAGTTTCTTTATTTTTTACTGGGTTGTTTATCTTTTCTCTAAACTTTGAAACAACCCTTTGTATTTTAGGAAATTGGCTCTTGGCTTGTAAAATAAACTGCAGATTTTTCATTCCTCAGCTTATCCTTTTTTTTTTTTTGCCCTCAAAAACTTTGCTCATGATAATGGTGCTATATGGAGATTTTACATTTTTAAGTACCCCAGATCTGTCAGGGAAAAAAGGATCTGTGAACATTTTACAGGTATCACTTAGATATTTGTAATATTCCCAGAAGGAGATAGGGGATAAAGCTGAGGAATGTAATATGTGCTTCATCTACCAAAGAACTGAATGGGTGAGATTTTTTTTCAACTGTGTATAATTGTTTTGCTGTCATATAAACACAGCCTCCACATGTTTGTGCAAAACCTGAGAACTAAATCAGGGATATTTTCTGCTCCCAGCCCCTTGCTAGTAATAATGACAGCTGACATACATAGAGTTCTTATTGTGTGCCATTTGTTCCTGGTCATGTTTGCAGTTACTCTATGATATAGGTAGTTATTTCCTCAGGGATAAAGACACAAATATCTTCAGATAACTTGCTCAGTCACACAGTTGGCAAATGCTGTGACTGGGATTCAGGCTCAGGTTTGCCTGACCCTAGAGTCTGTGCGTAACCAGGACTCCCTCATCCTTCCTTCTAAAGCATTCAGTGAGTTGACCTAACTCTAACCAGTAAAGAGATATTTGAGGAGGCCTTTATTAATAGGATGCAGATCCTCAGGAAAGTGGAAATGTATAGAGAGAAGGCCACCGACTTGAGCTGCAAGATCTATGGGTTTTAGTCTTAACTCTTGAAAATTCTTGTAAGGAGAGAAGGCATGTATTTGCAGCAGAGTCTGGGGAGGTGTGGGCAGGAAGAGTAGAACCTAAGACCCTTCTGGGTTTTCTGTTTGCTCCATGGTAGGAGTGAGCTGGCTACTGGTAATTAAATCTAGGCCCAATGGAGGGAGATGGGGGTTGTGGGAGAAGAGAGGTGCTTTGCACTTCAGCTCTAAAGTCAAATGGTGTCTAGATGAGAATGGCTCTGCCTGGAACATTTGGCCCTGGACGATATTGTTGCCTATAAAGACCCTAAAAATCTTGGGGATCCAAGAAAGTATGTATACGCTCTTGCTCATGTATTAGTTAACTAGGAAGTCTAGGGTGTCAAGGGCAACTGTGGGAGACGGTACGAAGATGAGTCAGCGTGGGGCCTGCTCTCAGGGAGACTCACTACCTGGATAGGGAAAATGGAATCTATTCAGACATGACTCGAATTCAAGCAGAAGTGGTGAAACGAGAATTGCAGATAGAGAGCCTGGGAGGCAGAGCAGAAGGAACATCGACTTCACAGTGAGATAGACCTGACCTTGAATTATGTCCTATGATAATGACAACAACAGTGTCATTTACTGAGCACGTGCCATGTGTGTTGCAAGGAGTGGTGGGCGAGGAAGTCCCTTTCAGAACTGAAGGACTTGTCCCCTGGTCCCTCCAGGACAGTTGGCTGTCAGCCCTATTTGAGAATTGCCTCTGATGAAGGAAGCTGCATGTGGCCTGTTCCCAGCCCTAGGTTCCTTCCTGGAACAACCTGAAGAGCCTACTCAGCATCAGTGTCTTCACTGAGACTGCACTGTGGCCCAGCTTCTCACTCTGCCCAATTCCACTTCCTTCCCCTTCCTGTCACAGGTTTTGAAAAGAAGCACATATCCTAAAAAACTCCTGCGTGATGATCTCAGTCTCAGAATTTGCTTCTCAGGGAGCTCAATCCATGACACATAGATGATCTGTTTTCACGAGAGACCCCTGAGCTGGATTACGTACTCTGTTTTAAGGATGTAATAATTCAGTCATAGGGAGGTTGGATGGCTTGCCCAGGGGCAGTATGTGGCACATCTCAAACCAAGTTTGAGGTTCAAACTGAGTCTATGCTCAATGTGTGATCTTTGTATGTTGCCACCCTGTAGGCATGGGCCTTTAGCAGTGAAAACTGTGGGGTTTTAAAGTCAGGTTGCTGGAAGGGAACTCAAAGATCATTTGGTTAGAGCTCCCATTCCTTAACCTCTGGATCTGAGTTTCTGAGATCCAGGACTGAAAGTCTCCTGTCCTGGGAACCCCTTTACTCCCTGGTGGACCAGGGTGTTAGGTCAGTCCATGTGAGGACTGACCAAGCACTCAATGAATCCATTCATTCATTCAGCAGATGTTCATTAAGTGTCTGCTGTGTGCTAGGGACCACTTTAGGGACCAGAGATACAGCTGTAAACAGAGCCAAGCTCCTGCCCTCTTGCAGTTGTCTTTCAGCAGGGCTGGGGCAGACAGCAATGAACCACACATTTGTTCTTTTATTTAAGCACACACTATAATGTCAAGCAATGGTGGATGCTATGAAGGAATATAAAGAGAATGGAAGGATGGAGGTGCTGGGCCCTGGGTGAGTAAGCATCCTAGTTTAGGGTCAGGGGACAAAGAAAATCAGAGGGCTAAAGACCTGAATGTAGAGAGGAACTGGCCGTACGAATGCCGAGGAAGTGCTTTCCAGGAGGGCAGAATAGCATGTGCCAAGGCCCTGGGCATTGGCAGGTTTAAGAAAGATAAAGGAGGTGAGCGGCAGGCACATGATGAGCCAAGGGGGAGAGGGGATTGGAGAGGCAACAAGGGACCATAATCCTGCAGGGCCTGGGGGCTGGGAATAAAGAACTTGGGTTTTATTGCAAGTCGGTTTGGAGAAGGCAAGTGGCACAATCAAGTTTATGTTTCAGAGGAGGATTTGTGACTGTTATATGCTGAGAATAGATTGTGACAAATGTCATTTCCATTTCCTTCCTGGATTATTTATATTTCTGTTTCTATTTGGGTACCATCAGAGAGGATGTTGTAGAGGATGTCATATTTAAAACTACAGGCTTGAGAATCAGACTCCCTGAGTTCAAATCCTGGTTGCAACACTCACTGGTCATAGCATCTTGAACTATTTGCTTTATGTGTTTTAAGTCTTGACTTTCCCATCAGTAATTTGGCGATAATAACCCATCTACTTTACTAGCAGGCTTGTTATGAGGGAGAGCTGTGATAATGCTCATAGTTTAGCACAGCCCTTGCCTTTCTTTTTATAGCTGATTTTAAAAATTGTGGTAAAATAGAACAGAAAATCAGTCATTTAAACTGTTTTTTTTGGGGGGGGAGGGGGCATTTGGCTTTTGGAGTCTTAGTTGACCAAGTGTATAGTTTGATAGCATTAAATACATCCATATTATTATGCAACCATCATCACTGCCCACTTGCAGAGCTTTTTTTCATCTTCCCATCAGATTGCATTAAAACAATGATGACCATCAAATGACCAAACAAATGACCATCCCATAGACCCTGGCAACCACCATTCAACTTCTTTCTGTCTAACTGCTCCTGGGACCTCCTACAAGTAGAATCAGACAGTGCTTCTCTTTTTGTGACAGCTTATCCCACTTCATGTAATGTCCTCAAGGTTCATCCATATTATAGCATTTGTCAGAATTTCCTTCCTTTTTAAGGCTGAGTAATATTCCATTGTATGCATATACCATAGGCCAACTCTTTCATTCTGTCTGAGCTTCAGTTCTCTCATCTATGAATCGAGGATGCTAATATCTACTTCAGGGGGCTTGTTGTAAAGATCAAATTAGATATATTCTGCAAACTTCAGACTTGTACCGTCCAATCTGGTAGCCACCAGCCACATGTGACTGCTGAGCTTTGAAATGCCGTTAGTCCGAATTGTGACATGCTGTGAAAGCAAAATACTTTGTATAGGACAAGGAGAGTGTGAAATATCTCAGTAATAACTTTTCATATTGATTATGTATTAACATAATATTTTGGATATATTGCCTTTTCCTCCTCCTTCATTAAGCAAAGTATATTATTTAAAGTAATTTTACCTTTTAAAATTATTTTTAAAGTAAAAATGTAGTTGACTTACAGTATTATGTTAGTTTCAAGTGTATAACATGGTGATCACTATATTTATGGAAAGTTATCCTTATAAAGTTTTAAAATATTGACTGTATTCCCTGTGCTATACATATATCTTGGTAGTTTTTACCTCTCAATTCTCTCACCTATCTTGTCCCCCTCCCACTTCTTTATTTTTTCATGTGGCTACTAGGAAACTTAAAATGACACTGTGGCTTCCTTCAATTTTTTGATTGGATAGCTCTGGTCTAGTTTGCCACCTATTCTCAGATGTCCAACGGCAGTTCCCTGTGTGTTCCTCCCATGGTTGGTTGGGGTCTGAAAGGAGCTTCTCTCCCAGAGCTCCAGGCAGACAAGAGATTTACATCACAAAGGTGCTGCACTCTAAATGGTGATTAATGTTTATGGCCCATGGAAGCTTAAACAGGCTGAGAGAAGAATTGGCCCCGCGTTGCTGCAAATAACATCCAGCCATTAACGTGCAGCCTCCTGGTTCCCCCCACAAAGGGAGGTTTCAGCGTCGCCACTCTGCTGGGATTGGTGATTCAGCTCCGTGTTCTCCAGTGACAATAGATTTCTTCTTTTCAAAGACTGACTCCTACAGAGGCCGGGGTTGGGGTGTGGGGAGGGCCAGTGATTTCCCAGCTAAAGCCTCTGTGTATCGGTAATTGTATTATCACAGTTTCTTTAGGGAAAAATCATGCATTTATTTAGGACTTAAAAAATAAAAAGACTGCAGGGAGAGTTAAGATTTGTTTGGTACTATGTTTGGGTGTAGAATTCTTTTCCCCTGTGGGGCGAAGGAGAAAAGAATTTCTATTTTGCAGCTGCAAGAGAGCTTTTGTGTGCACACCCCTCCCTCTTTCCTCATTTTATTTCCTGGCTGATAGGATATTGAGGCAGCTGAGACAGTGAGTGTTCCACAGAGAGAGAGAAGTTCAGAGGCGAAGCCAGTGGGAGAAAAGGTACAGTTAGCTCAGGCCTGGGGGATGGGGGCGTGGGGCGAGAACCCCCACACCAGTTTCCCTGGGGCGCTTCTCATACTAATGCTTAGTCCAGAGTCGAGAGGCCAGGCATCCAGGCTCCACTCCTGGCAGGCGCTCTGCTTTCACCAGCTTTCCTGAGTGTCACATGGATTTTTGTCACATGTGCTCTTCTGCCTTGAGGCCTAAATATTCATAGTTTCCAAGGGTCTGGGATGCCTCATGGCTTCCTTCATTCATTGTTACGATGGTGGTCTCCAGATGAGGGAAATCCACCACGTTGTGCTTTTGTGGGGGAAAGGGATAGAAGGGAGACAGTGCCGAGCAGCCAAGAGGCGCAGCTCCAGCAGAGTGTAAGTCAGTTTGGACATGCTGGCCTCTGCATCTTCATCTACAGATTGGGAATACTGTTCCAGCCCTGCCTAACCCGCCGGGTTGTTACAAGGACCAAATGAGACCTGAGTATGAAACCAATTTGCATACCATGAAGGGCCATGTGAACACAGGGTATTGTCTTTGCTTTTCCTGCAGCCCCAAGCTTAATGACCAAATTAGTTAGTTTATGAATGTCTTTATACTCTTACTGTGGGCCAGGCCCTGAACTAGGCATAGAAGATATAAAAGTGAATGAATACCTTTTCTGCCCTCATGGAACACATGGTCCAATGGAGGGAAATTCATAAAGTAGGTAATTACAATTTAAGGGGTAAAAAGTACAGGAAAGGTAAGATCAGGGGCTGCGAGAACACAGAAGAACTATATATTTCAGCTTTGGGGTTTGAGAGGGCTTCCTAGAGGAAGTGACATCCAGCCTGGGATCTGAGGGGTGAAAACATGTGGTCGGTTTTCAATACATAAATGAATAATTAAATGAATAATTAAAAATTCCTATGAGCTATAAGAATAACTGCCTTTATGTTCATTTATTAATTTACAGATAGGAAACTGGACCAGAGAGGTTAAGTAATTCCCTAAGGGGCCCAACAAGTACATGGCAGAATTCGGATCAGAATCTAGGTTCAGTGCCCAAGGTGATTTTGATGACCTTGGGAGAGTAGGTGATTGTTGCAGTATAGGGACAGACTGCAGCTGCAGAGACAAGCTGGGAAAGGCGTGGGATACAGTGTTCTCTAGTTTCAAGAGGGCACAAATGTCTTTATGAGCCTGGGTGCTCTGGGAAACAGACTTTGAGTCAGAGACTTCTGTGCAGTAAGCTTTCTGAGGATTGTGCTTAGGATCCACATCTATACAGGAGGGAAGGAAGCAGGATTGAGCAGAGAGAGAACCTGACCTGCTCTGCAGTCATATCAAAAGCCTCAGTTGATCTCACAGCGAGCATGGAAATTGGAATGGCCTGCAGAGTTGTGAATTGTGGAGGTGGCCGAACTTAAACCCTTACAGTGACCTGTCGCTGGTGTTGGTTTTCTTCCCAAAGAGGCCATGACCTTTGGAGAGGCCTAGAGCACATCTGGAGATGGGTCCAGCTGAGGACTTTGGGCTGTCAACCCTGCGGGCAGCTGGGGACAGCACCACCATCCTGGTGTGGGAAGTGGATGCTGAAGAAACAATAGAGATCTAGGTAGCGAAGGCAAAGCCCAAGGCTCGTGTACTCAGTGGAGAAATAGGTCAAATGTCAGTTTGGGTGTTCTCACGGAGAGAAAGAAGGGTTCCTGGGGGCTGGACAGAACTGAGGCAGGAATATAGAAGGGGACTCAAGGTGAGGCAGATAGTTTCTCTATGGAGGTCTGAGTAGGTGTGGTAAAATCCTCTGTTCCAGACAAGAGTTCATGGGTGGGGCCCAGGTCTTTGCTAGAGGAGCAGGGCAGACTAGCACAAGCCAGAGTGGCAGCCTGTTCTCAGGCCTCCCTGCGAGGGATTTTGGCCCCCTGGAAGTGGGGGCTCTGAGGCGATTAAGGCTTGGCTTCACAGAAAGCCTGCTATCTGGATTGGCTGGTGTCTTGCGAGGAGACTGTGCCTTCCAGTGGTCCAGCTGTGGGGACAGGGGAGGCAGAGCCTGGAAGATGAAATGGGAGCTGACGCTGCTCCCTCTCTCTCTCTGCATCAAGGAAAAGTCTCCAGAGTCCCCAGCCCAACTGCCTCAAGGGTGAACTCATTTGGCCTCCGCTCCTACCATAGCTGTTTCCATGGATACATTTCAAGCCTCGGTCTGGTCATCTTCAAAAGCATCAAAGGCAGCAAACCTCATCCATGCATAATCTTTTGTTATAGTCTCACAAATAGCTTTTGTTATAGCCCTTCCCCCATCCCTCCCACCCATCCTCCCAACCAATGAAACTGGCTTAATTGTGGCACAGTCGTCTAGCAAAAGCAGTATTGAAGTTTTCCTCAAAGTTTAGGAGAGGTGAGNCCCCACGGACTATAGCCCGCCAATCTCCTCTGTCCGTGGGATTCTCTAGGCAAAAATACTGGAGTGGGTTGCCATTTCCTCCTCCAGGGAAGAGTCTATGGGCCTATGCACTATTTTAGCAACATGTAAAAGATTTTATTTTCATGGCAGTGACATAGGATGAATAAGGAAGGAAACTTGAAACAATGAATATCTTTCAGTTTGTGGTTGGGGTGAAATGCCATGAATTTTTTTTTTTTAATTTCAGTGACTGTTGCTAGCTAGAACATCAATACTACTGGGAAACAAACATGAAACTGAACCCCTCCCGTCCCCTGCCTTTGCCACTGCACATTTGCACTTTATTAATGCTTCTGAGGTGCTGATGAAGTGAGAACAACTCTCAGCTCCCAGAAAGCGGGTATGTGTGCATGAGTCACGAGAGTATGGTCTGATGCAGATGATTAAGCCCGTGGCAAATGCAGAATTAAGTAACTCTGATAACAGAGCCCTGGAGCATCCTTCTTGGAGATTAAACCTTTCAGGCTTTTAGCAGCTGAGAGGTGCTGGGGATCGGAGATAGCTGGCTTAGAAAGGAAAGGAAGGGGGGACAGATATTGGATGGGGACTGGAAGGAAAATGCATCTCATTCAGGTTAGCGTTCTTCTCTGATAGTGTCTGTCGCCTGGCAAAGCAGTGGAAAATGTCCCATTATCTGGGGAGAGGACAGGGTGTCTGCCTGCTTCCTGTCTTTTGCTAACTTGCTTTCGTATAGGCTGGGTTTTAATTTCATGTGCTGGTCTATTCCTCCAGCTTGTCTGTGTATGAATTTTCATTCTGACTCAATGACTGATCCTGTTTTACAATGTCCTTCAAAATTCAAGGGGAGAGGGTCCTATGCCTGCTTGGGGAGAAGGAGGACCAGGTCTCTCCTCTCTGCAGCCCTTTCCTTGCACTTGTTCATTCAGTACGTACATATTTTGCCCCTTTCTTGTGCTGGGCACAATGCTAGATGCTAGGGAGTAGACAAATAAGGTCTTTCCCTTCACAGAGCTTACATTTAAACACTGGATGTTCAGAACTGGCTGCATAATTTATATGGCCTGTTACAAAATAAAAAATATGGGACCCCTTATTCAAAAATTATTAAAAACATATATTACCCCAATCCTCTTATCTCTATGTGTGGAAATTGAGCAGCCTCAGAAAAGGAAGATGTCTTCCTTGACTCAGTGGGCCTACAGAAAGACAACTGAATGCAGATAAAAGGCATGATAAATATTAAATAAATACTGGTTGCTTGAGACAAGCAGTTAGACCACAGAGACATACACAGAATGCTCAACTTCTCTGAAAATATCTGGATGTAATCAAATATGATGATAGAAAGCTTTATCATTCCAGGTTTTGCCTTGTGGAGTCAATGGATAGGCTTTGATCAGTCTAGTTATTATTGGACTGAAAGGTCTTATAGAAAGCCTGTTTTCTGTATGTTAACATGGAGTAGAGAGGTTAGTACTTTCCATAAAGCAACAGATAACCTAATGAAAATAATGATAGAATTAAGAATACAATAGGATGGCATCACATTTCCCAAAATGTCCTCTGGAACATTAGTTTTTAGAGAGAGGAATTTAACAGAATTGGTAATTTGGCAAATCACTTTTAGAAATGTTTCATATTTTGCTCCCTCTTGGAGAGTGACTATTCATATGAAAGTCCCATGACAGCAAAGAAGCCTTTAACACTTTCAGTACAATGTTATTTTAAAAATAACTAGTTATTAAAATTAAAAAATAACTCTTTTAAAAAATAATAACTAGTGACTCTATCTGTTAATCAATAAGGATTCAGAAAAACATGCTTTGGGAAACGTTGGTGATATACTTTTAAACTTTTAAAATGGGTGGTCTAGGGACACAGGATCTGGATTTGACTCACAACTGTGAACAATTTACATGGCCACTTTTGGACATTGTCTTCCCATCCGTTAAATAATAACAATTATACAGATTAATTTGAACTGTGGTGTTGGAGAAGACTCTTGAGAGTGCCTTAGGCTGCAANCTGGATTTGACTCACAACTGTGAACAATTTACATGGCCACTTTTGGACATTGTCTTCCCATCCGTTAAATAATAACAATTATACAGATTAATTTGAACTGTGGTGTTGGAGAAGACTCTTGAGAGTGCCTTAGGCTGCAAGGAGATCCAACTAGTCCATCCTAAAGGAAATCAGTCTTGAATATTCATTGGAAGGACTGATGCTGAAGCTCTGATACTCTGATCCCAGTTCTGACTCACTGGGAAAGACCCTGATGCTGGGATAGATTGAAGGCAGGAGGAGAGGGGACGACAGAGGATGAGATGGTTGGAGGGCATCACCGACTCGATGGATGTGAGTTTGAGCAAGCTCTGGGAGTTAGTGATGGACAGAAAAGTCTGGTGTGCTGCAGTCCATGGGGTTGTAAAGAGTCGGACTTGCCTGAGTGACTGAACTGAACTGATAGAGATTAAATGAGACAATGTCTGAGGAAACCTTATGTTAACTCTTATGTCATCCTGAAAAGCATTTAGTGGCTATCGAAACAATATTGAGATAAACAAGAATGATTTTCTGTGTTTGAAACTGGCTAGACTGAGTCCTGGAGAAATTAGGAGGGAGCTTAAAGTTCCAGATATATTTAATGGCAACGGTAGTCAGTTTCTTGTGTCACAGTTCTTATCAAGAAGGATTTTAAACCAACTCTGCTTGTACATTTTAGTTTAGAAAATAAATAGGCTACCTCTTTGACAGGCATGCCCCATGGAACAGCTGGAGGCAGATGCTGGCATCAAAATGCCAACTTTCTTTTCCAGCTTTGACATCTGATGTTAGCAGAATGATGAATTCAGAGGTGGCAGATTTCAAGAGGATTTGTGTCCTTTCCAGGTCAGCAGACCCGATCCCCTCTCTACTCAGAAAATCATCAGTGAGGTTGATTGTAAAGGGAAGGTGACTTTTTTCTTTCATGAATGACAAAGAACCTGGTGGGTTCTCTGAAATGTACCTTTTGGAGGGAGGGCAGAAACTTTGGAAAGGAACACATTATCTTGTCTTTCTTCTTTAAAGGAGATGCAGTGCAGAGTAAAAAACCCAGAAGCAGGAATTAGAAGACCTGGTTCTTGTTGTCTTTCTTCACCTAACTAGTTGTGCAATCCTTTTAGCAGCTCCTTTGCCCTTTCTGGGTGCACTTTTCCTATCTTAAAATGAGAGCATTGGACTAGTTGGAGAAATGTATGGTTTTTGCGTTTTGCCTTTGTGAATTTTCCATATCTGTGTCACCTTTTTCTGCGTGTTTTTCTTAAACAGATCCATTCTGTAGAAATTATTTTAAAGGACCACATTACATATTTCTGCAAAGGAAAAGTGAGCATTGTTGCTAGATAGTGAAGGTAACTAAAAACAAAGCATGGTTAAGGTGGTAAATTTTACGTTAATGTCTATTTTACCACAATTAAGGTTTTTTAAAATCCAATGAGAAGACCATATAACATTAAAATAAGTAATATTTCCCTGTACCAGTTCAAATCGTTCCTTCATCAGTGACTAGAAGGTCTGAAAACAACCTTTAGCTTCATGTTTTAGTGCCGACCAGGATGTCATAATGTCCTTTCTGGAGAGCCACACCATTTTAACAGAGGAACAGTTTAGCTTTCTCCATCCAACCATAGCCATGTAAACACCATCTCCTCCAGCTCTCCTGGTGGTCTCAGGGTCCATGCCTGTGAGAACTTTGCCCAGCTTGGTTGAGGGGTCTGCCGTCTGCATGGCAGTTGGTGTAACCTGGATTAAACCACTTCCTCCATTTGGAGCATCTTCTTACTTTTCTTTTCCAAACCTAAATCCCACCCACCCTTTGAATCCTACCCTCTTCAGAGCATCTCCTGGAATTCCTGCAAAGTCAAGTGATCCTGTCTACTTTCTCGCTAAATTTTTATTCTGTAGCATTTTAGATTGGGTTCCTTAGATGTGGAGCCTGAGATGGGACTTGGGTGCAAGTGATTTCTTGAAGGAGTATCCATCAGGAGAAATGTGTAAGGGATGAGGAGACCCAGATAGAGGAGGAGGAACCAGTGGGGAAAGTGGCGGCATGTAAGGTCTAGCCTTAGCCAGATCCACTGGCAGCTCTGGAATGAATCACACTACAGAATTGTTCCCTAGATGAGATTGGGGGGGGGCAGCCTTTTACATCTTCATGTCAGTCGCTGGCCTTGAGCTGTCAGGAATGGGGTAGAATGTTAATCAGTGAAGTGCTAAAACTGGCCTCAGAGGAACCAGTTGTCAAAGTTTTAGGAATTGTATGAGTCACTATTAAAAGTATATAAATGTAAATAAGTAACCAATAATAAAAACAATGGTAATAAATGTTCAAACCTCATCACTTCCTACTTATTTTTTCTACAGTTTTCTTTTACCTTTGCTCTTTTGGTTATTTTTGTCTATTTTATCTTTACGGTGAAAATACCATATCATGGAGGGCTACTGTGCGTCTCCTCAGAGCTCCACATTCACTCATGCCATGTTGGTGGGAGTGACATCAGCCACGGTGGGAGTATTAACACCACAGAAGGTGGCAAATGCGCAATCTGGGGCCCCTCTCTCCCCCGACACCAGAAAGATAACACTGCTTATAATCTGGGTGAGGCAGCTCCCACCAACAGGGCAAGGACAGGGGTTTTGAGGCAGGAGTGACTGTCCAGAGAAGGAGGCAGGAGTGAGCTACTGGCAGTCAGCACTCATAGCAGCAGAGAGATGAAGCATGGCCTGGACAAGATGATCTGGATGGGTGCTAACAGCAAATCATTTGATGTTTTATCCATGATCTGACCTGTGGCGTCCTCTCTTTTGTTTATATAAGTTTTCATGGAGGAGAAAGAAAGGGAATAGAAACCTGGAGCCCTGGGGTCTGGTCTTGGCTTTGCTACTGTTTTGTTGTGTAACCTTGGAAAAGCTCTTCGACATCTCTACTCCCTCACGTATGGAGTGAGGAATCATATGGTCTCTCAGGAGGCTTCCCGCTTTGCACAGCCTCAAAAGGTGTGAGCCTCTTACCACCTGGCCTGCATTGGGAGCATTACAGGAACCATGTCTCACTGTAGTACTGCAGGACTCAACACTCCAAAGTCTCCTCTCTGATCCCCAGGCTTAGATAGTAACGACAGATAGCATTTATTGAACACTTACTGTATACGAGGCATTTTAGATCTTAGCTCATCTAATTCCTGTACCAGCCCTGTGACAAAGGATTCATTTGTTCTTTATATTTCACTGGTGAGAAAACTGAGGTTCAGAAATATTAAGTAACTTGTCCGGTCACATAGCTAGTAAATGGCCTCTTTGGGATTCTAGGCCCAGTCTACTGGATTCCGGTGCCCATGCTTTCAACAGTTTCCTGCATGCCCTTATTGGGAAAGTGTTTCTTCATGGCTCTTGGTATATCAGGGTCCCCACCCGGAACCTAGAGACTGGTTGGTTCCACTCCTTTCCACTTACTCTCTGCCTTTCTCTCCCTGAACCCTCTTCCGGGTAGAATGAGCTGTAAGCCCTTTGCAGCCTGGGCCTTTGTAACTGCTGAATAAGCAGATGAAGGAGGAAGGCCAGGAGGCTGAAAGCCCACTGTGCTCTCCACCGTTTGTCTGGGACGACAGCGATGGGCAGAGGAGCAAAGAGGGCTGGTTTTGAGCATTTCTTAGTGATGCCTGCCTGAGGGCGCTGCAGGCTCTGTGCTGTGATGGGAGCTACTGGGCTGGCAGAGCGCAGCCAGGAGATGTGGGATTCACCCTTGACTTAGGAATGGCTCTGATCACTTGCACCAGAAGGCCTGGCTTCTCTGTGAAGTCTGGTCCCGGACCAAGTGTGGAGGGACCACAACTCACACTTACTCCTTCCCACTTGGAAACCTGTAAAGCACAACTTAGCTCCAGGCAAGGGGAGATTTTCTGTGCAGACCAACGTGCTTTTCCTTCTCACTATTTCCTTCAGCCCCACACCCCGACTCCATGTAACAGGAATCTGAGTTTCACCTCCCAGGGCTCTGACCTAAGATGCCATCTCAGTGTTTGAAGTCTCTTCATGTGTCCCTCATTTTCTTAGGCCTCTGCCACCCAACCTGGGTGTCTCCTCTGCCTGGCTCCCCATCTTACAGCAGGCACTAATGCCTTCCTTGTGATTCTGCCAGCAGAGAAATTGAGGTCAGGGAGATCTGCCAAGTATACCTTTTGTTGGCTTTTCAGGAGGAGCAATCTGTAAGTGATCACTGAAGGCAAAGGGCTGAAGAGATGGCTTCAGGAAGAGAAAAAACAACGGACAAGGCAGTCTGTCTGCCCTGGATGGTAGAAATGAGTAGTGAGAGAAGCCATGTAGGCAGCTGAGACACCCCCAGACTTTTCCCTCCAGGATCCTCCGTTTTAGACAGTAATACCATCATTCATCCCATTGCTCAGGTCAGAAACCTGGGAGTCAGCCTTGACTTTGCTCCCTCACCCAGGAGTCTAGTTGTGGCATCTGTTCTCTGAATCTGTCTTGATGTCAGTCCTTCTCCATGGCCACTGCCCACTACCAAGGGCTTGCGAGCTCTTGCCTGGACTGGTTTAGCAGTCTCCTCACTGGTGTTGGTTATTCTGCTTCCAGCCATGTCCCCTACTCCCATCCTTCCCCACCTGTTGTGCAAAGTGTTTCTGGAATGTGCTTTTGACTTTGTCATGCCAGCCCCAGGTTAGAACCCTTCAGTTCCTTAATGACTGCCTCCAGGGTGAAGTTCAAAGTCATTAGCCTTCTAGGCACAGCTCTTCTTGCTCTGCTCCTGCTTGACCCTGTGTACTGAGTGTCTCCAAGACCACCCTTCAGCCAGACAATTTTCTAGAAGAGTTCCCAACACTCAGAAGAGCTGTTACTCCTGTGTTATGGTTTATTACAGCAGAAGGATAAGTCAGCTAAGGAAAAGTTGTGTGCAGGGGACCCCAGGGGACACCAGGTAGAAGCTTCCAGTGATCCTCTCTCATTGGAGAGTCCTGCGGCAGCACTTCATTCTCCCAGCAATGATGTGTGACCAACACATGTGAAGTGTTGCCAAGCAGGGATGCTTACCCAAGTCTCGGGGTCTAGAGTTTGCATCGGGGGTCCATCACATAGGCATGGATCACCCATGTGACTGGACTTAGGAAGCAAACCCAGGCCTTCACTGTAAATTGCCTTGTTAGCATAGACCATCTGGTGTGGCCCAAAGCCCCTGTTATACAGGTAGGATATTCTAAGAGCTCAGAGGTTAGCTCCTAGGAGCTGGTCAAGAATGAGTCTGTTCTCTGGAATGTGCAGGGTTGGAGCACCCCAGGCCTGCTGAGTGAACCCTTTATTGTACATCGTTTAAGCGCACATCCACCACTCTCTCCCATGCAGCCAGCCCTCCAGCTGGATCACTTAGCCTGCACTCTCATGCCTCCATGCCTTTGCAGGCACTCTTCCTTTTGCCTGGCATTCTGCTGCACCTCTCCTTCCCTAGTCTACCAGCCATGCTCTCACTCAACCTCAAGCTTCCAGGGAAGCATCTCCTCCCATGAGGAGTCTTCCCTGATGCCCTCAGGCAGGCTGACTTCTGCACCCATAGCACTCTGTGAATGTCTCTGTTATCATGGGTCATTCAGTGCCTACTTCCCACACAGTAGGAAACACTGTATGTTCTTTTAGGATAGAGAATACATAGTCCCTTAAAAATAATGTTTATTTTGTGTTTTTCTGTTGGTAAAAGTAATACTTGCTCCGGGAACAAAAACTGGGGCAGCATGTTGCTTCTCAGGGCTTCCCTGATAGCTCAGTGGTATTAAAAAAAGTCCACCTCAAAGGCAGGAGACTCAGGAGAACTCGGTTTGATCCCTGGTTCAAGAAGATCCCCTGGAGGAGGAAATGGCAATCCATCCCAGTATTCTTGCCTGGAGAATCCCATGGACAGAGGAGCCTGGTGCCCTACAGTCCATGGGGTCACAGAGAGTTGGACACAACTGAGCGGCTAAGCATGCACACACATTGCTTCTCACCTTTTTCTCTCCAGTGTTTTCCACGATAACCCTAGTGACCATAGGGTCTGGACCTGCCTCAGCCCCTCAAGTTGCTGCCTGGTGTTGCCTCAATCTCTGTAAGGATGTGAGTGAGGGGGGTTCTCAGCTGTTCTCTCTCTCCTCCTTTCTCCTTTGTGCAGAAATATGGGGAATGGGCTGAGGACATAGATTTGAGGACAGTGCAGGCCTTGTCCTGGGGAGCTCAGTGTGGTGGGGGAGACAGGCCCTGGACAGCTCCCGTGGTGTGAGGAGGTCACTGGCAACATGGGGAAGGAGGAGGAGGAGGTCGGGATGGAGTGAGGGCAAACTTCCTAAAGAAGCTGACATTTGGGCTAGGCCTTAAAGCAGCTGGACGGTTTTTCTCAAGGAGGGGAGGAAAAAGATTTCCAGGCCAAGGTCATGGAACAAAACAGTGATGAGCTATGTGCTATGTGCTGGCTAGTTCAAGACCGAGGGCCCCCCTTCCCCCAGAAACCCCCAGCCCTCAGATATGACACACCACTTGCCTTTCTTTTGATCTTAGGCAGGGGTTATTCCCAGGGAACCGCCTCTGCTGAGCTGCTGGCCCCGAGTTCTGTTTTGGTCATGGGGTTTCTTTATTTTTTTTAATGTCATTTGGCCCTGGATATGTGTGAAATCTGCAATTCAGGCTCAAAATAACTGGCTGATTAAAACCTAGTGAAACAAACAAACAAAAAAATGGGGGGAGGAAATGTGCACTGAAACAGATGTCAAGCAGCCCCAGGTGGCTTAGCTACATGCCAGCTTTAAGCCTATAATGTATTGGCGGGCACCTCTGTTCTGAAACAGCCCTGGAGACCGAGCCAGTCAGTGCTATTCCATGCACCACATTTTTCATTTCAAGGGGTCTTTTGAGCAAAATGAGACCTTTAGGGGCCAGCCTGTCATGCTTGAGATCGTAGTGAGACCTGTGTGTTCATGCTGGGAGCTCAGTGTCCTACATGAGTCTGGACTTCTCAGTCACTCTCTGCTGCTCCCTGTCACTGAGACAGGACTTTTCACTCCTAATTCGGCAGCCTCTAGGAGCTTTGAAAAGATCAGGAAGGCTTCCTGGGATATTTTTCCAATGTCAGTTGAGTTTGTAAATGTTGGTGAAATTACTGACTCATCCATGGATTTTGTGAGGATGTTTCTATATCTAGTTCTGTTATTTTCTGAGTTTTTCCTTCCCTCTGTGTTTAAATCCTGGGATCTTGAGCAGATACCTAACCTCTATTGCACCTCAATTTCATATGTAAAGTGGAGGTGATTAGAGCACCTTTCTCATTGCTCTGGCAGGATTGAAAAAGATTATATGTGGAAAACACTTAGAACAGTACTTCAGTTCAGTTCAGTCGCTCAGTCGTGTCCGACTCTTTGCGACCCCATGAACCGCAGCACGCCAGGCCTCCCTGTCCATCACCAACTGTCGGCGCCCACCCAAACCCATGTCCATTGAGTCGGTGATGCCATCCAACCATCTCATCCTGTCATCCCCTTCTCCTCCTGCCCTCAATCCTTGGCAGCAACAGGGTCTTCTCAAATGAGTCAGTTCTCCGCATCAGGTGGCCAAAGTATTGGAGTTTCAGCTTCAGCATCAGTCCTTCCAATGAACACCCAGGACATCCTTTAGGATGGACTGGTTGGATCTTCTTGCAGTCGAAGGGACTCTCAACAGTCTTCTCCAACACCACAGTTCAAAAGCATCAATTCTTCGGTGCTCAGCTTTCTTGACAGTCCAACTCTCACATCCATACATGACCACTGGAAAAACCATAGCCTTGACTAGACAGACCTTTGCTGGCAAAGTAATGTCTCTGCTTTTTGAATATGCTGTCTAGGTTGGTCATAATTTTCCTTCCAAGGAGTAAGCATCTTTTAATTTCATGGCTGCAATCACCATCTGCAGTGATTTTGGAGCTCAGAAAAATAAAGAACAGTACTTGGCACATAGTTAAGTGCTAATAAATGATTATGAATATTCTGATTACCTGTAGCTCTAAGTTACCTTCTCACATCTGTCCTATCTTAAACCCTGGAATACTAGGAAAATAGGAGATGCAGGAAGACCTGGGTTTGAGTCCTGGTTCTTCCACTGACTTTTTCTGTGACATGGGTAAGTCATTTCTTCCTCCTGGGACTTGATTTGGTCATGGTAAAATGATGAGGGTGGATTAGATTAGGAATAACAGATATAGGAAGGGCATAGAGCTTCCAGATTTTCTCATTCATACAGCTCTCAAGGCAGTCATTGTGAATTGATTAGATGGTACCTGATTTGAAATCTGTTTTCTGTCCCTGAATTAGATGATGTTCCAGCTCTGATTATCTAAAATCTTAAATAAAGGGGGTACCTGGAGCCTAATTTTCAGATTCCACGAATAGTCCATCCCCTTCCCATGTAACTCTGCTTATTAAGTATGACACTAGAGAAAAACTAACCTCCAAAAAGGACTCACTGTATTCCATTTAGCTGGGGATGAGCAGGTGCTTGCCTTACTGGATGCAGTATTTCCTAAACCTCAGTATTCTCTGCATAATATTCAAGGTAGTCTAGCTGAAGTTCCGGAGAAGGCAATGGCACCCCACTCCAGTACTCTTGCCTGTAGAATCCCATGGACGGAGGAGCCTGGTGGGCTGCAGTCCATGGGATCGCTAGGAGTTGGACACAACTGAGCAACTTCACTTTCATGCATTGGAGAAGGAAATGGCAATCCACTCCAGTGTTCTTGCCTGGAGAATTCCAGGGACGGGGGAACCTGGTGGGCTGCTGTCTGTGGGGTCGCACAGAGTCGGACACGACTGAAGCGACTTAGCGGCAGCAGCAGCAGCTGAAGTTCTGAACACAATTTGAACTTGATTTTTGAGTCACGTTTATAAATATTTGCATTTATGTGTTCTCTTTCAGGCAAATGTAGACAGGGATTGGCCTCTGGCCTGAAGGAGTTTATAGGTAGGATTGAGGCTGAAAAAACAGCACCAAGTTGTATGCAATAAGTTGCTAAGTTTAGTACTAAAACATACATTATGAATCAAAGAGAAACATGCATGGCAGACATAACGAATCAGTCACTGTAGTCTTTACTAGTAAGCTCAATAATCCTTTTCTACATGGAGTTCCAGGCAGCCACTACCATAGGTCAGAGTTGGCATGTAATCTATATGTCCTTTGAGTCAGTTAAAATCTGTAAAGCTAGCTTCTGTAATGGATAAATCTCAAAGTCTCAGTGACTTTTTGTTTTTCAGTTGCTCAGTTGTGTCTGACTCTCTGCGATCCCATGTGCTGTAACCCACCAGGCTCCGCTGTCCATGGGATTTTCCCGGGAAGAATAATGGAGTGGGTTGCTGTTTCCTTCTCCAGGGGATCTTCCTGATCCATGGATCGTACCCGGGTCTCATGTCTCTTGCACCTCAGGTGAATTCTTAACACCAAGCCACTGGAGAAGCCCGTAAAACCCAGTATTTACTTATAAAAATTAGTTGCATTCATGGAGAAAAAACTCAAATTTTGTAAACTTAATGCAAAATGTTACTAGTTATTTCTTTTTTTGAGAAAAACAGATCAAACCAAAAAGTTCTCATTTTCATGATACCCTCTTACATAACACACATTTGTACATATGGTATACTATCTTCTTAGAATATTTTTAAAAGTAACAATATGAGCACAAAAGAAGTTTATTTCAAACTCACGTTGAATTGGTAGGGAAATCTGTTCCATACAATCATTCAGGGGCCCAGGCTTCTTCCATCTTTGTGACCTGGCCATTCCTTGAGGCCTGTCGAGTCCTTTCCATTCAGCCATAGATGGGGAAAGAGTGAGTGAGGACCATGTCTGAGAGTTCTGTATATGTTAGGCCTGGGAAAGGCGTCCACTACTGTGCTCACCTTTTATTGGCTAGAACCCAGGCACATGACCACACCTAACTTCAAGGAAGGCTGGGAAAGACAACTGTGTGCTCAAGAGGGAGGGAAGAGAGGCAGATATTGGTGGGCTCTAGCAATTACTGTCTTGTACCCTGGAATCACAGGAACTCCCTTCCAGAAGTGTGGAGTTGTCAGAGAGGGCTCTGAAAAGATGTATATGATTTGAATTTGTCCAAAACAGTAGGGAAGGTCTTTCAGACAGGGTTAAAAGCAGGAATAAAGTGGGGACCATTTGGCCTTATAGGCTGAGATAGAAAGGAGACAAGATAGGCTGGACTAAAGGTTTGTGGGAGGAAATCCTGCAAGGATGGGAACAAGTGATGGTGGATCCTTGAATGTGGTGATATTTCCTCTCTAAATGGCAGAAATTTGGACAAGTGTTTTGTTGACAGCAGAAGCTATGAAAAAGGCAGCAGTCAGTGGTCTGATTCTTTCAGCTTCTTTTTTTTTTTCTTCTGGCCTTCCTTCAGTGACCTATTTAAAAACACCACCCTTTCTCAAGTTTCCTCAAAACCGTTTCTTTAATGGTGTAAAGAGAATTCCCAATGAGAAGAAAGTGAGTGGGGAGAGCTGGGAGCACTAGTTCTTAGCCCCACTTTACAAATTTCCCTACTCGCATTTATTATCATGCACTAATTATTCACAGAGAGCCTTGCCCTTTGTGGGTTCGCATTAATTTAGATTGCTTTTGAAAAACAATCAAGGGGGCGAATTAAGTGATCATACATCAAAGGAAAAAAAAAAAAAAGACATAGTACCGAAGAGATGGGATGTGCTTTGCTGTAACTGGCCATGTCAGGCTGCTGTGAGCTTTCCTCTAAGCCCAGGGGATATTGACAGGTGCATCTCAGCTCTCTTGGGACTTCTGTGGGCCCGTTTGTCACACTTTTGGGCAGTTTCTCCATGGATCAGATTATAAAGGAGGCAAGAGTTGTAGAGAGATGATCACTGGACTGAGACAAGACTCGTTCCTTTTCTGAGCCTCAGTTTTCTCATCTGTAAAATGAAAAGGTGGATTAGTGATCTTTCAGGCTCCTCCCTCTAGGTCTGCAACTCTCTGCCAAAGTTTTTTTTGAAGACTTATAGTTATGCGACATTACAGATGGACATATTAGCTACCTGCTCCTGCTCCACAAGGTTTTACTTGTTCAGTCTTTTCCTGGGCATTAATGGGAAAAGGAAAGTGAATTAATATTTCTGTTTCTCTTTCCTGCTTCAGTTATTCAGTGACCTTGATCTAGGCTAGGGATTTCTCAGCTGTTTGTTTTTTTATTTGGGAGGTCTTTGAAAACTTGTGTTTGTAAAGTGTAATATACATACAGATAAGCACGTTGAATAAGCATACAATGTGACCCTTGCTTTTATGATCATTTTATTATGTCCTCTTTCCCCTCCCTCAACCGTCTTTTAATTTGGGATGGACACTGAAAGAGATTGGAGTCCCATCGATTGCTTCCATAGGCACCTGGCAGGGAGTTGTTTGCTAGTCTCCATTATGGTTAATGCGAAGATCTGCAAGTGTTCTGAAGGCGTCACTGATTGGTATAAGCCTCATCTCACACACGCTTGGATGAGATTTCCAGGGAGCAGATTTCCAGTGAAATGAGACAGAGGCCCAGTCTGAAGAGGGTGGCAAAGGCAAAGGAGACCCAAGGAGGAGAGTGAGGTGAAATGGAGCGCATGCTGGGAGAGGAAGCAACAGAGAGAGAGAGAAGCAGCAGAGCCCAGGCTCATGGGAACCCTGGAGTGGAGGTGGGGCTCACGGAGGGCGGCGTGTTCTGCAAGGGAGAGAGGGGAGGAGGACCAGAGCTGAGGCAGCCCACTGGATGCGGGATTAGGAGGGTGCTGAAATGTTGCTTCTTTGAAGAGGTGAAAGGGAGGTGATGTGTGGAAAGAAAAATGGATGAGAGGCGCTTGGCATCGAGTTTGTGCATGTGCTGGTGTGGTTCTCCCCCTAATTACCTCTCATCTACCCTCAATTACGGGATGACAATGATTAAATCCTGCCCAGCCCCTTCCTCAGTTAATCTACCAACTGGCACTTTGCTTCCACGTTTTATCTGCGAAGAAGCACATTGCCTTTTAGAGAGATTGCCATTAAAGCTCTTTTCAATGAAGAAAAAGTAAGAAACAGGGAGAATTTAGTACCCACTGCCCGTAGAAAGGTCTAATTAACCTTGCTCTGGGGCTGTCCACATGACAAGCTGCTCCTCTGTAGAATAACAGATGCCCCCGAGGTTTATTCAAGAGCTGCTTATCGATTGGGCTGACTCAAACTGAGTAGATTTCAATAACCGGAAATAAACATCTACTTTGGGCTACCTAAGGACACAGCACACATTTAGCTGAGGTTCCTGCTTTCCCCACACATTTCACTGAGGTTGTCCAAAGAACAACTTCCTTAACAGTAAGATGGGATAAGTGATACTTAAGTTTGCAGAGTTATATGAGGATTAAATGAGATTTTCTATCTCACAAATTTAGTGTCATCTCTGGCATGTAGCAGACATTCGATAAGAGGTGGTATTGATGATGCTACAAGCAAGCATTTATTGAGAGTCCCAGGTGCTGTTCTGGAATGAATAATATAGGACTCCTGTTCTTAAGGAGCTGGCAATGCAGCAATAAAGAGAGAGTCATGCAAATAATACTCAGGACATGATCACAAGGCAGTGTGATAAACACTGTAATAGAGGGGCACTCTGAGTTCTGTTAGAACACAAAGGCGGGGACAATGGCTTCTCTCTGGGAAAGACAGACAAGGCTTCCCTAGAGTAGGGGTCTCTCAAGTTAGACCTTGAAAACAGAAGAGCGGAGAAGAGACATTTCTTGCAGAGGACACTGCAAGTCCAAGGGCAGTGAGGTTGGAGACAGCTTGGTGCTCTTTGAGGAAGCATCCACTGGTGTGGCGTGGCATGAGTGAAACAGACTTGGTGACTGTTTGCACCAGCCCCAGCATTTGAGGGGTGACGTGGTTGGAGAATGAGGTGCTGTCTGGTGTGGTTGGAAAGTGGAGGGCTCTCAGCACTCTGCCTCCCTGAACCCTGTGTGCTGGCCTGCTCCCTGCTCCTCCATCTAATCCTCCTGGGAGCCTTTTGGGAAGGAGAGGATGGGGCAGAGCTGATTCATACCTTCTATCTGGTAGGGGTCTTTTTGGAGCTGGGTATAGGCTCTTGGGAGGACAGATGCAAAGGTAACGAGCCAAGCCAAACGGAATAAGCTCCCTCTTCTAATCTCTCCTGCATAGCAACTAGCTCCCTCTTTACTATTTGTTCCTATTTGTTAGACCCTTGGTCTCCAAATGTCTTTTACATTGTAGCCAAGTCCTCACTGAACTTTCAGGGGCTCTGCCTCGCTCCCACCTAGACCACCACAGGTGGTCCCCAACAGGGCAGGATCTGCGCCTACATGTCTAGTAAGAGGAAGAGCGTCAACGACAGCGTCCATTTATTGAGCAGGTCTTTCAGGTACTGGGAGATTTACATCTTTGACTGATTCAGTCCTTATGTTAAGACTTTGAGGCAGATTTATCCCTTGAAGAAACTGAGGCTCGAAGAATTTAAAATTCAGTGTTGAAGATCACACAGCTAGTAACTGTTGCAGTGCAAATTAAAGTGAAGTCTCTTGCAAAGTTTGTATTTTTAATTCCTGTGCTGAGAAATAAATCATTCCAATTTATCAATATTGGTCTTTGCTAAAAGCCATAGCTCAGCGGTGCATTACCACGTTTCTTTCTCCCCTCGGCTACAGCATCACTTTGCTTAGAATCTCTGTACGTGAATTAATAGATTGACTGAACTGGGGACAGGGCTGGAGATTGAGGGGCTGCACTACCTAGGTACCTGGACTAGTGTCCTTTCCTTCCCCGCCCTGGGAGTGGATGGAAACGTCTGCAGAGAATGTTTTTCAAACAGCCTCCAAAAGCAGTCTGCTGAGCAACAAAGAGCCTTTCAGAGCACAGCTCCTGAGGTGAGGGGCTCAAAGGGGTATGGGCCTTGCAGACTGAGAGCAGAGCAGGAGGGCCTGGAGTTGCCACTGCCTAAGCCTCGCTAAAGAGTGTTGAATTTCATCTCGGGGCACCACTGTGGGGCTGAGGGGCCAGGGCTGGGACTGAGAGTGAAGGCCCGTGAGAGGGACAAGGTCTTTAAGGAATATTACAGCATGTGTGTGTGTGTATGTGTGCGATGTGGGAAGGCATTCAAAACTAGTTTCCCAGGGAAATATGTTTTTAATGAAGAATAGTTTTAAACTATAAAAGTAATACCTGCTTACTGTAAAAATTCAAATATCAAAATATATAGACTTCTAAATAAAGCGCTGAAAGCTCTTGCCACCCACCCTACATCCTCACTGCTAACACTGTCGACATAGTCTCTCCCAGACTACTGTGTGTGTGTGTACTGTTTTAGACACATAATTAAATGTTTGTGTACTAGATATGTAACTGGAGTGGCCAAGTTTTGTTGAATGCTTACTATGTGCGAGGGTTGATAGTTAATGTGAGGTTGTTCTTTATTTTCATGACCTCATTTCATTCTTCTATTTCTGTGAACTGTGGTATCATGATGCCCATTCGCAAGGTGGGGGAAGTGGGACTTAGTGAGGTCCCTGGGGCGAGTGGAGGCGGGGGTGGGTGGAAATGAGACTGCAAGGTGCGTATGTGTCCCCGCTGGTCATGTTCACGTTGTTTCTTGGCCCCTTCACCATCTTCTCCTCCTCTCCCAGTTCTTTTGATAAGAAGGCATGCTTTAGCATAAGGATTGATCATCACTGGATGAGTTTGGTAGGCAGGATAATGCCTCCCCCGTGAAAGGGCCCTGGTTTCCCAGGAGCCTGTGTTACCCTCATGGCAAAGTCACTTTGCACATGTCATTATGGTTAAGATCCTTGCATTAGTTTCTCAGAGCTACCCTAACAAGGCACCAAAAAAATGAATGGCTTAAAAGAACAAAGATTTATTGGCTCACAGTCCTGGAGGCTAGAAGTTGGAAATCAAAGCATTGGCAGGGCCGTGCTCTCTGCCAACTTTAGGAGAGGATCCTTCCTTGCCTCTTCTGGCTTCTGGTGTTTGCCAGCAATCCATGGTGTTCCTTGGCTTGTAGACACAGCACTCTAGTCACATGGCTGTCTTCACCCATGTGTCTTTACATTGTCTTACCGCTGTGTATGTCTGTCTCTGTGTCCAAATTTCCCCCTTTCATAAGGACACCAGTCAACTTGGATCAGGGTCTACCCAAATACCTCATTTTAACTTGACTACTTCAGTAAGACCCTATTTCCACTTAAAGTCACATTCTGGGATATTTGGGGGTTAGGACTTCAACATATCTTTTTGGGGGGCACAATATAACCCATAAAAAATGGAGATTATCATGTAGTATCTGGGGAGCCCAGTCTAATCACAAGAGCCCTGAAAAGGTGAGAGCTATCTTTGGCTGTAGGCAGAAGAGAGGTGCCCAGAGGGGAAGTTAGAAAGATATGACCCACTGCACCACCCCTGGCTCTGAGACATAGGGGCCTGTGCAAGGGCAAAGACTAGATGACAAAGACTAGGCTCCCCAGGTGACAGCCAGCCAGGAAATGGTGACCTCAGTCCTGCAACCACAAAGAACTAGATTCTGCCACAGTCACAATCCAAAAGGAGATGGATTCTTTCCAGAATCTTCCCATAAGAGCCCAGCCAGCCAATACTTTGACTTCAGCCTTGTGAGACTCTAAGCAGAAAGGCATCTGGGTCAACCTGGACTTCTGAGCCTCAGAGCTGTGAGATAATAAATCTGTGCTTATTAAGTTGCTGAGTTAGTAGGAATCTGTTCTAGCAGTAATAGAAAAAAAATAGTTACCTTCCCATTTCCCTGGCCCTTCAGTGCCTTAAGCCAAAGACTTGGTGATAGAAATTCTTGGGACTTCATGTTTACTTTCTTGGGTCTGTGAATAATACTTTCACCCCATTCAGAATGTGTTATTTCCCAGTGAATTCCTCACAAAATTTCACTTGCTTCTCCCAGGAGACCTGTGAGATGTAGGGATATTATTCTCCCCTTTTACAAGGCAGGAAACCATGTGATTTAATAAAGGAAGTGATTTGCTCAAGGCCTCACAGAATTGAAATTGCAAGCCAGGTTTCCTGCTCAAATCACGGGCGCTTTTTGCTANTGTGAGATGTAGGGATATTATTCTCCCCTTTTACAAGGCAGGAAACCATGTGATTTAATAAAGGAAGTGATTTGCTCAAGGCCTCACAGAATTGAAATTGCAAGCCAGGTTTCCTGCTCAAATCACGGGCGCTTTTTGCTACATCCCATGGCTGACTCTATTTCCCCAAACACATAATGTCTAGACCCAGTTACAGCTGTCTGATGGCCTGGGCCCCGTGTGAGAGCGTGAGCTTCCTTTTGATGAGAAATGGTCAAGCAGAAGCTGGTGGAAGATGCTGAGGAAGGGATCCCTGCTATCTGTGGAAGGATACTGGGAGGTGCCTCCTGATGCCCTTTTCGATTCAGGATCTAAAGTGGGAGGTGGGATAAGCTTCTGGTACCGCAGTTTGGATGAGAGAAAGCTCCCTGGAACTTGCCTTGGCCTGGAGAAGATTTGCAGAGGAGGCTGATCTGCACTAGGACTTGGAGGGGATGGCTGTGTTTAGATTTCCAGCGCGGTTGCAGGGCATGCCTCTTGCCCATGCCTTCTGATTCCAGTTCCTTTGATGAAGCTTTCAGGCAAGAACTGGGTCAGACCTGAAGTGAGCAGACCTCAAGGCCTTTGGCCACCCTCCCTACCCAAGTCCATCGTGGTGGCTGAGGGTACACCCTGCGGTTGCACCCAAAAGAACAGTGATGGGAGAGCAGGGGGTAAGGGAAACACAGGCGGAGAATAACTTCCTGCCCAGCCTGGCTTCCTGTGGCTTCCCTGCTAACCCTCTGTAACTTTTATTAGCTCTCTTTGTCTTTCTGTGGGTGGGAAGCAAATCGCCTGTCTTTTGAGGGCCACTGCCCTCCTGTTAAAGGCTCCTTAGCAATCTTCCTCTTGTGCTTCTTGAGCCTGGGGCATCCCTTCCTTAGCCTTGTCCCCTGCACGGCTGAGGTGACACAGAGTATACCTTCCCCAAGCCTGAACTCCCTGGATCTGGAAAGCTCCTTCTCTCTTGTCCTTCCTCCCGCCTGTTGGAACGCCCTTCAGTTTAAGAGGTCTTTCTAACCCCTGTGCCACACACCACGGGGATGGCTGGAAATGATGGCCTCGCAGGCTTCAGTCCAGGAGGCAGCCCAGGGATGTGGACAAAAATGGGTGTTTATTAAGCACCTCCTGTGTGCCTGCAGAGAAGGCAATGGCCCCCCACTCCGGTACTCTTGCCAGGAAACTCCCATGGACGGAGGAGCCTGGTAGGCTGCAGTCCACGGGGTCGCTAAGGGTCGGACACGACTGAGCGACTTCACTTTCACTTTTCACTTTCATGCATTGGAGAAGGAAATGGAAGCCCACTCCAGTGTTCTTGCCTGGAGAATCCCAGGGACAGGGGAGACTGGTGGGCTGCCGTCTATGGGGTCACACAGAGTCGGACATGACTGAAGCGACTTAGCAGCAGCAGCAGCAGTGTACCTGGCCCTGTGCCAGGCCTCAGGGGCGCAGCACTGAACAGCAGAGGACCATGTCCCAGCCTTGGTGCCACCCCTGCTGGTGACTCTGAGCTGCCACCTCACCTCTGTGTCTCAGTCACATCTTACAGTGGCTGCCTACAGCACTTCGTAGGCGTGTTGTAAATTGTAAGCTCTATGGAGGGAGTACTGCTAATTCTTATCCCCTCCCTTCGTTCTTTCAGTTACTTCGTGAGGCAGGCACAGCAGCAGTTCTTATACCCATTTACAGGTGAGAAATCAAAGCCTCCCAGGGGTTTAAGAGCAGGAACAGGAACAGGAGCTAAATATTCAGCTACATAGCTGTGGCTTGATTCTGTTTTACTGTGTACTGTTGCCCAGGAGTTCGCCAGTGACAGTGTTTAGTGACATTTTCAGCAGCACAGTCTTCATAACCTCACATTCGTCAACTGCTTACTATCTGTCAAATTTTGAGCTAAATCCTTTACATGCCTATTGTTAGTCCCACTTTCCTGATAAGAAAATGGAGGCTCAGTGTGGACAAGTCATTTTCCCAAGGTCACTTTTCTATGAAGAGGCAGAGTCAAGGTTCAAAACTCAGATGTGTCTAACCCCAGAGTCTGGACTTGTAACCTCTGTGCTATTGGTTATCCAGCTGATCATGTCAACCTGGCATGCCCCAAATAACCAGAAATTATACAAGATAGTAGGAAGAGGGTAGATTGGCAGTAATCACAACCCTCCTCACCACCCCCAAGAGGTATATGCCCCATGCAGTGGAGACTGTGGGCATCAGGAGGGATGGCTTCCTGAAGCTGAGATTTATTGGAAAAGTGCATCTTGAACAATGGGCAGGATTGGAAGCTCAGAAAAGCAGAGGCTGCTATGAATAGAGGACTTGGGGAAGGAAGGAAGACAAGGAGGGAATTCTGGCTGGTGGGTGCATTTGGGGGAGCAGTAGAGATAAGATGGGCTTTACCTGCAGCAAAGGAGCTGAAGTTTGTTCCAGCAGCTGCAGGCTGCCCACGCCATAGCCACCGAAGGAAATTAACACCCAGAGATGTTTCTGGGTCTGGGGAGGAACAAAGATCATACCTTTTTTGTTATTTCTCAGTCTGGGCCTTGAAACTGGAGAAGAGGAGGGCAGAGCTGCTTTCTCCTACAGTCAGGGAGGAGGAAGAAAAGTGGAGGGGACTCAGGCCTAGGGAGGGGTCGGGAGAGCCGGGCATGCCAGCACTGATTCTGTGAGTCTAGAAACTCACATGCTGCACCCTGTGTAGCACTGTGAAGCTGGAATATAGATTCCTCTCTGGGCCTCAGTTTTCTAAACTGTGACTCGAGAGATGTATCCATAAGAATCACTGGTTGCAAGTGACAGAAACAACTCATGTGATTGGAAAGTCCAGGAATAGTTCTGATTCTAGGGGTGGTTGGATCTGGAGGTTCAGATGGTATCATCAGCTGTCTATCTCTCTCCATCTTTTGCCCTCTTCTCCACTTGGCTCACAGGCAGGCTCACCCTTCAGGATCTCAAGGTGACTGCCCAAATCCCCAGGCTTACTTTCTACAGGCCTTGCAACTCACAATAGGAACACATCTGTCAGAAGTGTCTACAGAAGCCCTAGGGCAGACTCATTGGTCTGCGTGGTCTTGTGGCTGGGATGCCTGTCTCTTAAGTCGCCAGACGGGGTCACATGATCTCCCCTAGAGTTGAAGATAGTGTTAGTCCCACAGAAATCACATGGAGGGAGAATGGGAGGGAATGATTTCCCCAGAGGAACATAGAACGGCTGATCCCAGAAGACGGGGGTATGAATGTCAGGAAGGCAAAACCTGTGGAGGCCCTCCTCAGCATCCAAGGGCTGGCCTGCCTGTCTCTGAATGAAGCCGCTGACAACGGGAGCCCTCAGAACTGTCTTAGGGTCAGGGAGCCTTTCGAGACTACCATGAAAGCCACGACACGTGCCCCCCGCCCCAGAAAGACACACCGAACTCTGTAGCCTAGAATCTGAAGTGCTGCCTGCTTGGTCTCTCCTGCCTCCCCTAGAGCCCCAGTTGGCTACACTGGCCTCTTGCTGTTCCTTGTTCTCACCATGCGGCTTCCCTCCAAAGGGCCTTGGACTTGCTGTTCCCTCTGAGTTAATGTTACCCCTGTGTATGTTCGCTCTGCATCATAAACCTGTCCTTGGTACCTAATTCAAGAGCAGTTTAAAATTTTTTGTATGGTTATTTGGCTAATATCTGTCTATTCCAGCAGAATGGAGACTCTGTGGAGGAGGGCACTGATTTGGTTCCCCTTTATATCTGTAGTGCCCAGTAGAGTGAGTGTCTGGCATGTAGTTGATGCTTATTAGTAGATAGATTAATATTTACCTTTAAAGATGTGATTTTCCTTGAGTGGTCTTAGTGGCATACACCTTCCTAGAGTCAGTCTCTGAACCTCAGATTAAAGAACCTAAAGATAAAAAAAATGGAAAAATGAAGGCATTGGACAGTCAGCTCACTTAAAGCAGGGCCTTGCAAATGAGGACTTCCCCCTTACCTGGGCCAGATTTCCTGATAATCTAGGTGCCATTGACTTAAGTTGATGTGTTCTAAGTGGAGTGCCATGGATGATTAGTTTGGGTGAAACTGTGGTCAAATATTAATAAATTTGGGGAAGAATGTCTCATCTGATATATCCTCCTCCTCTTGGAGAGTTACAACATACATATAATAACAGTAATATATTTAAAATTATCATTAATGTAACTATCATTTATCAAGGACTTACTGTGTGTTAGGTCCCTTACTGGGTCCTTCATATGTATTTTCACACGTAATCTCATAATGTTGTTGTTGTTTAGTCGGTAAGTTGTGTCTGACTCTTCGTGGCCCCATTGACCATGGGATTCCTCAGGCAAGAATACTGGAGTGGGTTGCCATTTCCTCCTCCAGATGGTCTTCCCAACCCAAGGACCAAACCTGTATCTCCCGCATTGGGAGGTGGATTCTTTACTGCTGAGCCACCATAATCTTATGCAATACATGCCCTCATCACCCCGTGTTACAGAAGAGAAAAGAATGCTTGCATGGATTAAGAATCCCAGATTATCTTCTAGGAAGTGATAGATATGGAACTCAAATCTCAGTGATCTGATAGGTGTCCAGTCTTCTTAACCACTGAAGACATGAGAAGTCCTATGGGGGAAATACTTTACCTTTGTGTAGTCTGTATTTGTTGATAATGGAACCCCTTTTCTCTGCAAACACTCAGAAGATCTCAAGGACTGCACCTGTAATCTGGGACATGCTGGTGAAGTCTTAATTCATGTGGAGTAGGACTGAGGCCAGAAGAGTGTACCTGACACAGACTCAATTCCACAAATATTCCCAGTGTACGCCTTGTGCCAGGGTTGGTGCATGTGGGCACACAGCCACTCCCGCATTGCCCAGAGCCTGCTCCTGGGCTGCCCCACCAGGAGCCTGGTTCTGGGTCTTCCTTGGACCAGTCAGCTGTGTCTTCCCTCAGTGAGAACGTCCCAAGTCACGTCCATGAGTTAGTGTACTGCTAAACACACGTTCATTCTGTAAATGTTTAGTGAAGACCTTCTGTGCTCCAGGACCTGTGTTGGGGACTGGGGATCCACAGGCAAATAAAATAGTGACTCCTTTTCCCAGGACATCCATTGTCTAGTGCGGGAGACAGATCAATGCATAGGAAATCATACAAAGTGTACAAGATAGACCGAGAAGTGCTGTGTAAATTCTGAGATAGAAGCAATTTAAAAAATTGACTAAAATTAATTTTGGTTTGGGATTTAAGCTCATGCCTAAATGGTGTTGAAACATCTGGACAAGTTCAGATGTTTGGCTGACAGCAGTGAGCAGCCATGTGTTTTGAAGCACCCCGGGGGATTCCTGCCCACCTGCCCAAAGAGTGGGGAGGGACGTGGGAATGAGTTGCTGGCTTAACATATGTCCTCAGGCTGTGACGCCAGCCACGCTTGGGCAGCAGACGTCCCTGTGCACAGAATGCCATCTCCCACTGCCCCTGCCCACTGTTCCCCAGCCCACAGAAGGAAGCCTTACTGGTGTCCAGTGCTGCCAGATCACTCCCATTTCCCCAGATGACTCACCTGAGTCCCCAGGGACAAACATAGGTTGTTTTTTTATTTCACTGGCCTGGGGTTCCTCATCCACCAAATGGGAGTAAAGATTCCTCCTCAGGTGGGGGGCGGGGAGCAGGGCAGGTCCACACAGAATGTGGGAAGCTGCTGAAGGGTGACAGGTGGCAAGTTGGAGGAGTTGAAAGAAGTCCAGTCCTTAGAATGTCACTTGGTTGTACCTTCCTCTGGCAACCTCCAGGACTTGTTTATTTCTTCTCCCCCATCACTTTCTCCACCTGGGACTATTCCAGTGCACTCAAACTGCCCCTTTGCTCAGCTGTTTCTCCTCTTGGTCAGTAAGCTGCTTGATGCAGGAACTATTGTTCCTGGTAGATGTCAGTGACTCTCCAACAGACACTCCCCTGGAGGGGTCAGTTTTTTCACTGGCAGTGCCCCCAGACCATCTAAACAAGGAGGCCCCCCTGCCACCATCTGGGGCCTGTCAGCTGGGCAGGGGACAAGCGTGCGCACATTGACTCAGCATGGAAGCTCTCCCCCACCCAGACGTGCTTCCCGTCCTCCAGCACCAGTGTGTGGGGCTGGCTGTGTCGGCAGGCAGAAGCTTTCCTGCGCTGTGGCCTCCTCAGCAGGGAGTGTGGGAAGCATCCTGCCAGAGCTGGGCCAGATGTGGCCAAACCTCGCCAGTGGCGTTTGCCCCGGCTCACAGACGTCCAGCCTCACTGCACCAGCCTGGCCAACTCAGCCTGGACACAGTGTACAGCGTTCAGGGCTTGGTGGCCGGGAACCAGGCCCCGCCACCTCTCCTGTTGGCCTTGGTAGCTTCCCAGCTTCCTCTCACATGACTTCTGTCTCTGTTTACTTTGGTCTCTGGCCTCCCTGCCTGCAGCGTCCCCGTGCCACCTCCAGTCTAATCTGTTGCACTAAACGAAGCCCCTGCACTGGGCCCTTCCTGGTGGCCTCATTCCAGAGCGTGTGCTGTCTTTGGCTTGCCCTCCCAGCCTGCACTCCCCACCCCACCCCCAGCGCTCTCTACCGCTGTGAAGGAGGATCAGTGTACTTTTTCATGTGAAACCCATGATGTTGTATCTGGGGCTCCTCCATCAAGTGCCCAGGAAGGAACCAACTCCTGTGGAGTTGATCTCGAAGTCATGGGATAAACATTCCATAGTAGCCTAGTCCAGAGCTTGACTGAAAACAGATGAGTGGATAGACACAGGCGGAGGCAGACATGAGCTGGGTATCCAGGCTCTGAGAGCCCCAGGGAGTTGGGGAAGATGTTTGTTATGGGTTGAATCATGTGCTTCCAAAAGACATTGAAGTTCTGAGCCCTCAAGAACTGTGAATGCGACCTGATTTGGGTATGGGGTCTTTGCAGAGATCAAGTTAAGATGAGGTCATTAGGGTGGCCCGCATCCAGTATTTCTAGATCCTTTATAAAAAGGGGAAATTTGAACACAGACACACACACAGACACACACACAGACACACACACACACACGGAGGGTGCCATGTGAAGACGAGGGCAGAGAAGGGATGATGCATGTACAAACCAAGGAGAGCCAAAGGTCACCAGCAAATCTCCACAAACTTGGGGACAGGCTCTCTCAGAGCCCTCGGAAGGAACCAGCCCTGCGCGATGCCGTGGTCTCGGACTTCCAGCCTCCAGAACAGAGGCAAGGCATTTCTATTGTTTAAGCTGCGCAGCTCGTGTCACTTTTCATATGGCAGCCCCAGGAAACGAATATTGATTACCTTCTGAGCCTCTCACCTCTGATTATGGTCAATATGCTCTGGCTATCAAATTTGTTTCCATCTTATTTAGTTTGAACATACAGGGGCAACTCTGAAGTATCTGGGCAGAGTGTAATAATATAATATAATTATGGTATATTATACTATAATATTATAATAACAAATATAATAATATATAATAATAATAAAAGCTTTTAATAAGACTCTAATGAGAATTCTTAATAAGATTCTAATAAGGAACTTTTTAATATCCTTCCAGCTGATGTAGAGCTGGGCAAAGGATAAAACAACCCATAATCCCACATATACTTTTATAGGGCTTTCCAGTCTATGAAAAGCTTTCTTATACGTTTGACCATTTGACCGTCAGAGTGGCCCTGTGAGGTTGGCCCTGTGAGCACTCCCATTTTGGAGAGGAGGGAATTGTGGCTCGCAGATGGTCCGTAACTGTCTTAAGCGGCAGAGCTGGGCTTAAATGTCAGCCTTCTGACTTGACTCTCATGTTCTTTCCATGCCCTCACAGCTGCCCCTGAACTTGGAGCAGATGGGACAATTCAAGGGCAGCTGAGCCCTTGCCTGGAGGCCCAAGGATCAACACAGTCTTTTGATCCTCTTTCAAGACCAAGAAAGAGGGGACATGAGCCTGCCAGGACATTCCTGGGCTCTCATGGGACTTTGTGGTGACCACAGGGGGTTCTTGGGGTTCTGCTGGAGGAAGGTCCCACTGTGAGAGTGGGCCCTGCTGGGTCATTTACAGCACACGGCAGGTGAGGAGAGGCTCCAGGTGGGAGCTGGCTACCCAGGGGTGGGATTGCCTCTCATCACATGGTGAGGGGTCCCCTTCCATGTCTCACGGGCTCCTAGCAACCTGGAACACAAAGACTCTGTGTCGTCCCAGGATACTTGGCAGCCCTCTCGGGACTTTGAAAGTGCCCCAACTACCCTCTAATAAGTGAAGAGCCAGGGGGAGAGGAATGGCCGTAAAGTGTGGGTCTGAGGCCTGCGTTCAAGCCTTGGCACAGTGTGACCCCGGGCAAGTCTCCTTTGACCTCGCTGCCCTGCAGGGCCCACACTTGTGAAGCAGCTGGAGGAGAGCGTCCATTGGCAGAGGCGAGGAAGCAAGGACAAATACGAGCTCTTCCTAATGCTGACCTCAGTGTTGCTCACAGCAAGGAGAACAGAGAACGTCCTGGAGTATTTGAGGCAAAGACCATAAGTCCTTTTTCTTGTGGGGGCCACTGGCTGCTTCCTAACCAGCGGTCCTGCTCTGCTCCCTCTGCCTCTCTTGTTGTGTCTGGGTGTGATTCACATTCTTCTGCAGCTTTTTGGCCTCTTCAGAACACTCTTCTGGTTTCTATCACCCNGGGGGAGAGGAATGGCCGTAAAGTGTGGGTCTGAGGCCTGCGTTCAAGCCTTGGCACAGTGTGACCCCGGGCAAGTCTCCTTTGACCTCGCTGCCCTGCAGGGCCCACACTTGTGAAGCAGCTGGAGGAGAGCGTCCATTGGCAGAGGCGAGGAAGCAAGGACAAATACGAGCTCTTCCTAATGCTGACCTCAGTGTTGGTCACAGCAAGGAGAACAGAGAACGTCCTGGAGTATTTGAGGCAAAGACCATAAGTCCTTTTTCCTGTGGGGGCCACTGGCTGCTTCCTAACCAGCGGTCCTGCTCTGCTCCCTCTGCCTCTCTTGTTGTGTCTGGGTGTGATTCACATTCTTCTGCAGCTTTTTGGCCTCTTCAGAACACTCTTCTGGTTTCTATCACCAGAGAGTTTCTTTCCACTCCTTCTTCCTCGCCCCCTCCCACCACCGCCACACAGCTCTGAGGTTGTCATGAGAATGTTTTCCATGTAAAAAACTCTGGAAAACCCATTCAAGCCAAACAGAAAGATGATACCACTGAGTCTGATGTTGATGGAGCTGGTTGTACTCCCCTGGCACGGGGCTTCTGCGGGTTGCAGAACTCTCCAAGGGGTGAGACTGAGGGGCTGTTTGTTCTAAAACCTTTGGTGGCACGTCCGTCTCATGTGCCAGCGCTGTTTCAGTGCAGTGATTAAAACCCTCTGTCCTTTCTTCAGTGCTTCCTATGGGTCTGTCACCGTGTGGGGTGCTTTACATATATTAAATCCTTCTTTTATTCCTCTTGAACATCAAACACCCCACTCTAAAGTCCAGGTTCTAAGCAATTCTTGTATAACCTCCTGTTTGAAGAAACTCTCACCCAGTCCCTTCATCCTGCAGGTGGAGTGACTGAGGCTTGGCAAGGGGGGGATGGTGACTTCCTGCAAGAACGGACTGGACCCCCGGTGCCCTGCCTTCTAGGGCATCTCCTTGGCCCCTTCCTCCTCTGCGAGGAGCAGCCCAGTGAGTACCTGCAGGAGCGCTCACTGAGTCATGCTCTTGCGGTTACATCCCAGGTGTTGGTTAAACTCGAGAAAGGTGCTATTGGTTAATCCACGCCATTGTCTGCTTCAAAAGGCTTTGGCCTAATTAACCCAAAGCATAGCTACTTTGAGTTTCAAAATCAAGTGTCTGGACTCATAAGTTTTTCACCCCGAGGGAGTTATTTGCTCTGCTACCAAGCACCTGAGCTCAGCAAAAAATCCTAATTAGTAGTTAATAGTGTGGAAACGTCTCACCATTCTCTGCATATGTAATGACATGTAACACCTCATTTCATTTGTATGTACTGTCCTCAAAGCCTTTCGTGTTCTCCCTCCTGACCCCAGCCTCCTTTCCTTCTCTGCCTGGTGAACTCCTACTCATCCTTCAAGAACAGCTTTTTGATTCGTGTCCTACTGCTCTTCTCTCCAGCGCTGGTCATAAATAGTTGTAATATTTCTACAATCTCCCACTAGACGGTAAACTCCATGAGGTTAACTGTCTTATACACAGTCAGTTCAGTTCAGTTCAGTTCAGTCGCTCATTCGTGTCCAACTCTTTGCAACCCCATGGACTGCAGCACGCCAGGCTTCCCTGTCCATCACCAATTTCTGGAGCTTGCTCAAACTCATGTCCATCAAGTTGGTGATGCCACCCAAGAATCTCATCCTCTGTTGTCCCCTTTTCCTCCTGCCTTCAGTCTTTCTCAGCGTCAGGGTCTTTCCCAATGAGTCAGTTCTTCGCATCAGGTGGTCAAAGTATTAGAGCTTTGGGTTTAGCATCCGTCCTTCCAATGAATACTCAGGACTGGTTTCCTTTAGGATGGACTGGTTGGATCTCCTTGCAGTCCAAGGGACTCTCCAGAGTCTTCTCCAACACCACAGTTCAAAAGCATCAATTCCTCAGTGCTCAGCTTTCTTTATAGTCCAACTCTCACATCCATACATGACTACCGGAAAAAACCATAGCTTTGATTAGATGGACCTTTGTTGACAAAGTAATGTCTCTGCTTTTAAATATGCTCTCTTGGTTGGTCATAACTTTTCTTCCAAGGAGCAAGTGTCTTTTAATTTCATTTCTGCAGTCACCATCTGCAGTGATNCGGAAAAAACCATAGCTTTGATTAGATGGACCTTTGTTGACAAAGTAATGTCTCTGCTTTTAAATATGCTCTCTCGGTTGGTCATAACTTTTCTTCCAAGGAGCAAGTGTCTTTTAATTTCATTTCTGCAGTCACCATCTGCAGTGATTTTGGAGCCCAAGAAAATAAAGTCTGTCATTGTTTCCATTGTTTCCACATCTATTTGCCATGAAGTGATGGGACTGGGTGCCATGATCCTCATTTTCTAAATGTTGAGCTTTAAGCCAGCTTTTTCACTCTCCTCTTTCACTTTCATCAAGTGGCTCTTTAGTTCCTCTTCACTTTCTGCCATAAGGGTGGTGTCATCTGCGTATCTGAGGTTATTGATATTTCTCCTGGCAATATTGATTCCAGCTTGTGCTTCATCCAGCCTGGCATTTCAAATGANATCCCTTGGAGAAGGAAGTGGCAATCCATACCAGTATTCTCGCCTGGAGAATCTCATGAAAAAGGAGCCTGGTGGGTTACAGTTCATTGGGTTGCAAAAAGTCAGACACAATTGAGCAATAGATGCACCTTCACCTTCAGTATTTCCAGGCTCATAACCTGGGTATCATCTTAATTTTTAATTTTTAGTTCTATTTTGACCTATAGTTATAAATTCTGCTACTTCTCCTTTGTAATAACTTTGAGATTGACTTTTCCATCAAAATCATAAATTCATCACACCCCTACTCCCCAATTTTGCTACTTCCCAGCTCTCAGACCTAAACTATCTCATATGTGGATTACTATAATGGCCTAATAGGAATTCTCATCATTCAACTTTTCCCATACCAACCAAACATTGAGAATATTTGTATGGTATTATTTATGCTTCATCCCACATATCCATGGTGGTTGGTTGCCTATTTCTTATTTTGTAAAATCATGATTAGTAAGCACATCAATCAAGGTTCTTCATCACTGGAATTATAATTCAGCATCTATTGAGATGATCATATGACTTTCATACTTCATTCTATTGAGTGCTGTATCACATTTACTGACTTGTGTATTTTGAAGTATCTTTGTATCCTGGAAATGAATCCCACTTGAAAATGGTATATGATTATTTTATTGTCCTCTCTATTTCAGTTTGCTAGTATTTTGTTGAGGATTTTTGCATCTATGTTTACCAGGGATATTGGCCTATAATTTTCTTTCTTGTAGTGTCCGTTCCTAGCTTAGTAATACTGGCTTCATAAAATGAGTTTGGAAATATTCCCTCTTCTCAATTTTTCTAAAGAGTTTGAGAAGGACTGGATAAATTCTTTGAAATGTTTGATAGAATTCACCTGGGAAGCCATCTGGTCCTGGGCTTTTCTTTTGCGGGAAGATTTTTGAAAATCAAGTCCATCTCTCTCCAAGAGCTATCTTTATAAAATTTCCCATAATTATCAACAACCCCTTCAGTGTTGGGCTTCCCAGGGAGCTCAGTGATAAAGAATTCACCTGCCAATGCAGGAGACATAGGAGATGTGGGTGCAATCCCTGGGTTGTGGAGATACCTTGGAGGAGGAAATGGCAATTATTACTATCAATAATTAATTACTATATTAAGAATTACTAAATAATTATTACTATTAATAATTCAATTGCCTAAACCAGTTTAGATTTTCTATTTCATGTTTTGGACTTGAAAGGTTGCAGGTTTCTAGGAATTTATCCATTTCTTCTAGGTTATCCAGTTTGTTGACATAGCATTGTTCTTAGTAGTTTCTTATGATAGCTTTTACTTCTGTGGCATCAGTTTAATGTCTCCACTTTCATTTCTGACTTCATTTATTTGAGGCTTCTCTCTTTTTTCTTAGTATAACTAAAAATTTGTCAATTTTGCTTATCTATTCAAAATATCAGCTCTTATTTTTATTGATCTTTTCTATTGTTTTTCTCTTCTCTATTTCATTTATTTCTGCTCTGATATTTATTTCCTTCCTTTTGTTAACTTTGAGCTTAGTTTGATTTTCTTAAGGTATAAAATTAAGATGTTTCTTTTTTTGAGATACTTTTTTTTGTTTAATGTAGGCATTTATTGCTAAAAACCTGCTTCACAGAAGTGGTTTGCTGCATCCCATTAGTTTTGGTATGCTGTGTTTCTATTTTCATTCTTTTTTTTTTTTATTTCCATGTACAAAACTTATTCAGTTTTTTCTCTCACTCAGCAAATGGAGTTCATTTGCCTTTCCTGGTGGACTGTGATAACTGACAGTCTTTCAACACACTTATTACCTTTAGGTTCCTTATTAATGGCTTAAATAAGTCTTTGATATATTTCCTTTCTGTTTACATGCAAGTCATGTTTTTAACCTTACTGATGTCTGTTACCTTTGTTTAGTGAGTGAAAATTGCTCAGTTGTGTCTGACTCTTTGTGACCCCATGGACTATACAGTCATGGAATTCTCTAGGCCAGAATACTGGAAGTGGGTAGCTTTTCCCTTTTCCAGGGGATCTTCCCAACCTTGTGATTGAAGCCAGGTTTCCCACATTGTAGGTGGATTCTTTACCAGCTGAGCTACAAGGGAAGCCCAAGCATACTGGAGTAGGTAGCCTATCCGTTCTCCAGCAGATCTTCCCAACCCAAGAATCAAACCGGGGTCTCCTGCATCACAGGCAGATCCTTTATCAACTAAGCTTTGCTTAGTGTGCAGAAAAAGACAGGCCTGGCTGCTATCCTTGTAAGGTTGGCCCATGGCTGACATCTGGGAAGTTGGATTTCATGAGGTTTCCCACCACCCTGACTAGAGTAGCTCATGGTGCCTAAACTATTTACACAAACAATATGGTTTGTACAAATACCTCCTTTCCTTTTAGGAGTCTGAAATTTTGGTATGTTTCAGGCACAGGGTGCCTTCATGTTGTGGTTTGGTCACTAAGTCGGGTCTGACTCTTTAGTGACCCCATGGACTATATGTAGCCCGTCAGGACACTCTGTCCAAGGGATTTCCCAGGCAAGAATACTGGAGTGGGTTGTCATTTCCTTATCCATATTTTCATTTGTTTTAAGACATTTGCTCTTTGATTTCTTCTTTGACTCACTGGTTGTTTAAAAGAATATTGTTTATTTCCACACATTTACAGATTTTCTAGCTTTATTCCTATTATTCATTGTTAGTTTCAACTATTGTAGGCAGAAAAGATGCTTGGTATGATTTCAATCTTTCTAAATTTATTAAGACTTGTTTTGTAACCTATTAATCTCCCTAAATTTGTTAAGATTTATTTTGTGGAGGAAATTGATGGCCAAGGGGGTATCTCTTGGCACTGAGCTGTGCTGACTTGGGGATGAGGTGTCATAGGTAGAGAGAAACTATTCCTGCCCTTTTCAGTGCACCTTGTGGCTTCTCTGGTGGCTCAAATGGTTAAGACTGTGTTTGCAATGCAAGAGACCTGGGTTCTATCTCTGTCAGGAAGATCCCCTGGAGAAGGGAATGGCAACCCAGTCCAGTGTTCTTGCCTGGAGAAATCTCTGGACAGCAGGAGACTGGTGAGCTACCGTCCATGATGGTAAACAGTTGGACAGGACTGAGTGACTTTCACTTTCTTTTCAGTGCATCTCTGTTTTTTTTTTTTTTT
>SJYV01050986.1:134089-169560 GCA_006410875.1 Neotragus pygmaeus
CTCCAGAAAGTAGGAATAGAGGGAACATACCTCAACATAATAAAAGCTATATATGACAAACCCACAGCAAACATTATCCTCAATGGCGAAAAACTGAAAGCATTTCCCCTAAAGTCAGGAACAAGACAAGGGCTGTCTCTTATACACATCTTCTTTTCTTTAATATTATATTTTTGAAAATCCAATCTCTACTCCAGATTTTTAATTTTTTTGTACTTGTTGTCAATTTTGTACATTTAAAAACCCAATTTTAAACCCAATTCTTCTAATAATTCTTGTGGCTTTTTTTTTTTGTCGTTGTGGGTTTTTTTTTTGTACATTTTGTACATTTTGTACATTTAAAAACCCAACTTTAAACCCAATTCTTTTAATAATTCTTGTGGCTTTCTTTTTTTTTTTGTTGTTGTTGTTGTGGCTTTTTTTCCCCTCTCTCCTTCTTTTCTTTAATATAATATTTTTGAAAATCCAATCTCTACTTCAGATTTTTAATTTTTGCATTTTAGTACTTGTTGTCGATTTTGTACATGTAAAAACCCAATCTTCAGTACCCAATTTTACCTGAGAGCAAGATTACTGGCTGGACCACTCTCTCCTCCTNCCCGGGCAAGAATACTGGAGTGGGTTGCCATTTTCTCCTCCAAAAGACATTCCCAACCCAAGGATGGAACGGGACTCGCTTTGATTAGAATAGAGACACCCAAATATACTAGGCTTAAGTACTTTTCTCTCTCATGTAACAACCCTGCTGGCTTTGGCAGTCAGCACAGCTCTGCTCCATGAAGTCCGTGTGGGACTTCTATACTATGGCTCTGCCATTTTCTAGGATGTTGCGTTTACTTACAGGTTGTTTCTGGGCTCCATGATAACCACTCACATTCCATTGGAAGACACTTAGTCACAGGTCACCTTTAACTGCCAGGGAGGCTGGAAAATTTCTCTCTGGGGGCAGTTATGAGTTCAGTTAGTACTTTATCCCTACAGGCGAAGGAGGGAATAAAATTTGTGGGACCATCTAGCAATCTGGCACAGGGGGTTTTAAGGATGGACAGTCACTCATTCAACAAATATTTACTCAGCTTCTGTTAGGTGCTGGGTCCTGAAATTTCCAAGGAGAGGGAGACACACACAGTGCCTGCCCGGATGGGGCACACAGCCTACTGGGTGGTGAGGTCTTCAGAGGAGAAAAGGACAGCTGATGACTGACAGCTATGGACAAACCAAGTGAGGGCAGCGAGGTGGGGGGGTCTTTACAGGAGGGAGCTGTGAGGGAAGAATGCTGGCAAGGAAGGCGAGACTGGGGCGTAGGCAGTCGCGAGAGGGAGATCTGTTCATTCCTTCATTCATCCGTGATTCACTCAACAGTCCTTTGGTGATGGGGATACAGTGATGAGTGAGAACAGTTACAGTGCCCACTCTCATTGGATTTTCCTCCTAATAGGATTTATTCCACATTTATCAGGTAATCGCATGCATGGGATGGATGATTATACCTGATGTAAGACTTTGAAGGAACAGAATTCAGATCTGTGAGAGCGTTTAACAAAGGGGATCTGACCCAGACAGAGGGTTCAGGGAAGGAGGAATGATGATTTGAAAGATGAATAGGTGTTAACCAGATAAGGAACGGCCAGACCAAGGGAACAGCATGGCCCTGGGATGGAGGACTTGAAAGATGGCCAGAGTGGCTGAGTCAGGGTGGAGGTGGTGGTGGGGAGGGGCAGTGGAAAGGTAACCTGGGCAAGCACACACGGGACATGAATGTTCTTAAGGATTTTGATCTTTATGCTAAGGATGAATTTGAAGCAGAAGGAGTGACATGATCAGAACCCTGGGAAGAGCTAAGCCCATGATCGACAGAAGGATCAGGACAAAGATTGGGAAGGTGTCAGAAGGGCTAGAGAACAGGAAGGACAGAGGGACGCCTTGGGCAGGATTGGTGGCTCACAGGGAGAGGAGGGGTAGGGAACAGATGGAAAGACAGGAAGGGGGCTCATTAACTCCAGGCTNTCAGGACAAGGATTGGGAAGGTGTCAGAAGGGCTAGAGAACAGGAAGGACAGAGGGACGCCTTGGGCAGGATTGGTGGCTCACAGGGAGAGGAGGGGTAGGGAACAGATGGAAAGACAGGAAGGGGGCTCATTAACTCCAGGCTTCCATCTGGAACTGGGTGTGAAACTGTGTGTCTCCATCTGGGTTACATAGCAAGCCTAGGACTTTACCTGTTTTCCTGTCTGTAAAAGGAGAGTTTTTATGGATCAAAGGGAAGGTCCGCTAAAAGTGAGGTGCAGTATAAATATTGTGGATGCTGAGAATAACAATCTAGACTGTATGGAGTAGAGCGTGGTTATGCCATCCACCTGAAATGCCTCCATTGTGTGGGAAGAAGATGGTAGAGTTCAGCACGCAGAGAGGCCTAGCAGTGGCCACACCCAATGTCTCTGTTAGGGAGATTTTTCAGAATAAATCTGTGTGTATGAGTGCATGTAAATTGGTCTGGTTGTCAGGGGATTTGGGATCCAAGCTCAGCACCAGCGGTACTTGCTGGGAGGTTTGAACAGTTCGGTTTCCCAATTTATATGGTAGATGATGATGTTTAAATGCCCAAGGTCATGAGCAAGATCAGCTGAGCTGTTTACCAGCTCTAGATTTATAATAATATAGAAATGCTAGTTACTGCTGGGAGTTAAAGGGGATGCTGCCCCTAAGGTGCTTCATGCAGTGCTGGAATGGTGGGTGCTCATTCAGTGGGCCCCATCTTCCTCATCCGTGAAGAGATGAGTCTATCGTGGTGACATGGACGAGGGTTTCCACTGGGAGTCTCAGAGTTTCCTCTGAGTGTTTTCCATGGGTAGGATCTCGAGTCTCTGACTCACCCCAGCCTTGCTTGTGCACCGACCCCAGCTCTACAACCTGCCCCAGGCTGTGGCTTGCTGGAGGCCTGGAACCGAAATCCTCGCCATGCTTCAGGCCAGGCTGATGGCCTGGAGCCCAGCGGTATCCAAAAGCCTTTGGTGGAGTCTGCCTCCTTCTTCCTGTACACCCCCTCAGCCCCCACTTCCCCCTCTCCTCTTTACTCTGAAAGCAGCAGCCTTCCCGCTGGGCCTGAGCAGCGGAGAAGCCTAAATTTAGCCCTCTGGCTTCAGTGGTGAGCCACAGGTGAAGGCCAAGGGGAAAACAAAAAGGCGGCCACGCTTTCAAAATACCTTTGGTTAGGATGGTGAACAGCAAATCTGAGCTGAGGCTCTCGGTCCACGCCCTCTGCTTGTTTTTGAGGGAAGATTGGAGAACAGTCTTGTTTCCTTCTCCGCTGCTTTCCCAGCTGACTCACCCTTGAACCCCCGACCTGCCCACCGCCTCAACTTTGTGCAGCTTGGAGCCATTCTGTCTCCCAGGAGTGGGGGCCCCGGGCTGTGGAGCAGGCCCCCATGGCCTGTGTTTGGTTTGGCCGGTCTAATCTGCGTTTGGCTCAGTCACACCAGCTTCATTACATGGGCTCCATCCCCCTCCGTTCAGCCGGGCCTGCTGCCTTAGGAGGTCTGGTCAGACGGGCTTGAGGAGATGGTTCACATCTATTGAGCACTTGCTGTGGACCAGGCATTGTCCTAACAATCTTATTTCAATCAGCCCATTTAATCTTCCTAATAGCCTAAGAAGCAGGTACTCTTTTATAGATGAGGAAAGTGAAGCACAGAGAGGGGAAGGGGCTCTTGCAAAACCACAGAGCTGGCGAGTGACAGAGCCCGCCGCCAAAGCACGGCCCTGGGCCGCCACAAGGCGCCACCCCTGTCACATCCCATCACCCCGCTTGAATCACTTACGAGGCCAGGCGCCTTTATGTATGCCATCTCAGTTAAGCCTCAACACACCCTCTGAGGCAGCTACTGCTATTACTGTTCCCTTTTTACAAAAGTGGCTCTGGATGGGAAACCGTGGAATAATGAGTACAGCTGTGCCGCTAGGTTGTCAGGCTCCTGCCTGCTCACCCCCCCACCCTCATGTGCTTCACCCACAGCCAACTTCCCTGGGAGTGCTCCCACCTGCTGGATCCTCCTGGAGCCTCTGCCCCTGTGTAGGGGAGCAGGCCTGTCCTCACTGTGGTTTAACTCTTGGGCTTCATCACTGCAGCTGGCAAAGGCAACAGAGGGAGCAGGGGCCGCTCAGGGTTGAAATCGTAGGTAGCATGCTCCATGGACAGACCTCGCTCCAGGAACCCCAGATACTAGGATTGAAATAGTCGACGTGCTCCTCAGGGACTGAGATTCTTTGCAGTCACGGATGCGGGTGGGGTGGGGTGGTGTTAAGGGAGTGTCTTAATACTCCATTCTCTTATTTTTGCTTCATCTGTTGCATACACTGAGGTATTTATTTATTTAATTGTAGCAAAAGATACACAACATAAAATTGAGCACTTTAATTATTTAAACTGTTTAATTGTTTTCAAGTATACACGTCAGTGGCATTAATTATATTCATATTATTGTGCAGCCATCATCATCGTCATCCGTCTTTAGAAGCTTTTCATCTCCCCAAACAAACTCTGGACCCTTTGGACACTCTCTGCTCATTTCGCCTTCCCCCCACAACAATCATTCTACTTTCTGTCTCCAGGGACCTCATATATAAGTGGAATCATAGAATATATATTTGTCGGACTTATTTCACGTAGTATAATGTTTTTGATGTTCATCCATGTTGTAGCAATGGCACCCCACTCCAGTACTCTTGCCTGGAAAGTCCCATGGACCGGGGAGCTTGGTAGGCTGCAGTCCATGGGGTCGTGAACAGTCGGACACGACTGAGCGACTTCACTTTCACTTTTCACTTTCATGCATTGGAGAAGGAAATGGCAACCCACTGCAGTGTTCTTGCCTGGAGAATCCCAGGGACGGGGGAGGCTGGTGGGCTGCTGTCTATGGGGTCGCGCAGAGTTGGACACAACTGAAGCGACTTAGCAGCAGCAGCAGCAAGCATGAGTAAGGTGAGGGGCAGAGCTAAAACTATTATAGCCTTCGGGCTCTATGTCCAGTGCTTTCTCTCCCTCTGATTGTTGGCTCTGATATTTAGAAGAAGGAAGGGAGGAGAATGTAGCTATGGCCTGGGGGCAACTGCCCTGTGTTCAGAAATCCCCTGGAGCTGCAGAGAGGGCTGGATTCAACAATTATTGAGTACCCATGGGAGCCAATCCATTGTGGAGATGGGCAGAGCAGAGTGTGTATCTACCTCTCTGCCTCACTTGTTGTGTGGCTTTGGGTCCATTTCTTGCTTCTTAGAGCCAAGGGTCGTTGTGAAGATCAGATGGGATGATATGTGTCCAGTGCATCAGGGGCAGCATCAGGCGCCCAGTGGCCAGAGAGCAGGAGCTGCTGCTCCGTGAGGCACTGCTGGGGATGAAGAAATTAACAAGACAGGCTCTGGCCTGTGGGAGTTCCTCTCAGTGCATCCTGTCAAGAGGCACATGATGTTGATTGGTCCTATTACTGTGGGTATTGACATTTATTAGTTGATTAAGATGGTGTTTGCCAGGTTTCTCCATTACAAAGTTGATTAATGAGTATTTTGTACTCATTAATAAATTAGTATTTAAAAAGCATTTTGTGGAAACTACTTTGACACCTTGTACATATTCTGTTCCTCATCAAACTTTGACCCTTTAGTTTTAGCATCATGTTTTGCCAAATGATGATTCTATAATTCCTTCTTTTATTATTTGAAATTTTACTACATGCTCGAGCCTTCACTCCTCCTTTATTTATTTGTTTGTCCATTCATTCATTTATGTCAGCACAAACTCATGAATTTCTATTTTATTCAGTGGGCTATAATCCACAACAGTCATTATTTGATGCTCAAATTGTTTTTCTATAAATTTAAAAATGTTTCTTGGAGAATAATACATAAACTCCTATGGTTGTAACCCAAAATAATAATACTAAGCACTTTCCATGTGCCAGGCACTGTTCTAAGTTTCTTTATTGACTCTTTCTATATGTAAATTCTTCACATATGTAATAGTTATTTATTGCCATGAAACAAGCTTTCCCCAAACAGAGCAGTTTAGAAACCACCAAAATTTACAGTCTCACATAGTTTCTGTGGGTTATCTGGGTGGTTCTTGCTGAGGTTCTCTTATGGGCTTGTAGCTGAGATCCCAGGGCTGCAGCCATGTAATAGCTTAACTGGGGCTAGAGGATTCACTTTGAAGATACCTATCTCACCTGGCTTAAAACTCAACATTCAAAAAATGAAGATCATGGCATCTGGTCCCATCACTTCATGGCAAATAGATGGGGAAACAATGGAAACAATGACAGATTTTAGTTTTGGGGCTCCAAAATCACTGCAGATGGTGACTGCAGCCATGGAATTAAAAGACACTTGCTCCTTGGAAGAAAAGCTATGGCAAACCTAGACAGCATATTAAAAAGCAGAGACATTACTTTGCTGACAAATGTCCGTCTAGTCAAGGCTATGGTTTTTCCAGTAGTCATGTATGGATGTGAGAGTTGGACTACAAAGAAAGCTGAGCACTGAAAAATTGATGCTTTTGAACTGTGGTGTTGGAGAAGACTCTTGAGAGTCCCTTGGACTGCAAGGAGATCCAACCAGTCCATCCGAAAGGATTAGTCCTGAATATTCATTGGAAGGACTGATGCTGAAGCTGAAACTCTGATACTTTGGCCACCTGATGCGAAGAACTGACTCATTGGGAAAGACCCTGATGCTGAGAAAGACTGAAGGCAGGAGAAGGGGACGACAGAGGATGAGATGCTTGGGTGGCATCACTGACTCGATGGACATGAGTTTGAGCAAGTTCTGGGAGTTGGTGATGGACAGGGAAGCCTGGCATGCTGGAGTCCATGGGGTTGCAAAGAGTTGGACACAACTGAGTGACTGAACTGAATTGAACTGAAGTCACCTGGCTGTTGGCTGCAGGCCTCAGTTCCTCTTCACAGGGAGCCCTCCCCAGGGCTGTGTGATGTCCTCACAACATGGCAGCCAGCCTCCAGAGAGGGTGATCCTGCAGGGAGAGTAAGGAGGAAACCACAGTGCCTTGCGTGGCCTCGCCTCGAAAGTCATACACCATCACTCTGCCACAGTCCATTCCTTAGGTGCAAGCCACTGACCATATCCCACACTGGAGGGAAAGTAAAGGGTGTTTGTAGGCCCCTTTTGAAGAGAGGAGAATCAAAGAATTTGTGATCGTATTGCAAAACTACCTCAAAGTGCATAAACTCCTGTGGACTTTTCCATCCATACTACATCAACCTGTAATGTAGATGTTACTCTAACCAGTGGCAAAGCTGGTATTCAAACCCAGGCAGTTTGGCTCCAGGGCCCACATTCTCAGCCAGTACCTGATCTGGCAGGGTCTTGGATGCTTTGTTAAGATGAAGCAAGGAACCGGAGAATTCCTGAAGGTGTTCAAGGGGTAAGAGACGTGGTGCATCCGCCCTAGCTGTGGAAGGCAGCATGCAGCAGGGTGCCGGGTGATGGGAAACCCCGCTGCCTTCTCTGCTGGGGCCTGTATGTGGATCTTTTTTCTCCCTGTGCAGCTAGGAGGCCTGGCTTTCCACCCGCTGCTTTCCATCTGCTCATTTTGCAGGTAGACAGAGAAAAACAGTGTCAATCATAAATTTTTAAAAGTGGGAAGGATGGTGGTACTGGCCTCTTTTGCCTGGCAAAGCGTTAGGGCAAGGTTTGGCATGGGGCACCTAAAAATGGGATCATATGAGACATGGTCTTTACCCTCAGGAGTTCATTTGGAAGACAAGAATGTAAACATGAAATTATTTAAAACCTAGGTTACATGTAATTACCTTTTATTTTATTTTATTTTTTACTTTATTTTACTTTACAATACTCTATTGGCTTTGCCATACATTGACATGAATCCACCACAGGTGTACACGAGCTCCCAATCCTGAATCCCCCTCCCACCTCCCACCCCACAACGTCTCTCTGGATCATCCCCATGCACCAGCCCCAAGCATCCTGCATCGAACATAGACCGGCGCCTCGTTTCTTACATGATAGTATACATGCTTCAGTGCCATTCTCCCAAATCATCCCACCCTCTCCCTCTCCCTCAGAGGCTAAAAGTCCATTCTATATGTCTGTGTCTCTTTTGTTGTCTCACATACAGGGTCATCATTTCTATCTTTCTAAATTGCGTATATATGTGTCAGTATACTTACCTTTTAAATGGCAGAATCAAGGCTTGTATCTTGGTGGCCCTCGTGTTCCACTACAGTGCCTGGCAGGTTGCCTGGCTTTGCCTACTGATTGTTTATGAAGGGAATGAATGTAGCTACCCTACCATAGCATGGGTGGCAGAGACAGAAGAAGGAGGTGGCTGGTGAGGCCAGGCAAACCGGCCAGGGGAGGTGCATATTATAAAGCATCTGGCTTCAGAAGACAGGATTAGGTAGGAGAATTAACAGAGGTCAACAGCCAAGCAGGTGTCATCAGGGATCTGCGAAGACTGACAAGCATCGAGAGACGGGCTGAGGACTCAAGGACAGGGAAATACAGAAACCAGGCGGGGTCTGGAAAAGGGAATCTAGATAGCAGGTATCACAACCTGGAATCTAATGGGCAGGCAGAGAGGGTGATAACCCCAGGATGAGAGCACAGATGTGGACTGGACTCTGAGACAGGTACGCTTTGCCCTTTGATATCTTTTAATCTCATTTAGGCCTGAACTAGTGTCTGAGGGGCTCACTCTTAGGGATATGAATAGGAAAGGACTGGAGTGAGTTTAGGCTGCCAAGGGGCGATGTCCAAGGACTGAGGAAAAGGGAGAGGGTTTCACTTGGGCCAACCCCCTGCAATTTGTCCTGCAGGTTTCTGAGGGCTTCACTTGTCCAAATTGTAGTTTAGAGTGAAGGTGAACCTGTTCTCCAGGAGTTTTTAGTGTTGAATTCCTTAGGAGACACCCAGTCCGACACTGTAGACGAGAGACCCTGTGAACATGACTTCTGTAGAATCTTGTCTGCAATTCTGTACTTTTCCTTCTGTGCAAAGAGAGGGAATAGCTTCTTAAATTTCCCTGCAGAGGAGATTTGCGTTTGTGATTTGAGCCCCAGTTTTGCCACTACTTTCTTGTGAGACCTTCAGCAGGTGATATGGGATAATTCCTCATTTGGGATATGGGGATGGTTGATATGTGCCTCTTGGGGTTCTGGGGAGAATCAATTCAGTCAGACATGAGAATATAATTGTTCAAACAGCAAAGTGCTATGTGAACCTAAGGGAGTATTACTGTGAGACAAACTGAAACCAGTGAGAGCTGAAAGATCTTCGTATTGTCACCAGGCACCTCTATACATAGGAACTGATGTCCTAGGGGAGCTACAGACACGATGTATTGGCTTAGGGAGCAAAAACTCAAGATGATCCTGGTTGGTACAAGCTCCAGTTTGACTGGAATCCTCCCTACCTCCCTCCACCTCTTTGTCAAGGACCAGTGTTCTCTGTGAGAATGTCCTACAGAACCCTCCCAGGTTTGAGCATAGAATCCCTGGCTGGGCCCCATGGTTTCACCCCAGATCAGAAGGGGCTTTGTTTTTGGGTAGCTCTGGCAGGTCCAGCCAGGCTTGCTACTTCTTTTTTAATTAATTTAATTAATTATTTTATTTTTGGCTGTTCTGGGTCTTTGCTGCTTCACGGACTTTTCTCTGGTTAGGATGAACAGGGCAACTCGAGTTGCTGTGCACAGGCTTCTCATTGCTGTGGCTTCTCTTGTTGCAGAGCAGTCTCTAGGGCTCCCAGGCTTCAGTATTGCGGCCCATGGGCTCTGTAGCTGTGGTTCCTGGGCTCTAGAGCACAGGCTCAATAGTTGTGGCACAGGGCCTTAAGCTGCTTCACGGCATGTAGGATCTTCCTGGACCAGGGATTGAACCCGTGTTTCCTTACTGGCGGGCAGATTCATTACCACTGGGAAGAATCCACCAGGGAAGTCCCAGGTTAACTACTTCTTGATAAAACCTGAAAGAGTTATTTTAGTTGAACTTTCACAGATTAGGACTTTGACATAAGAATTAGGTGAGAATGACAATGGTTGTTATTCATTAAATGATACACAAGCAACTTCTGAGTATGAGTTTCCCCTGAAGGAATTTTCCCTTGAGCCTAAAAATACTCCTGTAGGGTTACTTCCTGCGTGCTTCCAAGAAACAGGAAGTTGTTCTTCTAGCCTACAGTAGTTTTTGTTTTAATTGTTTGGTGTCTATATATGTGTGGGTTAGAGATGTAGAAGTTGTCTTCCACTCTTTGATCTGGATTTCATTTTCTTCAGGGTCCTCTTACTTTAGTTTCTGGTGTCCTCCAGTGCAAACTAGAGAAGGCTGGTCATGTAATGGCCAAGAGTGGGAGCTCTGGGGACAGACTCTACCATTGCTAACTGTGGGTCTTGACCAAGCTTCCGACCCTGCTTTAATAAATGAGTACAGCAATATCTGACTCACAGGGTTGCTTTGAGGCTGGAAGTTGCTAATGTGTTTAAAGTACTTAGATAGTACCTAGTGCACAGTGAACACTCAATGAATGTCAGGTTTCTTTTTCAAGTAGCACATATGGTATTCATTACCCGCAAGAAAAATATGCGCCCCTGAAATATAAGCAGATTGGAAAGTTCAGATAACCATGGGTCCATGCTTGGAATATTAAAGAAAACAGTATACTTGGGGGTACAGAGTACAGTCTTAATAAATATTTTTCTTTATTTGGGACTGAAGGGTACAACAGGATGCCCGTTTGAGGTGCTAGGCCCTGCTGTTTTCCCTGGCTGCATCTTGTGTATTGAAATACATACCTGGGATTTTTTCTGCTGCCCTCACTTTGCCAGATCTAGGGGAAATGCCTTGGGAAATATGTTAATAGATCTTGCTCCTTTGACCAGTACAGTTCTTCCCCACTCCTGGCTGGAGCCTCAGTGCTTCAGTGATAAGACCAGTTCTCCTGGAATATTCTCCAGGACTATTCTCATGGAATACATTATGGAGAGGAAATGGGAAATTCAAAGTGCCCCATGAGAGGCAGGGTTTATTGTTTGAAATCTGGAGCTGAAGTGAGGTTCCCTCACCTAGAAAAGTAGGCTGGGAAAAAAACTTCTCTTGATTGCTGGCTGAAGCTTTGTCAAATACAAAGTGATACACTGATATATCCTTGCAGACAGTACCCATCAAGTCCCCTGGTACTCAGTGGTAAGCTTGAATGTCCCCAGTATCACCATGGGATTTAAGGCCTGAGCTCCCACTGGAGTCTGGTCTGCACTGGGGATTCTAGTGGTCCTGAACAAGTGGAGTGTAAAATGCCAGATAGACATATAACTAGAGAATGCAACAGACATAAACAAATCTCCCACTCAAGGTAAGCCTACGGTTCCAAATTCCAAGGAGGAACGCTATTCCTAAGAAAAGGAAGAAAGAAAGGAATATAGGTGGCACAGTCAACAATAGGGAAATGAATTCACTTTAGACTACATGAAATAAGAGCTAAAGCTAATGATGTCTGCAAAATATGTGTGAGGAGGACCCTCCAAGGACAGAAGAAAGGAATAGAATCTATAAAAAGAAAAAGAATAAATGAAATAAAAGTAAGCAGAAACAAAACAAGAACATAGAATATAAAAAGAACCATTTAGAAATCAGGAAATAAATAGTTTTGAATTTCTTAATAAAACCACAGGAAATTGGACAGACCTCAATACTGGACATAACTGAAGAAAGGACTGGTGAATTAAAAGTCAGTACTGAGAAATTCAAGGAGGGCACAGCAAACCACTCCAGTATTCTTGCCTAAGGAATCCCATGGACAAAGGAGCTTAGTGGGCTACAGTCCATAGTGTCGCAAAGAGTCAGACATGACTGAAGCGACTTAGCATGCACTTGCGCACTGAGGAGTTCATCAGCGACCCGATCCACGGTGAGAAATTAAAAATATGAAAGAGCAGTTGAGAGACAAGGAGAATAGATCAAAAGGCTCTATGTATGTCAGAGTTTCAGAAGAAGAGAATAGAGGAGATGAATGAGAAGCAATATTTGATAAGGTGGTGAATGCACGTTGTCTCACAACCAAAGAATGACGTGAGTTCTAGCATTGAAAAAAGCAACCATGAGTGACAAATAAAAATGAACGCACATCTGAACATACTGTAGCACAACTTCAGAACCTCAAGAACACAGACAAACTCTTAAAAGCTCTGCAGAGAAAAGACAAATTACCTGTAAAGGAATAACAACTAGCCCGGCGGCAGACTTCTCAGCAGCAGCAGCAGCTGCCAGAAGACAGTGAAGAAGCCCCTTGAAAAAGCTGAGCAAGTACGACTGTCAGTACAGAAGCCCCTGTTCAGCTAAACCAGCACTCAAGAGTGAGGATGATAGGCATTTTCAGGTGTACAGAAAGAAGAAAGTTTAGTACACACTGATTCTTGCTAAGAGAAATACCGACTTTATCGAGAAGGAAAGTGAGATGAAATACTGAGGTTAAAAAATGGCATGCAGAAAACACCTGAGCCTAGAAATTGGTGAAATAGTTTGATTGCAAATTCACATAGCCATTGATTATGTTTTTACAAAGTGCAAAATCAGAACTTTTGTGCAAAAAAAAGAAAAAAGAAAAAAGAAGTGCAGAGAGGGCAGTTTCTACTCCTCCCTTTCATCTGATTCTTGCCATGTAGGAAGCAAGCCAGTGTTTCCAGATCGCTGGTCTTTTAAAACAAGCTGCAAAGCCAGAACTTCTATGTGAAGTCTCCTGAGTTTTAAGGATTTGCAACAAACTTAGTAATTTTTAACACACCAAGCTCTTTAACGCTTTGAAGATTCAAGAAAACCTCAGCCATGTATAATACATGACACTGTACAGCCATTCAGCCTGTAATTGGTGACCTCAGGTACAAGCAATACTTAAATGTCCCTTTGGCTCTCTTGCCTTTATCACATGAGCAGATATGCCTTCTCAGGGGAGCTGGTGCTTGGACTGGAAATTGAAGAATGGATATGAGTTAATTAAGTGGAGAAGAGCAGGAATGGCACTTGATTTTTTTTTTCCTTTTTATTTTTTGGGCACACCGTGCAACATGTGGGCTCTTAGTTCCCCAACCATGGATTGTTGTTATCCCTGCAAAGGGAACACTCCTCTGCATCAGAAGCATGGCGTCTTAACCACCGGACCACCAGGGAAGTCCCAGGAAGGTCACTTGGGACCTTGAGGTGTGAATGCATCTGTAGTGGCTCAGGAAATAATTCAGTGGCGGTGGGGTTTGGGAGGAGGAGGTGAGGTTGGTTGGGGCCAGAGATATTTGACTATTGTCGTGAATCCTTGTGTCCTCCTTCAGGCTGGGAAGCTGGGTCTATTTTGAGTCACATAGTTCAGTGTCTTACATCATTCCCCAGGGACAGCAGTGGTGAGTAAATGAGCACTACTTGGTAATGAGGGTGAGAACACCAATGAAAAAGGCAAGAAGGAGAAATGCAGGGACATCTGGGAGATTATGTGGTGTGATGGGATGCTTCCCAAGGAGCTACGTAATGTGTCAGCCGGTCTTCTAATTAGAAACAGTGATCTCGAAAGCATGGCTTCAATGTGGTAATTCACGTGGATTTCTTAATAGCTGCAGTCTCCGGCTCTGAGTTTTTCTAAATGGCAGTTGTTGCAATGCTCTGAACCAGTTGGTTTCTTTGAAATAACACCAGCCAAAGAGAGGGGATGTGGGTGGGAGTGGTGGACAGAAGCTGGATCGTGAATCAGGAGACCCCAGTTCCAGTCTGGTTCTTGTCATCAGCTCCTTCCGAGGAGAAACCCATCTTACGGGGGTTTAGGTCCCAAAGTCAGCATGCTGGGTGATATCAGTCCCTGATGTCGCCCTCAAAATAGAATGTATATGATTTAGTGTGTGTAACATTATACAGTAATGTGTGTATATGTTTAATGTATATAGTAAAGTACCATGAGTAGAGTCCATATAACAAAATCATTAATTATGGAGAAAATTGCATTGTTAAAACTATCATTTTATCAACGCTGTTTTGCTGCGTGTGTATTTTGAACTGGATTGTATAACCTTGAGTATAAAAAAAATCATTATTTTGGGCCTCAGTAAAGTAAACTGAGTGGCCCAGATAATTTACAGGCCCCCATTCAGCTCAAAACCATTGACTTATTTTTTTACACTGTGACTGCGTGTCCTTGATGCAGGCGGCAGGGTTGATTGTGGTTAAGGACACAGGTTCTGTGTCTGGCTGACTGCATTCTCATTTTGACTTTACTCTTAGTTCAAGGGTGGCTCTGGAGAAGTATGCCTTGGTTTTGTTCTTTTAAAATCTGTAAAGTAGGGATAATAGTATCTGCCTCATAAGGGTGCTGTGAAGCTTAAATGGTTCTGGTACATGCTTAGAAGAATGCCCAGGACATAGTTTTTGCTCCATAAAGATTTCTTCTTCCTCTTCTTCCTCCTTCTCGCCTCTCTTTTTTTTCTTCTTATGGTGTTTTGATTATTTGCAAAACACCATAGGAAGTGCTTTTACGAATAAAAAAGAACTGGTACCCTTAGTCTAATCAAGATTTACTTGTGCTGGCTAGTATACAAAGAGTTTATTATAAGGATATAATAGGCGGTATTAGGGCTGTCGAGGGTGAGATTCCCTGGGAAACAGGTACTGGGATGGAGATTGGTATGCAGGGCATTTACTGAGGAGTCTGATTGGGGTCATCCCCTGTGGAGATGAGGCCCAGACAGTGGGATTGGCCAGAGGGAGCAGCTGAACTCTGATGCAGTCCCAGTGAAGGCCTCAGCCCGTTCCATGGGATGTTCTGGACCTTGGAGAGGCCTTTCAGTGTTGTTGCAGGCTGCAGCAAGGAGCCCAGACCTTTACATGGGATGTTGACTAGTTACGGACATGGGTCGCCACTGGAAGGAACGTGATCTGGAACGAGGTGGTGTTCTTTGGTCTTCAGAGGGGCTGGCAGCCAAGAATAGTCTTCCGGAAGCATTCCCAACTGCTGGGGGAGATGAAGCCTCTTTTCTTTCAGGAGAGTCTGTTGGCTGATTCTGTGCCCCTACCAGTGCTCAGGGGCTGAGAGCTAAATTAAGCCAGTCTTTCCAGGGTTGGAGCAGGGAGGTTAGGAGGGGAGGCTGTGCTGCTCATTTCTCAGGAACCATGTGAATCTGCTTCTCTCTGCCCCATTCTCTTGCCTCTGTGACCACAGGCTTTCTTGTGTGTGCATTTTGCTTAAGGTCCACGATGGCCACCAGCTCAGAGCCTGCGTGAGTTTAAGGTTCCAGCGCCCATCATGACTGCCCTCAACCCATGTGTCTTAGTTCAATGTATGAGAGAGACTGGCTGGCTTCGACCAGTCTGTCAGTGAACACCCGCTTGCCACCTCCAGCTTGGATCACCGTCCACTGCCAGTCCAGTCACTGACCTGGCATGTTGTACCTCTTCTATGCAGGGGTTGTGGCCAAGTTAGGCTCCATCAAACATGTCTATGGCACACTTAGGAGCACCTCCAACGTGCCAGGTGGTATTCGAGGTACAGAGGCTATTGCGGAAAATCCAGCTGATAACAGCCTCATGGAGACATGTTCTATTGAGGGGAGACTGACTAAAGAAATAAAGAAGACCCAATCCAGGCAGGGCTTGGGGACCTTGAACAGCACTCCCATGGGACACAGGCGATGACGTGCCCAGGGAGCAAGGAGATGAGCTCCTGATTTGTTGTTCTCTTCTCTCTCCCTTGCATTTTTCAGATGTTTCCTTCCAACTGGCTCCCCGTTGCTAAATACCATCTCCTCCTTTCCAAACCTGGCTTGTCTTTCAGTAGCAGCATCTTTCTCACCTCTGCTTTCCCCTGAGGTCCCTGCTGGCCATCCTTCCGGAAGTGCCACCCCACCGTGTCTGATCGCCTCGGCCCGTAAACCAGCAGCTTTCCCGTCTTCCCTCCTGCAGCGAAGTTCACAGTCATCCTCACAGACGGAAACCTTAGGATGACCTTCAGCTCTGCTCTTTCCATCCAGCCAGTTGTACAGTCATTTGGAGTCTGTTTCCCACATCTGTCTCCTCCAACCAGTTCTGGCAGGATCTCCTTAACTGCTCCTCTGTGCTCCAGTCTCTCCTTTCCAACCCATTAGTTGGTCAGATTAATATTCCTGAAATGCACTACTGATGTCACCTTCTTTGACTCAGTTCTGTTCTGGATAGAGTTCAGCCTCCTTCTCTTGGTATCTCAGAACCTCCTTCATTTGGCTTCAGCTTGCCTGTCCAGCTGACCTTCTACTTTCCCTATTGTTGATGCTCCAGGCACCTGGAAAAGAGTCCCCAGGTTGGTTCCAGGCTTCCCTACCTGCACACCTTTGGGTGGTTCCTTCCTCTTCTCGACTTTTCCCTTATTTTCCTCGGTCCTTAACTCGTCTTTCTTTTTGGAAGCTCTTCCTGATTCACTCAGTCAGTAATGGCTCATCTTGCCCTCTTCTGAACTCTTCACATTCTATCTAAATCTCACTGCCACCCCTTCCCACTTGTTAATTGTATTGCAGGCCCTTCCACGCATACTTGATCTCCCCTCCCTAGTGGCTGAGCCAAAGGGTAGCTTCAGCCTCTCCTCCCCAAGTCACCCCACATAAATACATAATCTAAATGAAAATAGGCTTTCCTTATTCTCAGCCAGCTTCAAAGGAATTTTCCACGTGTCCTCTTGCAGCACATTGCCACCTCGAGGCTCTGTTTGTACGGAAAGTCTGGAGTTGCCCCAGTTTTTTCTGTACTGGAGGTCTTTGCAGACAGGATCAAGAGCCAGTCATCTTTCAGTTCTCCTCAAGGTGCAGAATGTGGCCACTTAGGGAAGACTTGGCTGAAGGAACGATAGTGATGGATGAATGAATGCATGCCACAACATACAACCTCCCCTGAGATTTTCTGTTTTTTCTCCATGGAGATGAGCACACTTTTGTCTCCTTCTGATTGGCTGTTTTACAGGAGTGCTCTAGATTTCAGTGGTAAGCTTTCATTTCCTGACTCTGTGTTGTGAGAGAAACAGCAACAAACCTACAGCTTTAGGCAGGAAGCAAACATCCCTTAGAGTCAAAACTCCAGAGCTGCTGCTGCCGGCTGCTGCCCTCAGCGGGCTGTCTATGGGCCCCACTCCCTTGAGTGTGCACCAGAACTGGTCTGTGGCCTTTGCCTTTGTTTCTCCATCCTTGCATAGAGAATGCTCCCGTTTCCTCTTTCAAGGCCGGTTGCACTTGGCCTTGAAAGTAAATATGGAAAAAGTGTCTGGGGCCATGGCTGGGTCTCTCTTTATACTGGCCCCTGTGGAGTCCCCTTTCTTCCCAGACCTTCTTACTTCCAGGCTCCAGCACCAGATACCTCATCAGGCCTCTGCCAGGCTGACTCTTCACTGGGAACATTCTCCGCGACACCCCTCCTAGACCCATGGGCTCCTCTTCAGCCTTTAGATTTCTGTTGAGGTGTCACTCCTTCCAGGAATCCCTCTAGCTTCCCGGACCTCCCTCTTCTCCATGAATTCTAGTTGCTTATCAGGCTTCCTCCCTGGTTTGCATACTCCACAAAGGTAGGGCAGGGTCTGCCTTGCTCACCACTGTGTCCCCAGTGCCTACACATAGCAGGCACTCAACAGATACATGCTGAGTGAATGGACAGAGGCATAGGAGGATGGGCAGATGGAACAGGCACTGTGTACCTGTTAGCCACTGCCACAGAACTGTGCACGACAACCGCCTACACAACTCAGGAGCATCGGTGCCTCTGGAGTAAGCTGGATGTCACTAGGCAGCTCTGTGGGTCTTCGCTGGGCCCACTCACATGGGCCAAGGGCACAACTGGGGCAATGTTTTGGGACTAGGGCAACCAGGGGGATGCAGCTGCACTCCCATGTCTCCTGTCATCTTGCAGGCTAGCCCGGGCACGTGCTCCTGGCGAGGGCAGGGGCGTAAGAGCAGGTGGAAACACCCAAGGCCTCTGGAGCCCAGGCTAGACCTGACACACCACATTCTCTCAACCAAAGCAAGTCATAAGCCAGCCCAGACCCAAGGGCTGGGGAAATAGACTTTACCCCTTAGTGAGAAAAGAACTGTCAATTCACATGACAAAGATAGTGGGTGCAGGGAGGGGCTAAGAAGTTTGGGACATTTAATGAAACCTGGCAGGCTGGGCATAGTTCATCACTAGCTGGGGCCTCAGGGAGGTCACACCTGTCAGGTGGGTTTCCTCACCTGGAAAATGGGAATGATGCTGTCCTCCCTGCCCATCTCATAATTGCAAGGAGTTCATTCTTTCTTTCTTTGGCCAACTCTCAGAGTTTGGGAAGCAGTTTCTAATCTTCACAGTGCTGTGATGTGGGCAGCAAGTTCGCTCTCCCCTGGGCACTGGCCCAGCCGACCTGGGGGGGAAGGTGGGGCAGAGGAGGGGTTGGTGGCGAGACCAGGAACCTGCCTGCCGGCCCCACATCCTCGGTTTCCCACATCTCAGGTTCTCCATTGTGAACTGGAGGCCACGTGGGGTTTAATAAATAATGGATGTAAATGGGTTTTGAAAAGCATTGAGCATTCTGTGGCTGTAAGGTATTATTAGATACAGGGCCACCTTTGCCAAAGTAGCTATTTGATGAGTCTGGCTTTACCCCATGGCACTTCCTCTGCCTCCCCAGGAGATGAGATGGTTGGGAGTGAATTGCTCTATAAAGATGTTTCCGNGTTCTCCTCAAGGTGCAGAATGTGGCCACTTAGGGAAGACTTGGCTGAAGGAACGATAGTGATGGATGAATGAATGCATGCCACAACATACAACCTCCCCTGAGATTTTCTGTTTTTTCTCCATGGAGATGAGCACACTTTTGTCTCCTTCTGATTGGCTGTTTTACAGGAGTGCTCTAGATTTCAGTGGTAAGCTTTCATTTCCTGACTCTGTGTTGTGAGAGAAACAGCAACAAACCTACAGCTTTAGGCAGGAAGCAAACATCCCTTAGAGTCAAAACTCCAGAGCTGCTGCTGCCGGCTGCTGCCCTCAGCGGGCTGTCTATGGGCCCCACTCCCTTGAGTGTGCACCAGAACTGGTCTGTGGCCTTTGCTTTTGTTTCTCCATCCTTGCATAGAGAATGCTCCCGTTTCCTCTTTCAAGGCCGGTTGCACTTGGCCTTGAAAGTAAATATGGAAAAAGTGTCTGGGGCCATGGCTGGGTCTCTCTTTATACTGGCCCCTGTGGAGTCCCCTTTCTTCCCAGACCTTCTTACTTCCAGGCTCCAGCACCAGATACCTCATCAGGCCTCTGCCAGGCTGACTCTTCACTGGGAACATTCTCCGCGACACCCCTCCTAGACCCATGGGCTCCTCTTCAGCCTTTAGATTTCTGTTGAGGTGTCACTCCTTCCAGGAATCCCTCTAGCTTCCCGGACCTTCCTCTTCTCCATGAATTCTAGTTGCTTATCAGGCTTCCTCCCTGGTTTGCATACTCCACAAAGGTAGGGCAGGGTCTGCCTTGCTCACCACTGTGTCCCCAGTGCCTACACATAGCAGGCACTCAACAGATACATGCTGAGTGAATGGACAGAGGCATAGGAGGATGGGCAGATGGAACAGGCACTGTGTACCTGTTAGCCACTGCCACAGAACTGTGCACGACAACCGCCTACACAACTCAGGAGCATCGGTGCCTCTGGAGTAAGCTGGATGTCACTAGGCAGCTCTGTGGGTCTTCGCTGGGCCCACTCACATGGGCCAAGGGCACAACTGGGGCAATGTTTTGGGACTAGGGCAACCAGGGGGATGCAGCTGCACTCCCATGTCTCCTGTCATCTTGCAGGCTAGCCCGGGCACGTGCTCCTGGCGAGGGCAGGGGCGTAAGAGCAGGTGGAAACACCCAAGGCCTCTGGAGCCCAGGCTAGACCTGACACACCACATTCTCTCAACCAAAGCAAGTCATAAGCCAGCCCAGACCCAAGGGCTGGGGAAATAGACTTTACCCCTTAGTGAGAAAAGAACTGTCAATTCACATGACAAAGATAGTGGGTGCAGGGAGGGGCTAAGAAGTTTGGGACATTTAATGAAACCTGGCAGGCTGGGCATAGTTCATCACTAGCTGGGGCCTCAGGGAGGTCACACCTGTCAGGTGGGTTTCCTCACCTGGAAAATGGGAATGATGCTGTCCTCCCTGCCCATCTCATAATTGCAAGGAGTTCATTCTTTCTTTCTTTGGCCAACTCTCAGAGTTTGGGAAGCAGTTTCTAATCTTCACAGTGCTGTGATGTGGGCAGCAAGTTCGCTCTCCCCTGGGCACTGGCCCAGCCGACCTGGGGGGGAAGGTGGGGCAGAGGAGGGGTTGGTGGCGAGACCAGGAACCTGCCTGCCGGCCCCACATCCTCGGTTTCCCACATCTCAGGTTCTCCATTGTGAACTGGAGGCCACGTGGGGTTTAATAAATAATGGATGTAAATGGGTTTTGAAAAGCATTGAGCATTCTGTGGCTGTAAGGTATTATTAGATACAGGGCCACCTTTGCCAAAGTAGCTATTTGATGAGTCTGGCTTTACCCCATGGCACTTCCTCTGCCTCCCCAGGAGATGAGATGGTTGGGAGTGAATTGCTCTATAAAGATGTTTCCGTAGCCCAAGAAAATGACAAGTGACTCTTGCCGGGTGTCCTTTTTCTGCATGAGCACCGTGCGGCTCTGCCTGCAGAATTGCTGGTGGTTGTGCCCCAGGTTCCCCTGCCTGCCACCTGCCCAAAGTAGAGACATGCTATGTTGGTGCTTTCTCCCCATTTTCTTTTTCTCAGTCCTACATGGTCACCCCTCAGATAAAAGTCCATGTGTCTGGAGGAGAAGCAGACGTTTCCTTCATCTCTCCTCCTACCCTCCCTTGAGTTTATGGCTCTTGGTAATTAGCATCTCTGAAATGCTAATGGGAGGTACACTTGGACACTGGAGCTAAACTGGATCCACGGGCATTTCTCCCACTAGCTTGGGAGGAAAACCTCCATCAAAACAGCTGGCTCTGGATACAGTCCCCGGGGTGGGAGGTGGGGCTTCTGACCTTTATTGCTAAACTTGGAAAAGGGGGCTTCTGAAAAATGGGCCTTGCAGAATGGGAGGAAGAGGTCAGAGAAAGTAATGCAATGTCTGGGTGCAAGATCTGGGGGCCCCTCTGAGCCCACAGCGGCTCTGGGTTGCACTCTGACATCTGCTGCTGTGGCTCCGGCGTAGGCTGCAGTCCTTCAAGAGGCTTCACGTCTCTCCGGAGGCCTTCGCTTCTGGCTCGTCACATGGAAGCACCTGGCTCAGGGCACGTCCAGGTCCCACAGAAGTGCAAGAGGAAGCGCTTGAACACTTCTTGCTGACAGCGCAGTGTTATTTTTCTCTTCCCTCTCTCATGAATCATTGTGCCCGGAATCTAGCTAGGAGCAGTTCATTTGGCTTATGGTTCTGTCCCCGGAACTGGGGACCCTGGTACTCTGGTAAGTGAGAAGCCGAGGCGCTGAGACTAGGGGAATGAGCCTTCCTGGGCTCACACATCCTGGGCTCAGGGTCTGGCTGCAGCACGTGGCGGCCCCGTGGCCTTGGGGAGGTTGTCCAATGAGCCTCAGTTTCCTCATCCACAAGCTCCTCTAAGTGGGCAATCACACTAAGTGAGATCAGTTGTGTGAGATTGCCTCCAACAGATAGATTCTGAATTTGATTCAAGGTGGATCAACCTTGGATGCCTTACCTCACTTCTCCAGTGACTCCTGTGATGTTCAAGTTCTTTACAGAAGGGGAAATCCGGGCAGAGGCCCAGCAGTGCCGGATGTCCAGAAGGTCCCTCACATGTGCCATGAACACGTGTGTGCTCATGCCGTAGTTGACATCTGCTTCCTGCCAGGAACCAAGAGTGAAGCGTCACCCCCTTCCCCCAGCAGGGTGCTCTTGTGGGATTACCACCTCAGTTCCAGAGGCTGGTGCTAGTGCTCTCTGAGCTGCATCCCCTTAGGCACCCCTGTGATCCTGCTGCTCTGTTCCCAGAGCCACCTCTGTTCTAAGCCAGTGAGTGGAAGAAGCCCTTTTCTCTCACTCTGCTAAGCTTTATCATGACGTCTCACAGGGTCTCCCATGAGACATTTGAATTGGGCCTTGAGGTATGAGTAGGAGTTCACAGAGTGAGGGGTAAGTGTAATGCCCATATTTTACTTAGAGGTTACCTCTTCTGCCAGACTGTCCTCCTCCTCACAGGGCTATGAACTCATCTACACACGCAGATGTGGGGTTGCCTGCCTGACACCTTTGGTCTCAGTATTGGCTCAGAATTGCCTTCTTGTGGCAGCGGCAGCACATCACATCCTGGCCTTCATCACCACCAGCCAAGCTGGAGCGGAACTCTGAGCTGGACACGGTAAAGGAGAGGCTATGTGTGGTGGCTACTGCCAGAAACTCCGCATTTGAAAGTGGCCTGATGCCACTGCATGCCCAGGGCTCTGTAAAAGTTGAGAAAGAAGGATTTGTCAGTCATCACATGCAATGCCTACTTTGTGGAAGGAACGTAATCTCTCTCTCAGCTGAGCCTCCCTGTCTTTGAGTGTAGGATCACAGTAGCCTCCTGACTGGTCTCCTCTTCCCCCATCTCCTCTTACCTGTTCCCCAGGCTGCACTGACTGTGGGGTAGAGTCTGAGGCCTCAGATGTGGTCTTAAAGGTCATCGAAGAACCCTTCCCAGATGAGCTTCTGCATACTGTGAACTCCTTAGTTTGTGGGCTTGCTGAGCCTTTTGACAGTCTCTGAACATGCTGGCCATTTCCAGACCTTGGGGCCTCACCCATTGACTTTACTCCCGCCACTGTCTCTGCTCTTGCCTCACCCGGTGAACACCATCCGCCCTTCAAGGCCAGGCTCAGATGCCAAGTGAAGCCTCTGTTGGCTTTGGTCATTAACCATCTCCCCTGCAGAGGCCCTGCTTCCTTCTTAGTGGGCTCCTAAGCGCTTTTGCACATATCTCCATCCTAGCTCATTGCTGTAATTTTTGTATTTGTTGGTCTCCACTGAATTTCTCAAGGGCAGGTCTGTTGTTGTATCTTCCTGTCCTCTCAAGGAGCCTGGCAGATGCTAACTGATGTTGAATGAAATTGTGAGTGAGTGATAGAATATAGTAATAGGAAGTTAGATATGAATTGGGTCATCCACACCTTAGGAGGAAGGGAGGATTTTGATTTGATTTGAGTAAAACGTAAAAGTTTATATAAGATTGAGAGAAAAGGAAGTATCCATGAGATTTCCAGGTCTAGGTAGAAACAAGAAACTTTTTTTCTCTCTTCTGAGCATTTTGAAGAGACTTGCTAGAGGCGAAGCTAAAGCAATTAACTTAAAGAAGGAAAAGAAGAATACATGAGCATGAATAAGGATGAATTTTCAGATTTAAATATGGATAGTGCCCTAATATACCACTCAATATAAATTTCCTTATATCTTAATGACTATGTATTTCTTCCAGCAATGTGTTCTAAATTGTATTCTGAATGAAAATTCAGCTTCAAAATAAATAAATAAATATGGATAGTGCATATGTAACATATATTGGATACTCAGGCCAAGCACATTACATGCATAACCTCCTTTAACGATCTTAACAACAGCATAAAGGAGTTATTCCGTTTCTCCAAACATGAGGGTAAATAGGAGCTAGTGAGGATAAGAGAGAGGACTAGAGAGAAGAGAAGAGAAGGGCATTTCAGGCAGAAGAATAGCAAGTGAAGGGCTCTGAGGCAGGAAATGTGTTGGTGTGCTCAAGCAACAGAGAAAGCCGGGGAGCCAGAGGACAGTGAGCAAGGGGCAGACAAACCAGGTGATGCCGTGCTAGATGGAGAGAGCACATCCTCGGGAGTCTTGCAGCCGCTCCAGGGCTTGGTCTGTTATCCTGAAAGAGATGAAATCCACTGAAGGGTTTTAGGCTGGAGGTGAAGAGTGAGGAGGAGAGGGACATGCTGCTGGTGACATGAGTGAGATTTTTACTTTCCAGAGAAGAACTGATTTGAAAACATTGGAAATGGGACAAGTGTGATATGGACACTGGTGGAAGAGGCTGTTGTGGTTCTCCAGGTCAGAGATGATAGAGGCTCTCACCAGGGTTGTGGTAGAGGTGGGGAGAAGCAGATGAATTTAAAAGTCCTGGGGCAGCAGGAGGACTTGGGATGGAGGTGGAGGTGTAAGGGAGAGGTAAGGTGATGGCCAGTTTGTAACTTGAATGAGAAGGGGATTCAAAGTGCTGTGTCCTCACTTAGGTGATTTGTGGGGAGAGAAGGTTCAGGGTGGGAGTGAGGGACAGCTCATGGGCACAGGAGTGTGGAACTCCCTGGGAGGAAATGCTGGCTTTGATGATCACTGAGGTATGACCAACCTAGATAGCATGTTCAAAAGCAGAGACATTACTTTGCCGACTAAGGTCCGTCTAGTCAAGGCTATGGTTTTTCCTGTGGTCATGTATGGATGTAAGAGTTGAACTGTGAAGAAGGCTGAACACCGAAGAATTGATGCTTTTGAACTGTGGTGTTGGAGAAGACTCTTGAGTGTCCCTTGGACTGCAAGGAGATCCAAACAGTCCATTCTGAAGGAGATCGGCCCTGGGATTTCTTTGGAAGGAATGATGCTAAAGCTGAAACTCCAGTACTTTGGCCACCTCATGCGAAGAGTTGACTCATTGGAAAAGACTCTGATGCTGGGAGGGATTGGGGGCAGGAGGAGAAGGGGACGACCGAGGATGAGATGGCTGGATGGCATCACTGACTCGATGGACATGAGTCTGAGTGAACTCTGGGAGTTGGTGATGGACAGGGAGGCCTGGCGTGCTGCGATTCATGGGGTCACAAAGAGTCGGACATGACTGAGCGACTGAACTGAACTGAACTGAACTGATGTCCCTGGAATTCCAGAAAGTAAGACCCAGGTCAGATCATCCCCCTCCCTCGCAGGCACTTATAGATCCATTATATCCCCTTCTTATGGGAAGCAGTGGACCCAGAGCCTCATAAAGACTGGTTTTGCCTCGCACTCCTCAACCTCTCCAAGACAGATACTGAAAAGGAATCAGCACCACTGGCATTTGTGTTTTTGCTGTATTCCTTGATGACATTTCATATATTTCCTATCATGAAGTGCAGGATCCAAAGATGACATTTTATGTTCATTTCCCCCGTAAGGTGACCCACAGTAGCCACCCTCATTCAAGAAGGAGAATATTGGAGTTGAACAGAAGGGAACAGGCAGTGCTTTGGAAATTAGAATCTGCTGTTGTTGTGTTCTTGCCAGCAATTCACCTCACTGTTGGGATAAATCACTAGAGGCCAAGGGAAGAGGAAGGGGAAGGACAAGGGGCTGGAGCTCGTCTGTATGCAATGGGTACAGGCGGTGGGCACTTGGCTGGGAGTTGATTCCCATAGAACTATAGAGCACATAACCTGAATTATGCCCAAACGGGCCACAGAGGGGTATTATACTAAGAAATTGCCCACTTGGTTAATATTCAGTAAGCTCTTAAATAGAGCTGAAATAGACCTTAATACCAGAGAAGGCAATGGTAACCCACTCCAGTACTCTTGCCTGGAAAATCCCATAGACGGAGGAGCCTGGTGGGCTGCTGTCTATGGGGTCGCACAGAGTCGGACACGACTGAAGTGACTTAGCAGCAGCAGCAGCAGACCTTAATATAACCATTCGACTTTCTGTGGAATTTGAAGCCCAGAATTTCACTGAAGCCCAGAGTTTGATCCGTCAGTTCAGTTTAGTCGCTCAGTCGTGTCCGACTTTTCACGACCCCGTGGACCACAGAACGCCAGGCCTCCCTGTCCATCACCACAGAGTTTTCTCAAACTCATCTCCATTGAGTCAGTGATGCCATCCAACTGTCTCATCCTCTATCATCCCCTTCTCCTCCTGTTTTCAATCTTTCCCAGCATCAGGGTCTTTTCAAAAGAGTCAGCTCTTTGTATCAGGTGGCCAAAGTATTGGAGTTTCAGCTTCAACATCAGTCCTTCCAATGAACACTCAGGACTGATCTCCTTTAGGATGGACTGGTTGAATCTCCTTGCAGTCCAAGGGACTCTCAAGAGTAGGACCAAATAAGCAATTCATTGACCCACTGACCGAGAAGAGTGAGGCTATTTGGCCAACGTCTCATGAAGAATTATGGCCCCAGCAGGGAACAGAAAGAACCCACTACATTCTGCTGCCAAGTGGCAAGCAAATAAACATGAGGTGTTTTTCCTCTTTGGTAATAGGACCCAAGACATGAAATATGTACTTGGCAGAGAGTTCCATATTGCATTAGAAGAACAAATGGACTTATACTGAGGTAGTAAGTGCTTGCTCTGAGCCCAGGTGTGAATGATGGGATCCCAGCCTGATGATCCTGGCTGTGGCCCTGGAGGCGTGTCTGCAGCCTCCTCCTCTGTGGCTGAGCTTGTGTCACTTTTGCAGTTGGGGGACATGCAGCCACATTTTGTTCTAATTTGCGGGTAATGGACTCTTATAAGGTGTAGTAATAGTCATATCATGAAGAAGAGTCATACCTGTTTAACTTTACTGTTTACAGAACTCTTTCATGTAGGTATATATTTTCTAATTTGATTTTTACCACAATTCATAGGTAAGTGTCATAAATCCCAGTGTATGGATAAGGTTAATACCTTGAGACAGAGCTAGAATTAACTCAGAATCTATTTTTTTCAAGTCCATGTTTGAGTAAGAAATAGTCTTATCAGACCACAGCACGTACATGTGCTAACATTGTCTGTGCTCAGGCTTGTAACCCATTTTTAAGCCATTTGGCAAGCATAATAATTCTGTACTTTTTTTTCTGGGCCTTTTCTTAAAAGTTCTCTGGACTCAGCATTTGAGAAGGCACGTAACTGGACTCCGTTTGTCGTGTCTCATGCACCCCCTCTGTTCTCTGAGGCATGGAACATCTCCTGAAGAGATTCCCTTGAAGGTTCCTGATTGACAACAGGAACTGAGAGTGGTGATTGTAAAGACTTGCTTGATGTACACCTTAAAAATAAAATTCCTTCAAATAACCAGGCCCCTTCTCCGGCCTCCTTGAAAATTTAACCTCTGCCTCTGTTGTGGAATGGACAAAGATTCCCTTTGAAAACTTGCAGAATTTTACACACACACACACACACACACACACACACGGGCACGCTGGTCCAACCCATCTTGTTTCTCATTCTCTCCTTTCTAAAAATCATTGGCAAAAAGTTGCCAAGTTGCCAGGATGAGGTAATGGGCAATAATTCATGCAGCTCTCAGAAACATAAATCACTCAGCCTGATGTAGTGCCTTTCCATCCCAGGCAAGCCTCGGTGAGCAGTAGCTGCAATGTGCATAGAGTATTTGGGCTTCTCTGAGGCCTTGAATGTTCTTCCATGTGGCATTCTCATTAGAAGGTCAAGGAAATTCATCCTGCATTCAGTTACTGTCAGGTGAATGCACACATGGCTGGAGGCACCTTTTCAATGAAGATTAGCACTCTGGCCCCGACTGGTCATTTCAGCATGAGTTAATGGGGTCAAGGTGGGGGCAGTCATGACAGAGTGGGATCTGGCCTGCTCTGGGTTTCAATCCATCAGGGCTGGCACTAGCTAAAGTGACTTTTGCTGGGAAGACTTTCCAGGGTCATAAACTAGAGGTTTATAGATGCTTTTTGTTTAGCAGATACTGCGTTAACATCAAAGAGTGAATGTTAATACATTTGGTCAGATCTGTGCTCTCTGTACTGTTTTATACCAGTTCTCTAATCACGTTTTTGTTACCTGCCTAACCCCTGGAGATATTTGAGGCTGTCACTCTAGTGGAGATGCTACCTTACTAGAATCAACCATGGCCTTTCCAGGGCCTATTGACAGTATTTTAAAAAAAATCTACTACCCTGCCTATATTAGAGGTATAAGGCCCATTTTGTAGAGGATTTGAAAAATACAGAAATAGGAAAGCACAGTCATTAGTACAGGTATTGGAACTTAGGACCAAGGGGTCAAATGGGGCCCATTGCCTGTTTTTATAAAGTTTTACTAAAACACAGCCATCTGTATTCATTGCCGTACTGTCTGTGGCTCCTCTTTTGCTACAAGGGTAGAACTGTAGCTGCAATAGAGAATGTATGACCTGCAAAACCTAAACTAGTTGTTCTCTCACCCCTTATGAAAAAGTTTACAAAGTCATGGCTTAGCACCTAGGTGCTCAGGAAACATTTATCAAAGAAGCAAATTAATCTGTGATCCCACCATGTAGAGATAACCACAATTCACACTTTGGTTTTTCTCTGTTTATAAATAGCTATAGTTATATTTTAGGAAGGCTAAACTATACCTCCTATTTTTGTAACCCACTTTTGTTATTTAACTATATATTATGGGCATTTCCCAATAAACTTACATGTTAGCTACTATAGTAACTATAATAACTATTAGATCATTATATGATTAACTGTTATACAGCACAATTTATTTATTAAAAAATTTATTTTGTATTGGGGTATAGCCGATTAACAATGTTGTGATAGTTTCAGGTGAACAGCGAAGGGACTTGGCCATACATATACATGTATCCATTCTTCCCAAACTCCTCTCCCATAGAGGCTGCCACATTAACATTGAGCAGAGTTCCATGTGCTATACCACAGGTCTTTGTTGGTTATCAGTTTTAAATATTGAAGTGTGTACAGTTCAGTTCAGTTCAGTCACTCAGTTGTGTCCGACTCTTTGCGACCCCATGAATCGCAGCATGCCAGGNGAGATGGTAATGAACAGGGAGGCCTGGTGTGCTTCAATTCATAGGGTCACAAAGAGTCAGACATGGCTGAGCGACTGAATTGAACTGAAAATCTCCATAAACCAGGACTTAGGCAAATTATTTCTAGGAATATCTCAGTGCAAGCAAATCAAATTTTACTACAATAATTCAGAAATATTATGCCTTTAATTAAATTCTATAAACAAAATAATTGTAATATTTTTATTACAGTACCAATGAAATTACAAATTAATAAAAATTTTGGAAAAGAAGTCTTTCTTACATATGTTTTATGCTGTATTTATAGAAAATTGATGTGGGCTTTCCAGGTGGCACTAGTAGTAAAGAACCTGTCTGCCAATGCAGGATGTAATAGACATGGGTTTAATCCCTGGGTCAGGAAAATATGGGTTCAATCCCTGGGTCGGGAAGATCCCCTGGATAAGGACATGGCAACCCACTCCAGTATTCTTGCCTGCAGAATTCCATGGACTCAGGATCCTGGAAGGCTACAGTCCATGGGTTTGCAAAGGTTAGACACAAACATTGGAGAAGGGAATGGCAACCAACTCCATTGTTCTTGCCTGGAGAATCCTCAGGGATGGTGGAGCATGATGGGCTGCCATCTATGGTGTCGCACAGAGTTGGACACAACTGGAGCGACTTAGCAGCAGTAGCAGCAGCAGACACAACTGAAGTGAATTAGCATTCATGATGTGAGAATAACAAGTATATTCAAAAGCCAGTTATATATACTTTATTACTCCAGTGTATATGGGAATAATAACTGACCCTTGAATATTCTGGTAAGACTGTTATTAATTATAATTGAAACTAGCCTCTCAAAGATTCTAAATAGGAAAGTATTATTTTTACCTTTCTTCTTCTTTTTTCTTTCTAGCATTCTGTTCAGTTCAGTTTTGTTCAGTCGCTCAGTCATGTCCGACTCTTTGCGACCCCAAGAATCACAGCACGCCAGGCCTCCCTGCCCATCACCAACTCCCGGAGTTCACTCAGACTCACATCCATCGAGTCAGTGATGCCATTCAGCCATCTCATACTCTGTAGTCCCCTTCTCCTCCTGCCCCCAATCCCTCCCAGCATCAGAGTCTTTTCCAATGAGTCCACTCTTCACATGAGGTGGCCAAAGTACTGGAGTTTCAGCTTTAGCATCATTCCTTCCAAAGAAATCCCAGGGCTGATCTCCTTCAGAATGGGCTGGTTGGATCTCCTTGCAGTCCAAGGGACTCTCAAGAATCTAGCTTTACTTACTAATAATTCTCAAAACTCAATGAAGCTATGAGACACGNCATCATTCCTTCCAAAGAAATTCCAGGGCTGATCTCCTTCAGAATGGGCTGGTTGGATCTCCTTGCAGTCCAAGGGACTCTCAAGAATCTAGCTTTACTTACTAATAATTCTCAAAACTCAATGAAGCTATGAGACACGCCATGCACCGTGTGTCATAGTAGAGTTCTGACAAAACGTGGTCCACTGGAGGAGATAATGGCAAACCACTCCAGAATTCTTGCTGTGAGAACCCTGTGAACAGTATGGAAGGGAAAATAGATATGACACAGAAAGATGAGCCCTGCCAGATCAGAAGGTGTCCAATATACTACTGGGAAATAGCAGAGGACAATTACAATAGCTCAAGAAAGAATGAAAACACCAGGCAAAAGTGGAAATGACATTCAGTTGTGGATACGTCTAGAGGTGAAGTAAAGTCTGATGAGGTAAAGAACAATACTGTATAGGAAGCAGGAATGTTAGGTCCATGAATCAAGGTAAATTGGATGAGGTCAAACAGAATGTAGCAAGAGTGAATAACAACATCTTCAAAAACAGTGAACTAAATTGGACAGGCCTATAGCCAGACATCCTGTAGTGTGAAGACAAGTGGGCCACAGGAAGCATTACTGAAAACACAGCTATTTGAGGTGATGGACTTCTAGGTGAGTTATTTCAAATCCTAAAAGACAATACTGTTAAAGTGCTACACTCAATATGTCAGCAAATTTGGAAAACACAACAATGGCCACAGGACTGGAAAAAGTCAGTTTTCCTTATAATCCCAAAGAAGGGCAGTGTCAAAGAATGTTCAAAAAACTGGAGAGTTGCTCTCATTTAGCATGTTAGTAAGATTATGCTCAAAATCCTTCAAGCTAGGCTTCAGCAGCATGTGAACTGAGAACTTCTAGATGTACAAGCTGGGTTTTGAAGAGGCAGAGGAATCAGAGATCAATGTGTCAACATTCTTTGGATCATAGAGAAAACAAGGGAATTGCAGAAAAAGGTATGTTTATTTTTTAATTAATAAATTAATTTTAATCAGAGGCTATTGCTTTACAATAGTGTGGTGTTTTTTGCCATACATGAACATGAATCAGCCATGGATGTACATGTGCCACACCATCCTTAATCACTCTTCTACCTCCCTCCCTACCCCATTCCTCTGGATTGCCCCAGGGCACCAACTTTGGGTGCCCTGCTTCATGCATCAAATTTGCACTGATTGTCTATCTACTCAAAAGATTTTTACTGTGTGGAACACAACAAACTGGAAAATTCTTTTTTTATTTTTATTTTTATTTTTTTTACTTTACAATACTGCATTGGTTTTGCCAATCATTGACTTGAATCCACCACAGGTGTACATGAGTTCCCAACCCTCAACCCTCTCCCATCACCCTCCTCGTATCATCTCTCTGGGTCACCCCAGTGCACCAGACCCAAGCATCCTATATTCTGTATCAAACCTAATCTAGCGATTCATTTCTTACATGATAGTATACATGTTTCAATGCCATTCTCCCAATCATTCCACCCTCTCCCTCTCCCACAGAGTCCAAAAGTCTGTTCTTTACATCTGTGTCTCTTTTGCTGTCTCACATATAGGGTTATCATTACCATCTTTCTAAAGTCCATATATGTGTGTAAGTATACTGCATTGGTGTTTTTCTTTCTGGCTTACTTCACTCTGTATAATCAGCTCCAGTTTCATCCACCTCATTAGAATGGATTCAAATGTATTCTTTTCAATGGCTGAGTAATACTCCATTGTGTATATGTACCACAGCTTTGAAAGCCCAGAGATAGATCCACACACCTATGGACACCTTATCTTTGACAAAGGAGGCAAGAATATGCAATGGATTAAAGAAAATCTCTAACAATAAACTGTGGAAAATTCTGATCGAGATGGGAATACCAGACCACCTAACCTGCCTCGTGAAAAATCTGTATGCAGGTCAGGAAGAAACAGTTAGAACTGGACATGAAACAACAGACTGGTCCCAAATAGGAAAAGGAGTACGTCAAGGCTGTATANTACTGGAGTTTCAGCTTTAGCATCATTCCTTCCAAAGAAATCCCAGGGCCCATCTCCTTCAGAATGGACAGGTTGGATCTCCTTGCAGTCCAAGGGACTCTACAGGTCCATCCCAAATTCCCTATGTGTCCCTTTCTACCATCCTTCCCCCAGCAACCATAAGTTCATTCTCCAAGACTGAGTTTCTGTTTTGTACGTTCATTTGTATCATTTCCTTTTAGATTCCACAAATAAGGGATATATTTCCCCTTCTCTGTCTGACTTATTTCAGTCAGTATTACAGTGTTTAGGTACATCCATGTTGCTACAAATGGCATTATTTCATCTTTTTAATGGTTGAGTAATATTCCATTGTATTTATGTACCACCTCTTCTTTATCCATTCCTCTGTTGATGGACATTTAGGTTGCCATATCTTGGCTACTGTAAACAGTAAACAGCATGATTTTTAAATTGCAGAGAAGTTTATTGCATGGATGTATGAGGATATTTAACCAATATCCTGCTGTTGGATTATGTTATGTACAAGTTTTTACTTTTATAAATAATGTTGTGATATAAATTTCTGCACATACTTCCTTTGGTGTATGCCTCTGATCCTGAAAGGGAATTGTTTCATCTCATGTTGCAAGTTATTTTTTCACCTAGGTATGCCTTATCCTCACGTACACTGGCAGTTCCTTGAAGGCAGGGATCCTGTTGTAAACATATTTCCACCACAGCTCCTCTTGTTCTCTAACACAGACATAGTAGGCATTCAGTAAATGCTTGTGGGGTTGTATAATAGATGCCCAGCTACTTCTCTCTGCTTCTCTGGATCCTACAAATCCCACCTCAGCTCTTCTCCTTTGTGAGGTCTCAGCTGACTCTTCAGCACCCCAAGGTCCCTCCTCCTTCTGGTCATATAGATTTCTGTATCGCTCACTACTTAGACCATATTCGATCATTCTTTAGAGCTTTCAAAATGGTGTAATGTACTCTGTGTAAGTCTCCTATGGCTGCTGTAACAAATGGCTGCTTATCTGGTGACTTAGCACACATTAATCCTCTCATAGTTATAGAAGCTAGAAATCTGAAGTCAGTTTCACCAGTCCAAAGTTAGGATGGTGTCAGCGGGCCCCACTGACACCTTCCAGAGATGCTGGGGGAGAACCGTTCCTTGCCTCTTCCAGGTTCCAGGGCTGCAGGCATTCCCTGGCTTGTGGCCACATCACTCCAGTCTCTGCCTCTGTCACCTCATCACCTCCTGCTTTTCTGTCTGTGGCAGTCTCTTTCTTTTTCTTTCCTATAAGATCACTCGTGATTCCATTTAGAGTCTGCTTGGATGATTCAGAATAATCTGCTTATCTCAAGATTCTTAACCTAATTGTATCCGCACAGTTCTTTTCTGCCATTTAAGGTGATAGTCACAGGTTCCAGGGATTAGGAACTGAATCCCTAGAGGGGATTTCATTATTCAGTCTTCTACAACACATCATTTCTTTAGACCGGCTAGTTTATTCATCTAAAATATGTGCGAGGAACCAAGTTGGTGGTTGACACCAACATTGTGCTTAGTGCCTGTCGTCACAACAGAGAAGAAAGGACTTGGATATGAAGAACTGTAATCAAAAGAGCAGTGGCCAAAAAGCTGGGAGACACAGATTTTGGTACCACATTGGGGTAAGGGTCTCCGTTCCTGTTTCCCTTTAGCGAATTAAGGGACTAGACCAATTATTGTTTCCTGAAGTGAGGGACGAGCACCATTGATGGTGTGTATATACAGGATAATTTTAGGTGGTTCACAGAGGCAGAATTAAATAGCATTGACTCACACAAATAGATACTTATTTTTTTTATTCTCCTCAACCCCTCTTAAGGAGAAAATTGCTGTTAGGTGCTAGTGTGTCTTCAACACTTCCTCTAATACTTACCAAACTCTTTTTATTAAAAAATACAAAAAACACAAAACACTGGTCTCAGCTACAGACTCTAGGTAGACTTTAATAACATTATCTTATGGTCATTGTATTTATTTTTACAGTTACCTTCCATTAATGGTGAATGACTCAGGTTTTTCCATTTATGGCAATACTGTATAGTATCCCGTGTAAAAAGTGAGGTGATGTAGAGAAATATATTTTAAAAAATACAGGATAGAAGGTTTTTAGAGAATGNTATTTTTACAGTTACCTTCCATTAATGGTGAGTGACTCAGGTTTTTCCATTTATGGCAATACTGTATAGTATCCCGTGTAAAAAGTGAGGTGATGTAGAGAAATATATTTTAAAAAATACAGGATAGAAGGTTTTTAGAGAATGGGAAATGTGGGGATGACTCTGAACTTTGGGAAGCACTTAGATGTTTCCAGGGGTCCCTAGTTCTGTGACTTCTGGATTCTACGAGCAGGGTAGGATTGGAAACATAAAGGAAAATGCCTTTGGTCAAGGATGCAGCTGGAAATTCAGGAATTAATGATTCCTGATCTTTTCCCATTTAAATGCAGCTGATATTTCAAGGACCATTGAGCAGCAAAGCCGTGAATATTAACCTCGTGTTGAAAATTGATCATGTCCCATTTTAACTCACAGCTTCTGGTAGGAGGAGCCATGGCCTTATTCTGACCGTTCTTTGCTTTTCACTGAACATCTGGAAGGTGGGTAGGCAACTTCTGTCTGACTTCTTCTTGAGAAGGAATGGCTGCTATTTGGACACGGCCCGGATGCTGTAGGGAAACCCCTTCTCCCACCCACTTGGCTTTGAACTGGTTTAACAATCGAGGTAGGGATGCTTATAATGCTGCAGAGCTGGGTCTATGCTTCGGATCACAGTGGGGAGTGGCAGTCACATTTCTCATCTTGTCAACCATGATTGTAATTCCTTAGTTTGTTTGGAACCGCATAATTTCCTCTTAGAGGAAGATTTTCGTGGTTGACAAATAGCATGGTCATCACCATCATTAAATAATTCTTATTTTTTTTCAAAACATTAGCCCATGTACTGTGCTTTCTTTCTGGGGGAGGGTCTGGTGATGAGAAGCAGAGCGGGAAATGCCAGTCACTTCACCCAGCTCCTTTCCAGCATATGTGTTTTTTCACCCCCAGTAAACTGGGAGCGGACATAATTTGTTTCAAGGAGGACTTGAGTCAATGTGATTTGATTGTCTATTCTAAGCCTGGCCTTCAATACCCTGAGTAACTATGAGATGGAAAAAGACAGAGTATCAAAGCTTGGCTGACTTGAAACAGTACATATAGTAAGTGCTCAGGAGTCCACTGTAGCTCTGATGGTAAAGAATCTGCCTGCAATTCGGGAGACCTGGGTTCGATCCCTGGGTCAGGAGGATCCCCTGGAGAAGGCACTGGCAGCCCACTCCAGTACTCTTGCCTGGAAAATCCCATGGA
>SJYV01050986.1:170515-379982 GCA_006410875.1 Neotragus pygmaeus
GGCTGGCGAGGGGGCGGGGAGGAGGGGGGAACCCAGCGCCAAGAGGCCGAAGGATGACTCACCGGGCTGTCGCGGGGCGACACACAGTCCTTGAGGGCCTGTGGACAGAGGGCGCGGCCTGGGCCTGAGAGTCAGCTAGCTCTGCTCACTGCGCGGCTGCAGCGGCAGTGAAGCCCCCTTCTTGCCATTTATTGCCTACCCGCTAGGTACCAGGCACAGGGAGCCTCATGTGCACACCACCTCTCACCCTTTTGACAAACCTACCAGGAAGGTATTGTTATTCCCAATTTTATAGACTACAAAAGAGACTCAGAGAGCCAAAGAGACTTATACAAAGTGAAGAAAACCAGGTTTGGAACGCAGGCTGGCTCTCCCCAAAGCCTATGCGCTGTTTCCTTCCTACTCTGTACTGCCACCTCTCAGTGGAGGCTGTTTGCAGAGGGTCTTCTAGGTGTCTGGCACATCCCACACATTATTTCTAGTCTGATCTTTGCAGCAGCTCTGCAGGATATCTGTAGTTACCTGCCTTTTACAGACTGGAAAACAGCTCAGAGAAAATGACTTGTCTGCCCAAGACCTCACAATGGCCTCTGGCAGAGACAACAGTCCACCTCGTGAGAGCAGCTGGGCTCCAGGCTCTGGTCTGTCCATCCTCTCTGCCACGCTGCCTCTTGTTAGGCCGGAGGAGGATGGCAGTGGATCCCTCAGGATGCTGTACACTGGGCTGGCAGCAATGAGAATGGATCTCCATCTTGCTGTTCTGCAGGCCTCGCGGGCCCCATTACACTGCTCTAGTTGGAGGGGGTTGAGCGTAAAATCTGAGTAATAAAACATGGATGTCACTCTTGCCTTAGGTCTTTATTCCACCTGAGAAGATGAGAAATGGCCGCAGAAAGCAATAATAATGAATGAGAATCATAGCTAACCGTTGTTGAGCCTCTCATACAGCGCTATCCAGTCGAATTTTCTGCAGTGATGAAAGTATTCTGTAGTGTCCAATATAGTAGCCATGCTTTTGAGCGCTGGAAATGAGGCAAGTGCAAGTGAGGAATGAATTTTTTATTTTGATCAAATTTAAAGAGCCACATGTGGCTAGTAGCCACGAGATGCAGTGCTAATGTATATGAAGCACTATGTGAAAAACTTTCTCCTTGGTCACTTATCAACACTTAAGACCACAATCTGAGGTATATTATTAACATCCCCATTTTTACAGGGGGAAATGAGACTCTGAGAAATGAGGAAATGTTCCCAAGTCCACCAGCTAAGTATGTTGCAGGGCCAGGATTTGAACTGATGTTTCCCTCCACCACAGACGGGCCTGAGGTCAAGGTCAGGTTGCAGTGGGGGACATGGTGACAGCCAGAACCAATGAGAATGGCACTGAGATGACAGATGGGAGTGTGGGGTGGAGACTGGAGATGGAGTGGTACACGATCCTTGAAAGGGAAGGCATGGAGAACCCCAGGAAAAGCACCCTAAACTGGAGACTGGGTCATCTTGGTTCCTGTCTACCCCTTTCTCTGGATTTGAGCCCTGGCTCTGCCACTTTCTGAGTGACCCTAGGTACTCACACCCCCTCCTTGAGTCTCAATTGTTCATCTATAAAGTAGGAATGAGAACAGTACCAGACTCAGGCAGGAATGTGCAGTTGTGTAACATACCATTCTCCTTGTTCGCTCCTGAAATTTCATCCCGAGGAAGATACACCAGCTGCCTCTGTGGACCAGAGGAACACACACTCACTGGCTCTTGCTTTTTAGGATGGATACAGACTGAGACAGTGGGGCCTTGCTGCCCCAGGGAGTGTCAAAAAACTTACCACATTTTCAGGACAGGGTGCAAGGATGAGAATTGAGTGGGGCCTCTTACAGTCATTCTCTGGCCCCTCCCTATAGCTCAGGAGAGCCCTCCCCGGGCTAGGGGCAGAGGCCTCTGGGGACAGGTTGTTGGCATTCTTAACTTCTAACTGGTCAGACCTGTTAACCAGAGCTGCAGGATCTGTATCACATTTCTGGCTTTGACTGACTTTCTTTGCTCTCCTTTTTATTGTGGAAAGTTTCAAACATTACAAAAAGTAGAGAGACCAGTGTAAGAAGCCTCTTCCTCATGTTCTTCACCACAACTAAACTTCTCCAGTCAACTCAAAGCCAATCATGGTTTTTGTTTGTTTGTTTTTACCCATAGTATGACCACTCCCTGGTCCCCCATCAAGGTTATTTGGAAGAATCCCAGCATGTCAGCTTTATAATTGTGCTGGTGACCCTCTCATAAATTTCTTGTGGGAGTGCAAGTTGATGAAATTTCAGGGAAGGGCACTTTTGCAGTCTCAGAACACTAAGACCAATCACTGCCTTTTGATCTGGCACTGCTAGGTGGAGAATTCATCACACAGATCACATCTTTGCATGTGTGCAAAGTGAGGCTTGTATATGGTTGTTTATTCCAGCACTTTTTATGGTGGTAAATGATCGCAAACAACCTGAAGGTCCAGGAAAGGGGGCTGGCTTAAAAAAATTAACATTTGGAATATAGAATATGGAATTCTATAGTGCTTTAAAAAGGAATGTGAAAATTCTTTACCCCAGTGTATTGTGTGTGCGCATGCGTGTTTTGTTTTCGGTTTTTTGACTGCTCTATGCAGCATGCAGACTCTTAGTTCCCCAATCAGAGACTGAACCTGTGCTCCCTGCGTTGCGAGCACAGTCTTAGCCACTGGGCCACCTGGGAAGTCTCCAACTCCCACTGCCCTGAAGTATTCTTTAAAAGGAAAAAGTACAGGACACTGTGAATGTCATGCTATAATATGTATAAAAACAGGGGAGATAATATTTTCCAAATGTGCCATTATTTCTAGAAACGTGAACTTGGAAACTTGGTTACCTTGCTAGAGAGGGACCAGGTGGCTGGCGAACGAGGATGGGAGAGAGAATTTTCTCTTTATACCCTTTCTAATTTTTGAATTTTATACTAATTTTAAAAACTAGAACTCCCCCTTTTTTCTGTAAACCTAAAACTGCTGTTAAATTTAGTCTTGTTGTTCCGTCACTAAGCCACGTCCGACTCTGCAACTCCATGGATGGCTGCACGCCAGGCTTCCCTGTCCTTCACTGTCTCCTGGAGTTTGCTCAGATTTATGTCCATTGAGTCAGTGATGCTGTCTAGCCATCACATTCTCTGCTGCCCCCTTCTCCTTTTGTCTTCAACCTTTCCCAGCATCAGTCTTTTCCAGTGAGTTGGCCCTTCACAGCGAAGTATTAGCGTGTCTGCTTTTAGTTAACAAAAAGGTATTTATCCAGATGGAGTGAGGATGACTTGTGAAAGTCACTCAGTTGTGTGCAACTCTTTGCAACCCCATGGACTATATAGTCTGTGGAATTCTCCAGGCCAGAAGACTGGAGTCAGTAGCCTTTCCCTTCTCCAGGGTATCGTCCCAACCCAGGGATCAAACCCAGGCCTCTTGCATTGCAGGCAGATTCTTTACCAGCTGAGCCATAAGAGAAGTGTTATGATTTATGTTCACACAAAAACTTGTCCAAAATATTCATAATTGCCAAAAGGTGAATGAATAAAGAAACCATTAATATTATTATAGATAATGGAATATTATTCAGCAATAAAAAGAAACGAGCTATCGAGCCATGAAAAAAAGCCATGAAAAGACATGAAAGAACTATAAGTGCATATTACTAAGTAAAAGAAGCCAGTTTTAAAAGCCTACATAATGAATGATTCCAACTATATGACATTCAGAAAAAGACCGAACCACAGCGATAGTAAAGCAAAGAGAAAAGAGTAGTTGTTAGGAGTTGGGGCAAGGAGGGAGGAAAGGATAAATGGGTGGAGCACAGGGGATTTGGGGGCAGAGCCTTGAGAATGGGCTATCCTGTATACTTCAGGCTTTAGGCATTATTAAATTAACTTAATAAACTTGCGATTAACTTGTCGCAGAAGCAATAGAAGACAAAGGTTACAGTAAAAGAGACAATGCCATTCTCCCAAATCATCCCACCCTCGCCTTCTCCCACAGAGTCCAAAAGACTGTTCTATACATCTGTGTCTCTTTTGCTGTCTCGCATACAGGGTTATCGTTACCATCTTTCTAAATTCCATATATATGCGTTAGTATACTAATATCATATATGAAATGAATCGCCAGTCCAAGTTCGATGCATGATACTGGATGCTTGGGGCTGGTGCACTGAGACGAGCCAGAGGGATGGAACGGGGAGGGAGGTGGGAGGGGGGTTCAGGATGGGGAACACGTGTATACCCGGATTCATGCTGATGTATGGTAAAACCAATACAATATTGTAAAGTAATTAACCTCCAATTAAAACAAATAAATTTGGTCTTTTGATGAGAAAAAAAAAAGTAAAGGAGACAGATGCAATATGGAGTTAGATTTGTTCTCTCCTATTACTCCAGGGAGAGTGACACAGGGAGAGCCGTGCTTCAGGAGAACTTCCCTGGGCCTCACGCCTCTGTAAAACCAGGAGGCTCTGCCAGGAGTCAGGGCGGTCACCTGCAGCCCTAAAAGTTCTGATATTGAGGCCTTTCCCAGCTCTCGGAGCCCCTTGTCCTCCCTGCCCAACCCCCATTATTTTTCCGCCGCTCAATGCTGTGCCGAGATTGGAACCATTCCTAGGGGGACCGTCTTCTGAATGAAGTCTATGCCTCGCAAGCAGTTGTTTTATTTATTTATTTTTCTCTCTCTTTGAAATCTCAGACAAGAAAAGCCAAATCTGTGCTGGCTCTGAGAAGGAGCAACTTGGGAGGGAGTTAGAAATAAGGAGATGGGTAATCAGATCCCAGCAGGTTCCACAGCATCGGCAGGCAGGCAGCAGTCGCTCCTGCCAGGGCGTTTCCTGTGAGAGAGGCTTGCTTGACTGTGAGCTGTCCAAGCTGCTCCAGGCTCCAGCTGCTTGTGTGAACTGAGGGAGGTTTCTCTGCTCTCTCCAAATCGTCTCCTGTCAGCGAAGTGTGATTTATGAGATTTCCCTCTAAAATAGGAGAACGTTGGCTCCTGATAATGCCCTGTAATGGAGGAAGGGAGTGGCTGCAGCATTTTTGATAAATACTATCTCTTTAGCCCACCATCTTGTTACAAAAAGGATACAAGAAATTGAATACAGATGGATTAAAGTCTTGAAAGAAAATAATATGGCCTCCTCTTAGTGAGATGTCTGGAGGGTCATTGCTCTCAACTGAGGACCTAGGCTTGATTCCTAGCTTAATTGCCACACACCAGCTGTTAGGACCAGAGGGTACTTATCTCTTCACTTCCTCATCTGTGGAGAAAAGGTGGGGAAATACCAGTAGCACCCACTTTAGAGAGGATATTATACAGATTATGTGAGATAAATATCCAGAGAACTCAACATCAGGCTTGGAACACATGGTGTGCTCTGTAAGTACTCACGATTATTATTAAGGTTATTTTGAGTCCCAAATAGTAGATGGTCTAAAAGTAATTTTTTAAATATTTAGGAAACATTTTTATAACTATGTATTAATATGGCAGGGCTTGCACTTGTGGGAGTGATGGCATCTCAGTCCAATTTAACAAGTAAGCCATATCAAGGAGTGCCTGTGTAGATTGTTAATAGAACAAAATGTGACCTTGGACAAGTTCCTGATTAGTTTACACAGAGTCTTGATTTCTTCAACTGTAAAAATGAATGAAGTGAGGTTGCTCGGTCGTGTCCGACTCTTTGTGACCCCATCGACTGTAGCCTACAAGGCTCCTCGGCCCATGGGATTTTCCAGGCAAGAGTACTGGAGTGAGTTGCCATTTCCTTCTTTAGGGGATCTTCCCAACCCAGGGGTCGAACCTGGGTCTCCCACATTCTAGACAGATACTTTATCGTGTGAGCTACCAGAGAAGTAATAATATATCCATGTCTGGCATGAGTATAGTATATGCATGGCGTGTGTGAAAGTGTGTGGTGTGTGTTTGGGATGTGGTGTGGGTATGTGGTATGTGTGTGTGAATGGTGTAGTGGTTGTGGTGATTGTGTTGTATGTGTGGTATTTGTGCAGTATGTGAGTTTCTGTGGTATATGGATGTGGTGTGTGTCTGGTATGTGTATGTGTGGTAGATGTGTGTGATGTATGTAAATGTGAGGTCATGTGGCATGTGAATGTGATGTGTGCGTTGTATGTGGGTGTGTGTGGTGTGTATGCGTATGTGATGTGTGTTGGATGAGATTCCCGTAATCACAACATTTGATGTCCTTGGGTAAAAGCACTTTGGTAAAGGTAAATAGGAATTTGCTATATAGATATTGATATTTGTGCTGGGAGAATCCACTGTCAGATCTTAAATTTCTTTTAAGGAGCTGATATGACATGTGTCCAGGAAAGAATTAAAAGAAAACAGCACAAGGCGCTCTGAGACTAATTGCAAGTACCATGGGAGTTCAGAGTAGGGTCACGAGGGCTGAGCCAACCCGGACTTCCTGGGAGGAGCAGTGCTTGGCCTCTAAAACACTGGTTTTAAAACTTTTTTGCTTGCCTACCCTCGACATGAACTTTGGGGGAAAAAAATATCTCTTTTGCCTCACACATTTTAACTTGACATCTGAAATGTTCACCAGAAATTTAAACAGTTATGAAGGATATAAGGATATCATTTCTGCCATATTGTAAATATTAACCTTGTAGAATAAAATTACCCTCTTAACTGTATCAAATGCAAGCTGAATAACAGCAATTTTTAGCTTGCCTTTTTATTGATGTGTCACTTATGTGTAGTAGAATGCTCAGATCTTAGTGTGTAGCTCAGTTAATTTTTACCAGATGAAGGTGTAATGGTCTATCTCCAGTATTCCAGAATGCAACCTTGCACCCTCTCTCAGTCACTACCCTCAAAGGTGATCATTTCTCTGAACTCAGTCACCATAAGTTATTTTTTGCATGATCTAATTTTTTTCCTTGCTTCTTGACATCAACATGGTAGCAGTAGATCATTTTTTCCCTTATCATATGGTATTCCATTGAATGAATATCTCTCATTAAAAAAATCTTATCTACTCCTTGCATAAATTCACTTTACTATTAATATTTTAAGACTGACAAGCATTTTGAAATAAACTGCCCATTTGAAAAAAAATCTTATGTGCTCTTACTGGACATTTTGGGTTGTTTCTAATATTTAGCTATAAAGCTGCGAGTATTTTCCATATTTTGGGGGTCGACATAAACACTGATTTCTTCTGGATATGATCTATGGGTGGAATTGCATGGTGGTTGGGGGCAGGAGGAGAAGGGGATGACAGAGGATGAGATGGCTGGATGGCATCACCGACTTGATGGACGTGAGTTTGAGTGAACTCCAGGAGTTGGTGATGGACAGGCAGGCCTGGCATGCTGCGATTCATGGGGTTGCAGAGTCAGACACGACTGAGTGGCTAAACTGAACTGAAGATAAATACCATAAAACATTTGTATCCACCACCACTCACCAAAAATTACCTGTGCAAGTCAGAAATTGTATTGCTATATTGTTCCTATCTTTACCTTCTTGAACTCATAATTCCCTTCTACTTCCTTCACAGAATTTTACATAATATGTTTTCATGTTTGAACTTTTTTATTGATTTCTCCTTTCCTTTTGTCCAAAATATGTATGTAAATTGAAACGGACATTAAAAAATTTGCTTTGGCCATAAAACCCTAAGTAACTTTATTTTATATTGATTTATCATTCAGTTCATCAAAGTAATATCAGTGTTTTATAATTCGATAAATAATTACTAAAAATAAAAAGTAAGACAGATGGGAAGTGCTTCTCAGAACGAGATGGATGGGATGGCTTTAAGGTGCATAAGGACCATCCAGGGATCTCGTTAAAATGCAGATTGTGATTCAGAAGGTCTGGGTTGGGACCTAAGGTTTCTAATAAGTCATGGCTATTGTTTCTAAGACTAAGACTTCTGTCAGCATCAACAAGAGGAAAATGGAAGTGGGAGGAGAGTTAAAGACAGACTTTCTCCAGGTATAGTCAGGACTGACCAAGGGCTGTGTTTCTAACAAGGCTATGGAAGATGCTGATGCTGCTGGTCTATGGACCACACTTTGTGTAGCAAGGGTTTATGGTCCCTAGATTAAAGAGGTTTTGCTAGCACCAACGTTTTTAATTGTTCTCTACCTTGACTCTTTGAGAAATTGCGCCATAATCAGATTCTGAATAAGAGAGAAGATGGCCTTCTGCAAATAGAGAGGATGGTTGTGAAGAGAGTCGGACACGACTGAGTGACTTCACCTTCACGTTTCACTTTCATGCATTGGAGAAGGAAATGGCAACCCACTCCAGTGTTCTTGCCTGGAGAATCCCAGGGACGGGGGAGCCTGGTGGGCTGCCGTCCATTAGGTCACGCAGAGTCGGACACGACTGAAGTGACTTAGCAGGTGGGAAAGGAGAGATGCCGAGGCACATTGGCAGGCAAAGGAAGAGTGGGAATGGAAGTAGGATCTCAAACCCATGCCTCTGTAACAGTTCCTGCCGTGCACCCCCGGCAAGGCTTCTAGTGCCCCAGAGTAGCGCTGCACACTCTGAAGACCCCTTTTCCGAAGGATGCTAAGATGGTACTGGCCACCTGTTCAGACAGGAGGCCCGTTTCTACAATAGGATTGGACATCTCAGAGACTGGTTTGAAGGAATAGCGAGCTCACTGGGGGGAGATACAGAGAAGTTTGGAGTCAGATAGTAGGTGGCCTTGAATTCTGTGCTAAGGAGTTGGACTTAATACTCAGCCAGAGGAGGGCCTTGGGGAGTTTTGAGCAGGGAGCTGGTGTGAGCACAGTGTGTAGAGACTGATCTGCTGGGCAGCCTGTGGGATGGTGGGGGAGAGGTCACTGTGTGGTGATGGCAGCAGTGGCGAAACCACTGGGATCCGGCTGTGATTTTCATCTCGAGCCCCTGCTTGTGAACTTTTGCCCCGGGTGCACAGACCTGGTTTGCTCTGTCAGGATTTCCTGAAGCCTGGACTACATTCTCTGGTGGCCCCTGAGATGGTGATGCATGGAATCTCAAGGTGACTGAGAGAGGAAAACACACATGTCCTTAAATAACCCTGAAACTTGAGGGTGAATGGCATCCCTTCAGCCCTCGCTCAGTCCTGACTACACCTGGAGGAAGTCTGTCTTTAACTCCTCTCACGCTCCCATTTTCCTCTTGTTGTTGGAGACTCAGAAGCTTAGGCTTAGGGCCTTTGGTAAGCAATAGTCTCTGGAGAGAATTTTGACAAAAGTTTTGTTTTTGTTGAATCAAGTTTCTGTGTACCAAGACGGCACGTGGTTCTAATTTTACCCTTGCCAGGATGACATGAAACTGTATGGTTTGGGTAAGTTGTTTTCAGTAAGAAAAGTGAGTGAATGTACTAGATCATATGGAAGAAATAGTAACACACGTGATGTGTGGGTATGGCAAAAACCGTGGTGGTAACATGCAGTGATTCAGCTTTGGCAAACGCTGGGCTACATTGTGGCAGAACCTGGCGTTTGCTCAATCGTCCTGCCAGTGCCTGGAGAGGCTCTGGGTGGTGGGTGGTGGGGAGGGGGCTGCTGGCATCGCAGTGCCTGGGCCACTGGCAGTGGGTGGGCCGGGCTGGTCCCCTGCTGTCCCCACCACCACCTCACGCCCGCTCCTGCCTCTGCCCACAGAGATCCGCACGCAGCTGGTGGAGCAGTTCAAGTGCTTGGAGCAGCAGTCGGAGTCGAGACTGCAGCTGCTCCAGGACCTCCAGGAGTTTTTCCGCCGGAAAGCTGAGATCGAGCTCGAGTATTCCCGCAGCCTGGAGAAGCTGGCCGAGCGCTTCTCCTCCAAGATCCGCAGCTCCCGCGAGCACCAGTTCAAGTGAGAAGGGGCTTGGTGTCTGGGGCGGTGGGAGGCAATGCTGGGAGGGGAAGCAGCAAGGAAACCAGGACTCACTGGGGGCAGATGGTGGGCTTTTAAGGCCCAGGGTCTGCAGGTGACTTTCATCTCCAGCCCTCAGTCTTCCTTGGTGTAAAGTGAGGGTAGAAATAGTTGTTACCCATAAAGATGCTGAAGGGAATACACGATGGACCAAGAGAAGCACTTGTCACAGACAGGAAGTCTCAATAAATGGTTGTGTTGTTATTATGCCACCAAGCACCAGGCTCTGCCTCCATCTGGGCCCAGGTGCCAGCCCATCACGTATCAGGATATCCTGACTATACCCAGTTCTCTTTTATCTGGGGATCAGCCAGCCCATGTCTGCATTCCTTCAGCACAGTGGCCTCAGATTTGTTTCTCTTTGGAATAGATGCTCAAAATATTCCTCTTCCTTCCTCCCCTGGAGGATGGTGCCAGGCTTAGTTGCTTATTTATATACACACATCCTCCAGGTCCTAATTTCTCACACCCCAAGATGTTAAGGAGGGAAGGAGGCTTGATCCTCTTGGGCACATCCCTGGCTGAGTCCTCAAGCTGTAAATACCCCCTAGCTCAGGACCGTGAGGGGCCAGCGGCCAAGTGCAGATAGAAGCCATGACCTTACCAGGTTGTGCCCCCCCACCTCCATCTGTTTCCCCCTTGGCCATGCTCCCTGGAGGTCCCCATCCTTTGTGAGTCATCTCTCCAGTGAAGGGCCCTCAACCCCGGGTGGCCAGAGACTTGCTCCATCCTGTCTGTTCTGTTCCTCTTTCCTCTGGGTTCAATCTCTTTTTTTCTCTCTACATAGGTTTAGATTGTGGTAAACTACACAGAACATAAAGTTTACCACCTTAAATATTTTAAAATGTACAAGTGTGTGGCATTAAGTGCATGCACACTGCTGTGTAATCATCACCCCCATCCTTCCCCAGAGCTCATCTTACTAATATGAAACCCTGCACGCCGTGAACAATGCCCCATTTCCTCTCCCCACCCCCGTCCTGGAACTCACCCTTCTGCTCTCTGTCTCTATGAATCTGAGTGCTCTCGGGACCTCAGGTATGTGAAGCATACAGTGTTTGTCCTTTTGTGACTGTGGCTTATTCCACTTTGCATAATGTCCTCAAGGCTCACCCGTGTCGTCACATGTGTCGGAAGGGCCTCCTTTTAAGAGTAAGTGAGACTCTGTTGTGTGTAGACTACACGTTGTTCAGTTGCGTCCCCCCTTCTCTCTCTGTGTTTTGCCTTCTACCCTGGCCAGGGAGCGCTCAAGCTCCCCTCCACATCTCCTTCCCTGGGCGCCTCAGCATTGTGAGCTGTCAACTTTTGTGCCTTCTTCCCTTGACCTTGGGGGAGAAGAAATGCCTTATTAAAGGGCAACAATTTATTACACGTTTGCAAATGCCATGCACGTTTTCCCACCCAATCACATCTGTTCAAACGTTCATTGCAGGAGGATACTTCTGTTAATAACTTCCTCCCAGGCACTATCTGGGCCCTTTCATACATAATCTCATTTTTCTGATGTTTTGGAAGACGCATGTACTTTTTTAAAAGATAAAAGTAAAACAGTTTTTTTTTTTTTTTTTACAAATGCAGAAAAGTAGAAGAAAAAAGTCACTCACCTGCCATTCAGAAGTTCATGCTTTGGTTCCTTTTCGTGACTGTCTTTTAGTAACAACAACAGTAATGATTTATTGAGCACATTGACTGAGCACTTGCTTTGAGGCAGATCAGTATCCCATCATAGAGATGACAGAAAGGCTTGTACGAACATGTCTGTGGGCCAGTTATTGGGAAGTGACAAATTTGAACCTTCACTCTCATTCTGCCTCCTTGGCCTGAGATGAGAAAGGCCTGGGTGTGGTCTGAGAGCAGCCATGGGCTCTGAACACTCGGCTAAAACCACAGACTCAGACACACGTACAGAGACCCACGTCTCTGGCTGGGCTGTCACGGGAGCCATTGAGCCTTCGCGGTTGGGCTGGAGCTCAGCTTCCACCCCTCTCCTTCCTCTTGATCTGGATTCAGCTCCCTCTTCCTGTTCTCAGTGTGGACACGGGGGAGGGAGCATTGGGGGAGCATGTGCAGGGGTGCCCTGTTCCTTCGCATTGCCTGTAATGAGCTAAGTCAGCCCCCTCATGGCTTTATTAACTGAGGCCACTAGACAGAATGGGGGCCCCAGCTGGCAGTCGGGCCCAGCAAGCTGCTGGACACACCATGAAAGTCTAATTAGGGTGTGGCCAGGCCAGTGCAGCTGCTGTGGGCCCTCGGCACCAGGCCGATGTGTCTGCAGAGTCCCCCCGTTCCTTTTGGAAGCTCGAGTCTCCAGGGGATGCCTGGATTTGCATTCTGACCCCAGGGCCAACCAGCCTGGCCTCTGGCTGCCTCTTCTTTGGAGCTCAGTGCACAAGGTCTGGACTGTGCTCTGGGTCCTTCATCCTGGCTGTCCAGAGAAGCCTTGTCCTGCCATCTTGTAGGCCCCTTATTAAGAAGGTCCACCTATCTGCCAGGTAGCCTCTCAGGGTGAGGGGGGCAGTGCCCAGGCCCAGGTCTGGGCATGTTATTCCCACTGCAAAGTCCATCTGGGCTTCTACAACAAGGTATTCTGGACTGGGTGGCTTGTAAACAGCAATGGTTTTCTCACAATTTTGGAGGCCGGAAGCTGGAGATCAGGGTGCCAGTGACGGCATGGAGAGGTTCTGGTGAGCTCCCTCCTGTGGCTGATCCTCCCTGTGTCCTCATGGAGTGGAGGACAGAGAGAGGAAGCAAGCTCTAGAGAGTCTTTCGAGGGCGCTGATCCTATCATGAGGGCTCCCTTCTTCCCCCATGACCTAATTTAATCCTTCTTATCTGCAAAAGGCCCTACCTCCTAACATCATCACATTGAGAGTAGAATTCAACATGTGACTTCTGGGGGAATACAGACACTCAATCCTTAATAGGAGCTCATGTCTCTTGATGCCAAGTCTAATGCTCCTACTTTGCTTCATTGGTTCTGTCTTTCTAAGGCCCCAGCTGCTTCCTCTCCACCTGGGCAGTTGAAAATTTTCCAGCTCCCCAGGGAAAGTCCAAGAGGAGTCTGGGCTAGATTGACCCAGGCTGAGTTCCATGTGACAACCCCGTTCAAGGAAAAGCTCAGCCTACGGTGCTGAGGGTTCCCCTGCGGCTGGTTGAACTTTCAGAAAACAATGCCATCACGTGTGTCTTCTTCCACCATCACATATTTCTGTTCTAACAGACCTTTTTCAAAGCACTCTGACTTCTTTGCTCTCTCATAATCCTCATGATAACCCAGGGATGTCGTGAGGGAGTCATTGGTTTTATCTCAAACCATCTGATCACCAGGCGAGCTAAGTGGGACGTTACCAAAGGATACACCATGAGCTTCTGAGTGAGAAAACCCAGGGCTCCTGACTTTCAGCTCGGGCTTCTCTCTCCAAGAAGTCACATGGGTGGATATCAGGCATCTCTTGTTTTCCTAGACCGTGCTTCTTGCTGGAGACACACACGTGAATGAGGCACAATCCCTCCTCTTTCTCTCTTATGAGGACCCAGCTTGGGCACTGTCCTTAGGTGATGTGATTGGGGCAGACTCCCAGCCCCTATGGCCCTGCTCTTTGAACCCTGCCACCTGCTTGCTCCTCAGGCCTAGCATTGAGGTGTCACTTCCTCTGCAAAGCTTCCATGAGTCTAACCTGGTGCCCTCCTGTGTGTGTCCACCATATTCTGCAGTTGTTGATTTGCTTATTCAGCCAGTATTTACTGAGTACCCACCAATGCCCGGTGCTGGCTTACAATGGCAAACAAGACAGACTTGGTTCCTGCCTTGGTGGGATTTACCATCTCGTGGAGGAGTGAGACATGGCCTCAAACATATGCAAATAAATGAAAGACAGCGTGCCATCAAACTGCTAGGATGGAATGATTGCTAGAGTCCAGGCTGGAAGGTCTAAGATGGCTTCCCCCACCTTTCCTGGCACTTTGGTGAAGACAGCTATATGCTGGGCTCAGCTGGGCTGCTACCCTCTCCACATGGGGTCAGAGTCTCACTTCAGTCATGGGAGCTCAGGGTCCTGAGGTGGCAGTGGGGGAGCTACAGTCTCTTTGAACACCCACCTCCATCCCCTGCCCAGATTCTGTTGATCAAAGTGATCTGAGCTCCAGCTCAGCTTCAAGAGGAGGGAAAGCAAAGCCTTGCTTTCACTGGAGGACCCTCAGAGGATTTGCAGCCCCTTGAATCCTCCACATTGAGCTAGAATGGCAGTCAGGGAAGGCTGCTGGAGGAAGTGGCGTTTAAGCAGAAACATGAGCTGAGGGTTGAGAAGAAGCAGCCGGGGGACAGTGTGAAGGGAAGAGAGGCCAGTGGTTCTGGAACTGTGATGAGGGAAGCCACAGCCACTGAGCCATCCTCGGTAGGGAGTAGCATGATCTAATTTGCCCCCCTGGCTTGGAGGGGGCAAGAGTGACGCTGAGGGGACCAGTAGGCTGGTAGGAGTATAGCTCTGCAGGCAGGCATGATGGTGGCCTGGGTGACAGTGAAGCAGAAAGAAAGTGGACAGGTGCTGGGAACTCTCTCAGAGGAAGAACTCAGAGGAGTCCATATCCGACCTGAGATGCAGGGACTTCAGGAGGAGATGTGGCAGAAGATGCCACCCTGGGTTGTAATTATCTATCTTCCTTGTCTGGCCCTCTTTTGACAATTGGGCCGCCAGCTCCAAGATGGCAGAAGGGGTGGCTGTTGACTTGGGGTCTCTAGCACCTGGCACCAGCCCTCACCGGACGTTTATTGAATGAATGAAGGTCAGATGGTAATTAGAGTGGCTCTGGGCTGGGGGTGGCGGGAGTCAAGGAAGGGGACATTTGTCTTCTGGCTGCGTTAGGAGCTTGGGGAGGCTATTTGGGGGAAGGGCCACACACTCTGGTAGCCGGCACAGGCACAGAGTTGCTGAGAGGACAGCGTGGACTTTACAATGGTCTCTCTGACTAAGGAATCAGGGCCTGCACTCTAGTTTACCAAGTGTGGTCCTGACCAGCAGCTTTGGCATCCCCATCCTCTGGGGACTTAGAAATGTGAAGCCCTTAGCCTCCCCTCAAATGTGCTGAATGAGAAACTCTGGGGGTGGGGCCCAGCAGCCTGTATTTTATCAAGTCCTTCAGGGGATTCCAATGGCCATTCATGTTGAAGAGTTGCCCAAGATGATGACTTTCTAGGTGATAAACTGTTTACAGTTCACTGTCAACCTATGCCAGCCTTCCACATCCCTCAGCTCCCCCAGGGTAACCCAGTGTCCTTTTGCAGCCAGGCCTGACCTAGACTGGCTTTGTCCATCTTGAGGCCTGGAGCTGGGAGCCCTTCCTGAGCAGGAGCATGGCAGGCGGCACACGGGGGCTTAAATCCTTCCTCTGGGGATATATGGGTATCCTCCAAACAACCCGGGTAGTTCTAGGAAAGTAGAGGGTTCTTCTTCTTCCTGCAGAGAAGTGTTTTCTGAAACCCCAACACTCTGAGTTGTCTGGTGAGAGGGAGGGGAGGTGAGGAGAGAAAAGATGAATGGAGGTGAAAGACTGCCTGCCCCTCACCTCCCCTCACAGATTCCTGATGGGCCTTAGGACATGGGAGACTCTGAGAGATTCTATAGTAAAGAAGCCTGTGGACTTCTTTCTGAGGCTGTTAGACCACAGAATTCTCCCTCCCCAGCGTGTGCCTGTGTGCACAGTCACTCAGTCCTGCCTGACTCTTTGTGACCCCATGGACTGTAGCTCACCAGGCTCCTCTGTCCATGGAATTTTCCAGGCAAGAATTCTGGAATTGGGTGCTGTTTCCTCCTCCAGGGCATCTTCCCAACCCAGAGATCCAACCTGTGTCTCTTTGTGTTTCCTGCATTGGCTGGCAGATTCTTTACCACTACGCCACCTTTTTTAAACCAAACTAGCACTCTCTGGGACCCAGTTTGGAAAGCTCTGTTGAGACAAACTCTGGATTCCCCTTTGGAATGTTGGAGCTCCGTGCAAGCAGTGTGGGAGCTGAGAGAGCCCCCTTCTATTTCTGACGCCCTCAGTTTTTGAAACCCCTGACCTTCGGGGGAAATATCTATAACCATGCTCTCTTCGGAAGTTAAGTGTTGGTTGCTAGTATTTGGACAGCTGTGATAAAAGGAACAGGGAATTCTATTCAAATATATTTAAGATGGGGAAATTCAGAGTGTGGAAAAAGCTGGAAAGTGGTTCAGTCAAGGAATGATGTTTAATATTCTCTGTGAAGTAGGTTTGGAGCATCTCAGCTTCACAGGGGAGTTGAGAAGGAGGATTCAGTGAGTAACCAACTTGATTGCCAAGGAAACGCTTCTTTGGGGGGGATGTTTTGTTTCCACAGATGTAGCATTTCCCTAAAAAGATGCTACAATTTAGACTTAACCTTCCAGGTGAGTCCTGGGGACAGAAGGACTTTTGTAGTGAGTAAACTGAGCCTGTCGATGTGCAGAGGATTCAGAATTAACAGGTTTGCCTGGACTGAGGCGGGGACGGTGGGCGCGGTCCTCCGGGTGGGACTCGCAGCTCGTAGCTGCTGCCGTCACTGTGGCCCCTGTCACAGCAGTGAGGGCCCTCCAGCAGTGCTGTCCAGAGCTGGTGTTCTCCTGGCACGGGTTGCCAGATGAGTCCTTCCCGAGGGCTCTGTGTCTGTGCTATGCAGGTTGTTTAATCTTTCAGATAGCCCCCACATCCATATCACCATATGTGAGGTCTCTAGACTAGATGTTTTACATGCATTATCTCATTTAACCTTCATGGTAGACATTGTGACCTTTGAGGGAGGTACTATCTCTGTCTTTCTAGTTGGAATTATTGAGGTTTAGAGAAATTAAGTAATTTGTCCAGAGGGACACAGCCAGAGCTGAGTGAAGGGGTTGCCCTAGCCCCAAAGCCTCACACCGGTTGTCTGCCACCAGGCGACTCCCAGGCGAAGCCCCAGTCACACTCTGCTCCTTCACCTGGGCAGCTGCTCTGCCTCCCACCTGGCCTTCCCGCCCAGTGACCATATCACTGGTCCATTCAGAACCTTCATTTGACCTTGACTTTCAAAGCCCTTCATGGTCTGGCTTCTCCCTTCCTGCCATAGCTGCCTCCTCTTCACTACGTCCTGCATCACCCCTGCCCAAGCCTGACAGAACTCCTTCGGCCCCGGAACATCTATGTCCTGTCTGACCTCACAGCTTCACACTCAGCCTTCTCTCTGCCTGCAGAATATGCCTGTCTTTGTATGTCCCTCTTAGCAAACTCTTACATGTACTACAAGTCCACTGCATATGTTTCCATGATTCCCCATCCACCCTGAGGCAGAATAAGCCTCTCCCTCCTCCCACCTCCTCTGAGGTCCCCTTTCTTAACAGCATAACAAAGGAGGCTTCTGGTACTCTCCCCTGATCAGCATCCCTCCCTTCTTCTCCTGATAACAAGACCTCAATTTTCCTCTGGGGAATCATCCCTCAACAGTGGTGAGTCTGGGACCGGCACTGCATCCTCTTGGCCACAATGCTTTAATCTAGCAACATGCAATTCCGGAACTTTTGGTGGAACGACTGAGGAAAAGCTTTCCTTTTATGGATTACTAGCAGTCAGAGTGGGACTTCCCTGGTGGCTCAGACGGTAAAGCGTCTGTCTACAATGTGGGAGACCCTGGTTCGAGCCCTGGGTTGGGAAGATCCCCTGGAGAAGGAAATGGCAATCCACTCCAGTACTATTGCCTAGAAAATCCCATGGACAGAGGAGCCTGGCAGGCCCCAGGCTATGGGGTCGCAAAGAGTCGGACACAACTGAGCGACTTCACTAGCAGTCAGAGTACTTGCCGTTTGGAGAGGGTCTGCCTGAGAGTGAAGCCAGCGCAGAGAGACAAAGGCAGAGCCCAGAGACAGAGCAGTCCTGCTGACATTCTTGCAGCCTCCTTACAATTTTTATCACAATTTTTGATCCTTAAAATGTTTCTTCCTCCCATTACTGCTGTTTTGTTTAAGTCAGCCTGAAGTAAGTTTTTCTGTCACTTCAACGAAAGGAGTTCCGACAGTGGCCACAGGAATTCTTGGTTCGGCTTAAGCTTGGCTGCTAGATGGTGAGCCTTCTCAAGGCTCATCGAGTCATCTTTTTAATTCCCTGGGACTGGACAGTTCCCAGCACGTGGCAGACGCTCACAGGATATTAGAAGGGTGAGTGAATGAGTGAATGGCTCTAGAGGGATGCGGGGAGATACGAGAGATGGTTCCTGCCCTCAGAGGGGCTAAGTGATGACACAAGCCCACACACGTGGAGGACAACTGACGAGTGAGTTAAGCAAGAAGATAAAATGTCATCCGGAAGTAACTAAGTAAGAGGATTGACATGAGCGGTTCAGACGGAACATTGAGTGGCTCTCAGATGACCCCTGGAGGAAAGGCCTTTGAAGTAGATTTTGCTGCGTGGAGTAAGGAGGGGAAGGCATTCCAAGTGAGTGAAGGCAAAGAAGCGAGGCAGGAATGCCCATGACCCCGGAATAGCTACCCCTCTTCCCAGGCCTCAGCAGCCTCCCTTTCCTGTGTTTGAGGCTAGATACATAAATCGGGAGGTAATAGCCATTCACCATTTTCATTTTTGTGCTTCTTGTTATCAAATAAGCTGTGGGATTAGAGGAAAAAAATCCTTTGTGAGATCACATGTGTACATTTGGTTTTGAAACATACAGTGGCTGTTGTCATCGAGGTCTGAAAGGCTCTCACTGGCCACTCCATCACTCACCCACCCATTTCCATAGATGAGGCAGGAAAGCCTCAGAGAGTTTGAGCTGCAAGCCCAAGAACACACAGCCAGTTAGCGAAGTAGGGCCACAAGCTGAAGCATGCTCCTCAACTCCAAGTAAAATGGCCTCAGATTCCTTAAGGGCAAAAAATAAATAAGCCAAGAAACCCACTCCTGGCTCAGAGTTTCACCTACTTACTGCCTGGAGCAGAGAGGGGGTGGAGGGAAAGAGCTGGACTGGCGGCAGATTGGCTGGGCCTCAAATGCCAGCAGAGGAGGCCAGACTTTATCCTCCGTGTCAAGGTCCATTTACTTCCCTCATGAACCCCAAGGAAGATGCCTAAGTTACCACTCAAACTCTCCTCAGACTCTTGATCCACCTGGGGCCGCAGCCTATGATGGGTTGAATTAAGTCCTCCCAAAATCTACAGTTGCGGTCCTAAACCCTCCAGTACCTGAGTGTGACCTTGTTTGGAGATAGGGTCTTTCTATCAGAAGTAATCAGTAAAGATGAGGGCATTAGAGTGGGGCCTAATCCGGCATGACTGGTGTCCCTGTAACATAAAGAGAGGGGAATTTGGATATAGACACACATCCAGGGAAAACATCATATGAACGTGAAGGTGAAGCCAAATGCCAAGGGACACCAAAGATGACCAGCCCACCCCCAGAAGCTGCGGGACGAACACAGAACAGGGAGGCTTCCCCACAGCCTTCAGAAGGAACCACCCCTGCCAACGTTTCGATCCTAGACTTCCAGCCTCCAGAGCTGCTGTTGAAGTGACCCTTCTGCTGTTGAAGTGACCCGTTTGTGGTGCTGTCTGGACACACAGCAGCCTGGTGTCCAGCAATATACTGCCCAGACGCTCAGCCTGCCCTTCCAGCCCTGGTCCACTCGGCCCCCCTGGCCAGGCTTCCACCCCTCGTCCACCTGCTCTGCCCTCGGGAACTTCTGGGGATTCTCTCCTTGATCCCTCGTCCACCACCATACACCTACCCGTTTTTCTGGTCCCAGCGTGTCCTTCTAGGCACTTTTCACCTATCTGCCAATTGTGTGCCCAGAGCTTCCTGGCACCAGAGAAACAGTGGTGAACAAGATAGACCTAAACTTTGTTTGCCTGTATCAATCTTATCTGAGGAAGGGCAGAAGACAGCAAGGATATTGCTGTAAAAGAAAGAAAGAAAGAAAGAAAGAAAAAGACAGACATAAGCTATAAAGAAATCAAAGACAGAAACAAAAAATAAATGAAGTGGGCGGATGCAGGGAATGGTAGTGGTTTAATAACAATAAAGATAGGGTGGTGTGCTGGAGACCAGGGAGCCGCTGGAGGCACAGAAGGCCTCAATGAGGAGAAACCTCTCAGCTAAGTTCTCGGTGACAAGAGGGGCCAGGTCTCAGGGACAGGAGGAGCCACCACCTTCCCTGGGTGAGGTGCACACCCCCGCCTCTGCCGTTACAGACTGGGGGGGCGCCATGCACTTCTCCTTCGCAGCTCTTACCACTGCTGCCGTTTCCTGCCTAGTTATGTGCTTGTTTGGTTGTCTTCTGAGGCCCCTCCTGCGCTGTCAGCTCCATCAGTCAGGGGGCGTGGCTCATTTTACTTCCGACTGTCTGGCACAAAAGATGGCACCCAGTCGATATTTGCATAATTAACCATTCATGCTCCCAGCAAGGACAAGGAATACCAAATCCTCCTTGGGGCAACTTAGGTAGCAAGAGGTTAAGCATACTTCCTGGGCCCCAGAACTGATTGAGAGAGTGCTTTCCTGAGCTCTGCTGGCAGCCAGCCAAGCAAGCCCGTTGCAAGACCCCGGAATGTCTTGGAAGGGAGCAGGAAGCCAGAGGCAGGGACTCGGCATCTTGGGGATGGATGAGCTTCAGGGGCTCCCCTCCCTCCTAGAGGGTCCACCATCCCAAGGCAGTGGATTTGGATTCATCTGCAAAGTGGGGCTCAGCAGGCCTGAAAGTGGGTTCTGTTTGCTAAGCAGAATTTTCCAGCCCCCAGCTGGGAAGTGGGAGAAGCTGGCTCACTGCTGATTTCATTTTCCCAACTCGCCAGCTTGGCAAGGCCTAGCTCCTCTAGCTGCAGTCACTTGGAGCCTCATACCTAGTTCTCTTAGCCAAGGAAAGAAAGCTGTGACTCACCAGAAATTGTCATTGCTGTTTTCTGGCTGTAAAAAGGAAAACACACACGTATGTGCGAAACTTCTCGATTCTACCTCAGCTCAGCAGCTTCCACGTGCTGTGTAGACACAAAGATGCAGGACTGGGAAAGCAGAAAAGCTCTCAGGATGTACCATAGAGGACAGAGCGCCTGCCCACATTAATTTTGGCATCTTCCCGAAGTGTGGCTGCAGCAGGCAAAATGGCTGTGAATGTGGAGAGCTGGGTCTCAGGTCAAAGGGGTCCTGTTTTCAAAAGGGACAAGGAAAGAGAAAAGAGAAAAGAGAAAGTCAGTGTCCCCTGAAAAGAGAAAGTCAGTGTCCAGCTCTGCCACCCGTGGCCTGCATGCTTCTTCCTGCGGTCCAAGTACACTGCAGATGGCCAGCGGGATGGAAGCCATTGCGCTGGCCAGAACTCTTGGGACCCTGCTCCTGCCCCTGCCTCTGCCTTGCTTCCTGGGCTCCAGCCACACTGGCCTTTATTCAGTTCCTTAAAAGCCCCAAGCTCCCTGTCCCCCAGTGAGCCGGTGCCTGTCATATTCCCTCTGCCTGGAACCCTCTCCCCCGAGCCCACCTTCATCTGGCCCCCCCCATCTCTTCCTTTAGAGCCCAGCTGAAAGGTTCTCTCCCTTAGGGACACTTCAGTGACCCCCGAAATCAGGCCAGGTCCTCTTTTTGTGGGCCCTCTTGCCCCACACTCTCTTCTCTAACATTTTGTGCAGCTGTGACTTCCTCTGCACGTATTGAACGCTCTGAGGGTTACCTGTCTCCCTGCTGGACTATGAGCTCTGCGGAGGTGGGAACTGTGTCTCTCATCCTCCACGTTATGTCCCTGGAGACTGGTCCATGTGAAATATTCGATCAGTGTACCAAGGGGATGATCTGCTGANAACGCTCTGAGGGTTACCTGTCTCCCTGCTGGACTATGAGCTCTGCGGAGGTGGGAACTGTGTCTCTCATCCTCCACGTTATGTCCCTGGAGACTGGTCCATGTGAAATATTCGATCAGTGTACCAAGGGGATGATCTGCTGAATGGCCGTGAGCGAATGACGGTGGAGGCGTTTTCTGGTGTTTAACACCAAGGTTGACAGTGTGGTCTGGGTAGCCAGGCCGTAGAGGCTAAGGGACCCACATGCAGTCACACAGGCAGTGTGGATGCAGGGGAAGACCCACAGCCCGGCCAGGTCCAGGCGCGCTTCTGTGTCTTTCTGTCTCACTGAGTAGGCCCCAGTCTTCGGCCCCTCCCTCTTCCTTCTGATGTGGTGAGAACCAGGTGCCATTGTGGCAGGATCACAGATGGCAGCTCTCCACAGAGTGGCCAGCTCTCCCCTGACCCTGGCTGTGGACAGCCCTGTCCACTCCAGTCTTCCAGTCTTACAGGTGAGCTGTCCCGTAGGAGGGGAGCCAGGGCTGGGCGAAGGCGGGGTGAGCCAGAGCAGCCTCCTGTGTGGGGTGGACCCAGTGGATGGGCCTGCTGGTTGGAAGGCAGGCCTGGGACAGTGTCTCTGCAGAGGATGTGCTGGCCCCTCATTCGCATCCTGCGCTTCTTCCAGGTCACCAGGGCAGGAGGAGGCCGGCCCTGCCCCACCCCCCAGCCACAGCCTCCTGAGAATTGGCCTCTTCTGCCATGTGGCCACGTGCATTTGTAAAGAGTTCCAGGTCACCCCATGGTTTCAAATATCATCCAAGGGCTTGTTGCCAGAGTCCACATTTGTCTCTCTAGGCCAGATACCATGTTCTGGGTGTTCCATACGCCTTTTAGAAGGAACCCATCACCTTCCCTTCCTACTCTGCTTCTATAAGTACCCTCATCGCAGTAAATGCCAACCCCGCTCTCAGGAGCCCAACCTGGGAGACTTGGAGTCATTCTGAGCATCTTCTCTCTTCCAACCAGTCAATCTCAGGGTGCAGTCAGTTTACCACTTAAATGTTTCTTGAATCTCTCAACTTCCCTTGTGGCCCCCTCGAATTCATCCTCACACAGTAGCCAGAGTGAGAGTTTGAAAGTGAAATTTTACCCTTTCACTCCCTTGCTCTAAACCCCTCAATGAGTCCTGGCCAACATCAGTTTGATGAAGATCAAACTCTCTACTGTGACTTAAAGGCCCGTGTGGCCTTTGCCTAATTCTCCAGCCTCGTTTTTCATTCTCTCCGCCATCACTCCAGGACACCATGCTCGAACCCCCTTAACTGTGGTTCGACTCATTCAGCTGCTCTGTCTAGGCCTTTGCTCACTATATTTCTCCACCTAGAAACTCTGCCTGTCAAACTCCATTCCAGCCTTGAGTTTTCATTCTAGCAAGTGCTTCCCTAAGGATCCACCCATGCTCACCCTTCCACCAGATCTGGGTGAGGGGGCCTTCTCTGCCCCATAATCTCCTTCCTGTCACTACATTTATGAGGCTGCATCGTCACCTTCTTTTTCCCTACCTCTGCCCCATAATCTCCTTCCTGTCGCTACATTTATGAGGCTGCATCGTCACCTTCTTTTTCCTTACCTGAGTGGGAGGCTTGTACAAGCTGAGTCTTGCTTGCTGTGGTCACTGGTGCATGCCTGGCTCCTCGCCTGCCTGTCTGGTGTGTCCACACAGAGACAGACAATAAACGAATGAAAGTCTGCAGAAACCAAGGCCTTCATCTTCCCAGCAGCCTCTTACCTTAGCTTGACAAGTCCTTGGTTGCTTCCGGGTAATTCTCTCCTTGCCTCCGCTCCTCTGCCACCCGTGCAATCCTGTGTGAGGCTGTGTTGCCTCCTGTCCACAGCCGAGGAAAGCAGCTCCTTTCTGCTCTCTTATCCAGCGTCCCGGGCCAGGTGACCTAATTAACAGTCCCCAAGCTGTCCCAGCACTTCTGCGCCCTTTCAAGATTTTTTTCCTTCCCCCTGAAATACACCTTCTGGTGTGACTTCCCCTGATGCTGTTCAATTCTTGAATCCCCAGCCTGAGTTCAGCCCCTGAAGTAATTTAGGTAACAACTCAGTTATCTCATCTCACCTTTAATCTTTCCATTCCCATCACCACCTAGGAAGCAGTGATGTAAACTATTTCCTTCCCAAATCCACGTCTCCCCTTGCGGTTCTTATCTTGGTTCCTGTCATCAGCATCCACCCAGTCGCCTGAGATCCAGACCTCAGAATCACCGTGCACATCCCCCTTCCTGGTGGTGGTCTCTAAGTCATGTCCAACTCTTGCAACTCCATGGGCCGTAGCCTCCCAGCTCCTCTGTCCATGGGATTTCCCAGGCAAGAATACTGGAGCAGGTTGCCATTTCTTTCTCCAGAGGATCTTCCCAACACAGAAATTGAACCTGGGTCTCCTGCATTGCAGGCAGATTCTTTACCAACTGAGCTATGAGGGAAGCCCAAGAATACTGGAGTGGGTAGCCATTCCCTTCTCCAGGGAATCTTCCCAATCCAGGGATTGAATCTGGACCTGCCTGCTTTCGAGGCAGATTCTTTACCATCTGAGCCACCACCTCCTCTCTCTTTCTAGGAAGTCTTCAAGATTCTCATCTCTCCCGGTGAGCAGTCTCTTAAATCTGCCCTTCTCTGGCCAGGCCCTCATCATCTCTCTTCTCCTGGACTAGAGTCACCTCCTGATTGGTCCTCCTGCTTCCAGCACCATGCCTCTGTCCACACCCATCCACCCCTGCACTCGTCTGTCTAACCATCCATCCACCCATCCATCCACCATCTTCCAGTCTGCCCTCAGTGATCTTTGTAAGATACACATTGGTTAGATCATACCACTGCTTAAGTAACTTCCATGACTCCCCACTGCCCACAGCAGGCATTCTTAACATTGGGTGCACATTAGACCCTTCTGGAGAATGTTTTTTAAAATACCAATACCAAGTCTCTCTCCCCCAGAGATTCTGACTTAATTGGTCTTGGAAGGGGCCTGAATCTTGGTGTTTTTAAGAAGCTTCCCAGGCGATCTGAGTGTGCAACTTGGGTTGAGAACCATATGGCCTAGATGATAAAACCCCAACTCGTTAGGCTGGCATTCAGCTCCCCACAGTCAAGCCTTTAACCGATCTCCCCATCCTTATATCCTCCCCTAACACACTCAGGATTTAGTTCTACTCTTCTGCTCCTAGCTCTGCGGAACTACTTCTTTGTATCCACAGGTCCCTCTGCCTACAATTCCATCTCTCTCTGCTCCTCTGGAAAGCTCCTACCTATGCTTCAGAACCCAGCACAAATGTGACCTTCTTGTGGGGTTTTTCTTCCACAGCATATGCTATGTGTCAGGCATATTTCTGGGCACCGATTATGGTAACTAAGAGAGAAACACTTCCTGCTCTCAAAGAACTTCAAGTAGGGCAATGGGTGGGGAGTGGAAGCTCCTTAGGGCAGAAACCCTCAAACCTGAGTATGCATCACAGTCCCCTGGAGGGCTGGTCAAAACACAGATGCTGGGCTCAGGGCCAAGACTTCTTATTTAGTGGTCTAGGGTAGCCTCAAGAATTTGCATTTACAACAAATTTCCAAGTGGAGCTGATGCGTCCGGGCTGGGCTCCACCTCTGAGAACTCCTGTCCTCGAGTGAGGTCAGAGGCATGCTCTCCAGAGAGTATCATTTAGGCTGAGACCCAGAGACAGGGAGAAAAGTGGGGCTCATGAGCTCTGGAGGGGAGCTCCAGTGGGGAGAGGTTGGCAGGAAAGCACAGGGGATGACGTGACGGGGATGCAGGCGGAACGCCGCATCTTCTCCAACTTCTCATGCAGAACGGATGCCCTGCACGTCTCCATCATAACGTTCAGCACCTTCCACTGTAATCCTTTTGCCTCACTGCCTCGTTAGGAGCCCCTGGGAGGCAGGTTTGTGCCAGAGTCACCTGAGACCTGATGTGGAGCAAATGCTGAGGGATTAGGAGGATAGGAGGCTGGGCTCCTGGCTTTCAGTGTCCCGGCTTTTTCTCTAGGCTGAAAGCAAAAGGGAAGATCCTTCGCTTATCTCATAGCATAATGTCTCTTTCTCTTAGAGGTTTTTAACCTATCTATCCTCTGTCTAAACCAAATTCCCTTCTCCCAGATTCCTGTTTTCTGGACAGATTTTTAGCCCATTTGGTGACAGAAAAGTCAACTGGCCTCTCCTCACCTATCTTTCCCAAGCCCAGGGTTTGGGTGGAGTAAGAGGGGGGGCAGTCACAGCTGCCCAGATGCCCTCAGGGCTCTGCTCTCCCTTACTTCCATTTGACTTTGGGAAGATGATATGGTCATACTGGGAGTCAGCTGAATTCCCCTCCTCAAAAGTGCTGATAGGAGGCTGTGTTTCCGGAGAGAACCCTGGCCAGCCCCCAGGGGGAGCCAGGCAGGCCTGGGGGATTGGACCTTGGGCCAGGCACCCTAAGGTGATGAATGAGCCTCTGCCTCAACATCACCTTCCCACCTTGGAAAGTGGAGTAAGGGTTATAGGTCAAGAACACAGCCCTGATGCCCTGTGTGGCAACATGGGGTTATTAGTTTGACACTGGTTTCTAATTGTCCTTCACTCTTCCTGGACACTAGGGTATATACACACTTTACTGAGGCTAACAGAGGGGTCTTTGGTAAAGCACAGAGAAGACATAAATATTTCATTTCCTAAGGAAACACTGATGCAAAGTGGCCCCAGCACTGCTCTGTGACCTTGGGAGGACTGCTTCAGCCCTCATGGTCTCTGTTGCTGTTGAATGTGTTATAGGAAAATGAATTTGAAAGGGCCCCACTAAGGTCAAAAAAGCTGCGGTGGGTGACAACGTGGGACATTTGTGGATGGCAATTCCAGTGAGTTGTCTTGGTTTCTATAGGAAAGACCAGTATCTCCTCTCGCCCGTGAACTGCTGGTATCTAGTCCTGCACCAGACCAGGCGGGAGAGCCGAGACCATGCCACCCTCAACGACATCTTCATGAACAATGTCATTGTCCGCCTCTCCCAGATCAGTGAGGATGTCATCAGACTCTTCAAAAAGGTGGGTACTTGGGCCACCTGGGTTTCTGCCCCAGGCTGGCCATGGTGAGACTGCCAAGGGTAGGGTGAGGTCTGGGAACATGGGACCAAGAGGCAGGCGTGTTGAAGGGGACAAGAGGCTGAGGATTGGACTTGGGCCCCCAGGCTCCAAGTTTGAGTCCTGGATGTGGCTGGGGTCTCAGCCACTTCAGCAACCACCACCATCACAAAAATAAAAACCTTTGCATGGTTAAGTAAGTTGTACATTCCTTCTAGGAAATCTGGAAAAATACAGATGAGCTCACACATAGAAAATAACATTACCTGAAATGTTATTTCTCAACCATAATCACTTTGGTTGTCAAAGGAATTTCTTTATATGTACATATGTAATAAGTTTTCTATGACTGCTTGTATTTATACATTTTGTAGAATATGTGTGTACTTTTCCCAAATGAGGTCAGACTGCATATGATTTTACTCCTTATGTTACCTAACAAATTGGATACCACTGTATTATAAAATTTTTCCATATCAATGAATATAATTCCATAACATTTTGAAAGATTATGTAGTATTTCATCATATAGATATACCCTAGTTTATTTAACCAATCATTTATTGTTGAACACTTCAGTGATTTCCATATTATTTTAAATATTGCTGCTGTGAGCTTCTTTTATATAGACCTTTGTCATATTCACTGCTATTTTTTTAAAAATTTAGGTATAGTTTATTTACATTATATTTGTTTTAGGTATATAGCATAGTGATTCAGTATTTTGACAGATTGTACTCCATTAAAAGTTATTGCAAGATAATGTTTATATTTTCCTGTGCTATACAGTATATCCCTATTTTTTATTTATTTCATTTATTATAGTTTGTATCTCTTAGTCTCATACCACTTATTTGCTCCTCTCCCCTTTGGCAACCAATTGTTTGTTTTCTGTATCTGTGAGTCTGTTTCTTTTTTGCATATACATTTGTTTGTATTATTTTTTTGGACTCCACGTATAAATGATATAATACAGTATTTGTCTTTTCTGACTTATTTCATTAAGCATGATATTCTCTAGGTTCACCCACATTGTTCCAAATAGCAGAATTTCATCATTTTTATGGCTGAATAATATTCTGTTTATATATATATACCACACGTTTCTTATTCATTCATCATTTGATGGGCTACTGCTATTTTCTTAAGATCAATTTCTGTAACAGGAATTTTAAGGTCAAAGTTTGCTCATTTGTTTGTCTATCAAATGAGGTTAAGATCATCTACTTCCCAGGGCAGTGTGAGGGTTAAATGAAGTGGTTCATGTGAAGGAAGGGGCTGTTACTGATAAGTGGTTCAGGGTGTTGCTTGGGCCCAGCATTCTTAAATCTCAGGGTTCATTTTCCTGGCTGCATCATTTATTAGCTGTATGTCTCCGGGCTTGTTACTTAAACTCTCTGAGCCTCAGTTTCCTTATTTGTGAAGTGGGGATAGAAATACCCACAGGGCAGCTGCTTGGGTTAAGAGGGTTGTCAATCCCTGTAAAGCATGGAAAGCAGAGCTTGGTACTGAATAAATGCGGAGGAAAGCTGGCTGTTATTATGCTAGTGGAGGAGACTATTACTATTAAAATGATACAGCTCATCTGTTCTTGCCTGGTGCCAATTTCAGGGAAGAGGTGACATGGGATTGCCAGACACATAGAGGAAGATGCCAAGTTGGTTTGAAATACAGTCATCTTTCCCTNATCTCATTACTGTCCAAGGGACTCTTAAGAGTCTTCTCCAATACCACTGTTCAAAAGCATCAGTTCTTTGGCCCTCAGCCTTCTTCATGGTCCAACTTTCACATTCATCTTGGACTACTGGAAAAACCCCAGCTTTGACTAAATAGACCTTTGTTGGCGAAGTGATGTCTCTGCCTTTTGATACACTGTCTAAGTTTGTTATAGCTTTTGTTCCAAGGAGCAAGTGTCTTTTAATTTCATGGTTGCAGTTACCATCTGCAGTGATTTTGGAGCACTCCCGAAATAAAATCTGTCACTGTTTCCACTTTTTTCCCATCTATTTCCAATGAAGCGATAAGACGGGATGCCAAGATCTTAGTTTTTTAAATGTTGAATTTTAAGCTGGGTTTTTCACTCTCCTCTTTCACTTTCATCAAGCGGATCTTTAGTTCCTCTTCACTTTCTGATTAAAATGGTGCCATCTGCATATCTGAGGTGGTGATAGATTGCAAGCATTCAATTTTCCTTCTATATGGGAATTGTGGTGAAACTATTGGAGTTGATTAATGAAAAAGGAATTGATGTGTTAATTTTCCATGCATCACTGGTGTGTTTCTGAAGCAGTTCTATCACCTGATTGTACCTTGCTTAGGCTAGCACTAAAATTTATGTTACATAATTAGGAAAGGCATGGTTGCCAAGAAACTGGATAAGATATGAAGACAAACTTTCTCGCGCTGAGGTTAGAATAAACAGGAGTGAAGATGATGGAGAAGAATCTTTACTTGTTCTGTTATAGTGATATTGAGATTAGGTTTTCATTTCACTGATTCGATGTTGTTTCCTCTGTGGCAGGGACACTGCTTTACAGCCAAGAACAACCTCTACATCATGCATACCTGTGAATCCCTGAATTAATTCATGTTTTACTCAAGTGATAGTTAAATAGCATGACAAGTGAAAAGCTTGGAAGAGATTTTGTGATACAGAGTTCTTAGCCCAATAGCAGCCTCTCTGTGTAGGAAGAAATGCATCTTAAGGATTGAACTCTCATTATGTAGGCTCCACATTTGTCAGGCATGGTGCTGAAGACATTCACACACATTTTATCACGGAAAACTCAAAAGTTCTTCAGAAGAGCTATTAGTGTTCCAGGTTTACAGAGAAGAAAACTGAAGATTAGAGAATAGTACTTATATGAATCACACCGCTAGTTGATAGGTAAAGTCAGGATCCAAACCCAGGACTTTCTGTCAAAGTCTGCACTCTTTTTTCNATCAGCATCAGCCCTTCCAGTGAATATCCAGCATTGATTTCCTTTAGGATGGACTGGTTGGATCTCCTTGCAGTCCAAGGGACTCTCAAGAGTCTTCTCCAACACCACAGTTCAAAAGCATCAATTCTTTGGCGCTCAGCTTTTTTTATTGTCCAGCTCTCACACCCATACTTGACTACTGGAACAACCATAGCTTTGACTAGATGGACCTTTGTCAGCAAAGTGATGTCTCTGCTTTTTAATATGCTCTCTAGGTTTGTCATAGTTTACCTTCCAAGGAGCAAGAGTCTTTTAATTTCGTGGCTGCGGTCACCGTCCGCAGCAATTTTGGAGTCCGAGAAAATAAAGTCTGCCATAGCTTCTACTTTTTCCCCTTCTATTTTCCGTGAAGGGATGGGACTGGTTGCCATGATCTTAGTTTTTTGAATGTTGAATTTTAAGCCAGCTTTTTCACTCTTCTCTTTCACCTTCATCAGGAGGTTCTTTAGTTCCTCCTTGCTTCCTGCCATTAGAGTGGTGTCGTCTGCATATCTGAGATTATTGATATTTCTCCTGGCAATCTTGATTCCAGCTTGAGCTTCATTCAGCCTGGTGTTTCACATAATGAACTCTGCATAGAAGTTAAAAAAGCAAAGTGACAATATACAGTCTTGACATACACTTTTCCCAATTTTGAGCCTGTCTATTATTGCATATCTGGTTCTAACTGTTGCTTCTTAACCTGCACATGGGTTTCTCAGGAGATAGGTAGGGTGGTCTGGTAGTCCCATCTGTTTAAGAATTTTCCACAGTTTGTTGTGATCCACACCGTCAAAGGCTTTAGGGTAGTCAATGAAGCAGGAGTAGATTTTTTTTCTGGAATTTTCTTGCTTTCTCTATCATCCAGCAAATGTTGGCAATTTGATCTCTGGCTCCTCCGCCTTTTCTAAAACCAACTTGTACATCTGAAAGTTCTTGATTCACGTACTGCTGAAACCTAGCTTGAAGGATTTTGAGGAAACCTTACTAGCAGGCGAAATGAGCTTAGTTGTTCAATGGTTTGAACATTCTTTGGCACTGCCCTTCTTTGGGATTGGAATGAAAACTGACCTTTTCCAGTCCTATGGCCACTGCCGAGTTTTCCCAATTTTCTGACATGTCGAGTGCAGCACTTTAATAGCATCATCTTTTAGGATTTTAAATAGCTCTACTGAAATTCTGTCAGCTCCGTTAGTTTTGTTCATGGGATGCTTCCTAAGATCCACTTGACTTCACCCTCCTGGATGTCTGGCTCTAGCTATGTGACCACAACATTGTGGTTATCCGAGTCATCAAGACCTTTTTTTTGTAGAGTTCTTCTGTGTATTCTTCACATCTCTTCTTAATCTCATCTGCTTCTGTTAAGTCCTTACCATTTCTGTCCTTTATTGTGCCCATCCTTGCGTGAAATGTTCCTTTGATATCCTGCAGGGTTCTTGAAGAGATCTCTAGTCTCTTCCATTCTATTGTTTTTATTCTGTTTATCTGAACTGTAGTCTAACTTTAATATTTGCATAAGCAAACATAATTAGGAAGGTAAATACAGTATCATAAGAAACATTCACATAGCGCTTTGCAAAGCCATACAGAAGTGATTCAGACTACTTGGTCCCATCACAGGCCCCCGTCTGCAGCCACCACCATCACATCTTTTTTCCTGGGTGAGAGGGACTCACATAGAAAGGTCATTAGGGCCTTTAGGAAATGGAGGGTCTTTTCCTGAGCTCAGCCCTGGACAAGTGAGATAAATCTTTTCAGCTCTCATTTAGGCTGACAGCAGCCTCACTTGTGATGGAGGTTAACAGGGTGGAAAATAATGAAGAAATGTCTACAGCTGAGCTCCTGGCTGCCTTGTTACCAGGCCTGTGCTTGTAGAACAAAGGAGATGACCCAGCCCCTCTGGGCCAGGAGAGAACTGAGGATGAGCCTGATGGACACAGTGTGGCCCCGTGTATCCTATCAGTTATGGATGCTCTCAGCATCAAGGCCCGCATCCTTACATAAGGGATAGTTCTGCAGAGGCTGGTCTCTGGTCAGACTAGGGAACAAGATCATCACTCAGCCCGTTTTGCAGATGAGAAGGTAAAGCCCGAGAATGGCCAGTTGTCATCACCTGCAGGAGGCACCACCCCTGGGCTTTGGAATCTGTCTCAGAACTGCCTCTCACTGGTGGTGAGACTCTGAGTAGGTCTTCAAGAGACTCAGTTTTCTCATGTGGGAAGTAGAGATGGAGACAGTGCCACATGGTAGCATGGAATTCCTTTACCATCTGCTAAGTCACATTCCCACGTTGCCTCTACAGGAGTGGCTTCCAGGCCAGGCGTCCCTCCAGGCATCCCTCTTGGGCCTGGGGCAGTGGCCCCTGCCAGCTTCTCAGCAGTGCTGAATGCTCTTTGACTCAATAACTCACCCTTTCCTGATTCTCCGTTCTCCCTTCTACAGTGCAGTGTGTTATGCCTGGAGGCAGCGGCTCCCATTCCATAGCCCTTCTAGGCTTCTTCTGGGCAAATGGCCTTGTGCACGCAGGTGGCTATTGCTTTAAGTGTGAGAAGTGGGTCCACCAGAGTGGAACTGTATGAAACCTTAGTGCTCACCGTAGTCATCAGGACTCATGGTTGCAAACAACAAAAACCCAGTTCCGCTGACTTGAGGGAGGAAAGGGAGCTTATCAGCTCTTCTGAGCCAAGACTGTCTTCAGGCATGCGGGCTTTAAGGGCACAAGGGGTGTTGCCAGAACTGAGTCTCTCTGCAACTCTGCTCCAGTGTTTTCTGTTTTCCAGTTCGTTTGTTTGTTTGTTTTGTTTTAAGAAGGGTGGGAGAAAGGCTGATTTATAATCAGTCTCTCCCTGTGATGACAGCATGGCCTCCCACAGCCCCAGGCTTACGTCCTACCTGCTTCAAATCCAGCAGAAAGTGAGAGGTCCCTTCTCTCAGAATTGGGTCTCCCAGGTTCTGACTGACCCAGCATGGATCACATGAGTGCTCCTGAAGCTGGACCTGTTCTGGCGAGACGCAGTGCAGACCCGCCAGGCCTGGGAAACACATCCCTGAAATCGGGTGTACACTCAACTCCCCTGGATGCAGAGAATGGCTGAGGGTGGTTCCCCAGGAAAAACTGAGTGCTTTTCCTTAGAAGAGGGGTGAAAAATAAAGCAATGGATGTCCTCTAGGTCTTTTCTTCCAATCCTTTTATTATCTTCTTCCTGAGCTGTTCTTTCTCTGCTAGATCACCCGCCACTTGGCCCCTGCAAAGGGCATTCATTATCTTGTATTCCATTCAGGGACAACTGAGATCAATAGAAAATTCTTCCCAATGTTGAGATAAAATCTTCCAGGGTTTTCACTCATAGGTCCTATGGGCCACCTCCATCAGTCCACATGGAAATCTATCTGTTACTTGAAGACAGAAATCATGACCACATACCCAGGTCCATCCTGCCTCTGGGTGAACACACCAAGTTCCTTCAGTTGACTCCTTGTGACTTGGCTTTGCATTTTCTCTCTTCCTGGGTCAGACGTCAGGGCTTCTCTGACCTACAGAAATTAATACTCAGAACCACTCAGAACTCTACAGGAAGCTCTGAGCAGCAAGGAAGAGAGCAGGGCTGTCTAGACATTTTATTTCTAATAATGAAACCTGTGAAGGCACTTGCTTTTTTCATGATCGTCTCATCACATGGTTGACTCACTCTGAACTGTCAGCTCAAATCTCCTGGGGATTTTGTACCAAATGTTTTTTAATCTATCCTATGAATTCTGCACTTGTGTTTCTTTATATTTGCCCTTTTAAAACCTCATTTTATTAGATTCTGGTCATATGGGATCAGTGTCCTTATTTAAGTGATTTTTCAAACAGCAAAAATGGTCACTTTTGCAGGAGTTTCCTTTTTCCTCCTCTGTGGGAAAAGGCTATTATAGAACTTCTCCATGCCTCCCTCCTCTGCATCACCTTCTTAGTCGTGTCAGTTCTTTGGCCCCATCTGATTCCTTTCTTCTTTCATAGTGGAGACGATAGAAGGTGAAACAGAGAATTGAGAATGAGTTCAGCAGTGGCGGTGACGCTTGAATTGGGCGTTGAAGGATGAATAGGAGTCTCCCAAATGGGGAAAGGAGGTTAGGAGTTCAGTGTTAGGACAAGGGCTGGAGCACAGTGGACAAAATGTCAACGATGGGGTTCCAAGGCAGCTTGGAACGGAGGCTGCAAAGTGGTGGTCCCCAGCTGAACTTGGTTCTCAAGTGTAACCTGCTTGGTCCTCACTTTGTTAAGAAAACTTCAACCAATATTTTAAAATTGTGAAATTTCACATAAAAATCAGAATTTTGTATTTCTCTCGAAAAACCAGCTCTGACAGTCCCAGATACATATGTGGCTGTCCAGGGCTGAGAAGCTGCTGGCCCTTCAGGCAGGGCACACTCACTCCACTGCCTCACAGCCCCCGCATTGTCTGGTGCACAGCACCAACCTCTTTATTTTAATAGCTCCTTGGTCCTTTGTGCAGTTGAGTTTTTGGCCTCATTCTGAAACAGTTCTTCAAGTCTAGCATCAGAATCAGGTGGAGGGCTTGTTGCACGCAGATTGCTAAACCCTATGCCCACAGCTTCTGATGCACCAGGTGGTAGTGAGGCCTGAGAACCTGCATTTCTAACGAGTTCCCAGGTGCTGCTTTTGCTGCTGACCTGGGGATCATACGTGGGAAATGATTTACCTAGTCCCACCTCTTGGTTTTCCAGTAAGAGCAGAGTTTGGTCCCTGACGCAGTTTTCCTACTCCGGGTCCAGCCCTGACTCCACTGCCCCCTGTGATGCACCAGCAGGGAGGGTCCATCTGTGTCCTTTTTGCTCTCTCTTTCCGCCTCAACCATTTCTGAGGTTGAGCATTGGAGCCCATTTCATTTCCAGCCTCAGCTTCCTTAACAATAGCCATCCATTATCCTCTGCTCGGATGCCTGCAGAATTTAATTACTTGTCCCAGCCCTGGAGTGAGTATGATTGTTGGAAGCCGTGGTGTTCTGAAGCAAGCACTAATGAGGAAAGACTCTTAGCAGAGAAGAGAGGGCATTCGGGGGCCCTGTGTTTGAAAGCAGCCATTCACGGTGTGGCAATAAAGGCTTGGTCTAGAGTGAGCTTTCTCGTTCCCTTCTTGAAGATGTCCGTCGCATTTCATAAATAAATCAGGGCTTTTGTATCTAATAATTGCCTTGCTTTGTAACCAAGATCAAAAGCACCAATAGCCTTGGATTCAAAGCCAAGTTTATTTATTTAATTAAAAAAATTTTTTGGGGGGAGTTGCAGGAGAGAGTGAGGGCTTGCATGCTGGAGGGTTCAGCTCTGAGGCCTGCACAGAGAGCAGGCGAAGCGGGCAGACCGCCAGGGGCTCGGAGCCTTCAGCTGTCTCCACTGTCTCCCAGGGAGATGAGTTGTGAGCACTCGCCCTGCTAGTGCAGCCTGCTGACCCGGTTGCTGTCAGGATTTCCCAGCTCACTCAGAAAACACGCGTTATTGCTCTCATCACAATAGATACACAATAATCATAGGTAACAAACAATCAGTGCCTACTGTGTGCTGGGCTCTGGGCTAAACATTCACTTCTTAAAGCCTTAGAGGAACATGTTGTCATCACCTCCTTTTTACAAATGAGGAAATTGATGCCAATAAAGGTGAAGAAGGGATTTGAATCCATCTTTGTCTGATCCCAGAGCCCATGCTTAATGGAAAAGGCAGGCGTTAAAGGAGGCAGAAGGATGCGTCAGACATAGTGCCTTCCCAGCTCACAGTGAACAGTGGAAGTGAAGACAGGTGTGTATGCGTGATATCAGTATTCAGAAGAAGGGGGACTTTTCATCTGGGCTGGGGAGGGGGCAGTTTGGGGAAGGTTTTGTATAGGGGATGCAGCATTTGTAGTGAATCTCGAAGTGAGGCTTAGGATTTATACCAGCTTGGGTTCCTGGGAAGCTGACTCCAAGACAGGGATTATGTTGCAGGGGTATGTTAGCCAGTATTCTTGGAGTTCACCCCCTTGCAGAAGGAAGGGAGAGAGGCAGGATTCAGGGAATATGCAGTCACAATAAAGACCTCAAATGAGTCCTTGGGGAGTTCTGAGGCTAGGGTGGCCCTTCCAGGTTGGCCTGGTTTGTGGGGAGGAAGCTGGGCCTTTCTACCTTCATGTTGCTCCTGGGAGATGTGGCCTTGGGCAGATGCCTGTTTGTGAGGCTGTTCCAAACAGGGCTGACGGTGGGGTGTCTGCAGACAGGACTCCCCACAGTTGAGGGAATATGTTCCCTTATCCTGAAGGCATTCTGAGGGGTGCCTCACTGTGTCCCCAGCAGACATGCGGAGATTTGGGAAAAGTCAGAGGATTCTAGACCGAAGCAAAGGTCCATTGGCAGAAAAGTCTGGTCCTGTATCGTGAGCAGGTCGGCCAGCCTTGCAGGGTGGTGCAATGGTTAGGGCTGTGGACAGACTGCAGGGTCCCTGTTCTGCTACTTTTTAGCTGCATGAACTCAACCTAATCCCTAAATCCTCATGGTTTCAACATTTTCAAAATGGAGCTAATTAAAAATGTCCTTCTTAGGGTCATTGTAAGGATTAAAAAGTGATGAGATAAAATGTCTACCTGGTATGCAGTAAGTAGTCATTAAATATTAACTACTATTGGAATGATTATTGGGAAATAATAATCCTTTGAGAAAAAACGCAGTGAGAATTAAGTTCAGAGATGGGATAAAGAAATATTCAGGGCACACAGATTAAATAAAGGGTCAGAAATAAAATATGCTCAGGAAATCTTTCACTGATTACTTCTAACTTTTGTCTTTTTTTTTTTTAATTTAAATAACCTCTTATTTCTTTTACTTGCCTTTTGGACCTAAATAGGTTCAGTAGAGGAAAATGGGGAGAGAAATGGTAATCTTAACTTTTATTTTAATTAAAAAAATTTTTTTATATAGTGTTGTGTTAATTACTGCTGTACAGAAAAGTAAGTCAGTTATACATATATATATCTTCTTTTTAAAAAATTTATTTTTAATGGAAGGATAATTGCTTTACAATATTGTCTTGGTTTGTGCCATATACCAACTATATATATATATATATATATATATGCATTCTTTTTCATATTCCATTCCATCATAAACCATATTCCATAAACAATAAACCATATTCCATCATAAACCATATTCCATTATGGTTTATCACAGGATGTTGAATACATTTCTTTTAAAATATTTATTTGTTTATTTGGCTGTATTGGGTCTTAGTGGGAAGATCCCCTGGAGAAGGAAATGGCAACGCACTCCAGTATTCTTGCCTGGAGAATCCCATAGACTGAAGCGACCTAGTGCTCATTGGGTCTTAGTTGTGGCATGCAGGATCTTTGTTGCATCAGGAATCTTTTTTGCATCTTTTGTTGTGACACACAGACTCTCTAGTTGTGGTGTGAGGGCTTAGTTGCTCCAAAGCACATGAGATCTTAGTTCCCTGACCAGGGATCAAACCTGAGTCTCCTGCATTCCAACACGGATTCTTAACTACTGGACCACCCTCGTAGTCCCTTCAATACATTCTTGACTTTTAAAAAGTATGCTTCTAACTTTTCACCGTTTAATTCTTAGCAAATTAGGAATAAATGGAAACTTCCTTAGCCTGATAAAGAATATTTACCAAAAACCACCAGTAATTATTGTACTTCCTGTTAAAGAGTTCAGCAAGATGGCTGATTACAAGATAAATATACAAAAATGAATAATGTTCCTGTATGCTTGTCATAGCCAACTAGAAAATGTAATTTAAAAATGCGTATATTAGAATACAAGAATGATTGAAAATTAATGCCATTAGTGCTATAAATTATCTGCATCATAGAAATTTTGATGTGATATTTTCATTGTCATTCAGGTATAAATATTTCATAATTTCCATTTTGAAGTTTCTTCTTTGCCCTGTAAATTTTTCAGAATTATTAATATTTTAGTTCCAAAGATTTTTTCAAAGATTTTCTTTGAAACCATCTATTTGCTTTAAAATTTTAACTTGATTGCCCCATAAAAAGAAAATATTTATAAGAAAATATTTTCTTATAAAAAGAAAATAAGTAGGTTATATTTTTTTGATATTTGTTAGAGGATTTGCCTTATCAGATAGCAAGACTTCCTCTTACGTGATAGTACAATGGGTAGTGCTAGAGCAGTGCTATGCAAACTAACAGGTGGGCCAGATCAGTGCTCAGAAACACAGCCCCCCACAAATGGGAACGCAGTATGGCAACAGTGCATTACAGACTTGGGGGAAGGATGGCTTGTTTAGAAAATGGGGCTGATTCCACTGGTTTCTTTTCCATTTCTTGTTATTTTTTAGGAACTGGTTTAAACACACACTTTTTTATCCATATGGAAAAATTTTTGTTAACCTTAGTTAACAAAAAAATATTCTAAATGGGTTAAAGTGCTAAAGGTAAAAAATAAAACTAAAAACTTTTGGAAGAAGATGTAGTAGAAAGTGCTATTTAAAACCTTAGAGGCAGGAAAAAGTTGCTTAAACATAAAGCACAAAACAAAAGAAGCATATGCCATAAAGGAAAATAATGATAGATTTCATTATATAAATTTTATTTAAATGTTCTATACAATAACAACCGCAACAAATAAATAAAGAGAAGATACAGACTAGGAAAGGAAAAGATGTTTGGCATGCAAAGAATTAATAAAAGGTTAATAACCAGAATATAAAAATCAGCTCCTACCAGAAAAAAATCAGAAAAGGGCAAACAACCCAGTAAGAACATTGGTTAAAGATATATAAATCAGTGCATCACAGAAAAGGAAATTTAAATGGTTAAAAGTATAAGAAAAGATGCTCATACTTACTGGTAATTAGGAGAAGGTAAAATAAAACAAAATGAAGCACAGTTTGACTCCTCTTAGGTTGGTCAAGCAGTCCAGGTGCTGGCAAGAATGCGACGCAGCAGAGCCACTTCTGTCCTCCTAATAAGCATGTAAATTGGAGAAGAGTGGGAGTGTCCAGTGACAGAGAAGGAAGAGGTAGACAGCCTGTACCCCAGCAGCTCCACTTCTAAGTACGACCTAAGATAGGTTCTTGAATAGGGGGTAATGTGATCAGAGCCAAGTTTAAGGATGATTGATTTGGTGTATTTAATGGCTTTGAAAAGAGGGTTGGTGGACTCAGTTGTTACACATATACACTAATGCACAAGTTAGTGGTGGAAGGTAACGGGGGCCTGGGTCAGGGAGGTTGATATGGATGGGTGGATGGGTGGATGGATGGATGAGTGGATGGGTGGGAAGGTGGTGGATTGATGGGTGGATACATGGGTGCAGACATTTTTGAAATGCTAATACAATCCTCTGTTACATCCTCTACACAAACAATGCAAATAAAGTAGAAGATCAGATTAAAAAATGACAAGGAGGTTGGAGAGTCAGTCTCAGGTCAGTGATTCAGCAGGAATAAATGATCAGTAATGTTTTAAATCCAACAAATAATCCTGACAACATCCATATCCGCCTTGAAGAGAAAGCAGAGGGGGAGAAAACAGCTCAAGTCTGAGGGATTTTTCGGGTTTTGTAGCTATGGGTTTTTCAGAAAGACAGGTATGTCACGTTCCTTAAGACACAGAGACCCTCAACCATCCCCTGAGCCTTTTGATGCTTATCTACGAGAGATTCATGTCCCTTCACCCTTGCAAAAAAAAAAAAAGAAAGTTTGAGACATAGTCAGGAAAGACTGTTCCTGAGTATGTTCTGTTTTCACAGAGACTCAGCCCAGTGGTCCATGCCAGTGGTTGGGGCCAGGACTTGGTCACAGAAAACAGGAGATTCTACTAAATGGTGCTGTCCAATACTGACAGTGATCTAAAGGAGAGCCTCTTAAATAGCAGCGTGCTTTTTACAGTAAGGCAGAGGAATATGTGTGTTTTATAATTATTTTGGAATATTTGGGGAAAAAATTCTAAAGGCACGTAGAGTCATAGTTCTCCCAACAACAGAGTGGAAGCAACAGAGTGGAATGGTTGAGAGAGAATCACGTTTACTACCTCTGTGATCTTGAGCAAATTCTTCACCCTCCTTGAGGCTCTGTGTCCTACTCTTTAAAGTGGGGTTACAATAGGGGTTATATCCCATAAATTCCTGATATTAGGTTTATATGAGGTATTGTCTGTAATGCAATTATCATTGGGCCTGGTACATGCTAAGAGATCAAAGGAACAATAGCTATTGTTGTTGTTATTATACTTAATTTTAAGTATTATAGTGCTGGTACTAAGCATTGTTACTAACGGTGATAACTTATTATTAATATATTTAGTATTATTAGGAACAATTCAGAAACTTCTGTCTTGACCACATCAGGTCACTTGGTCCAAGGTATCCTTGGGTTTCTTCAGACCTGTTATTTTAAGCATTTCTGAAAATGAAGGCTTTCGCACAAACCAGGTCCCAGAGAGATGGTGGGAGTAATCAGGGGGTTAGACAGACACAACGCCAGGCTTATTGCCTCAGACCATCTCGAGGCTCCTGGGGAGGCACCAGTGGGGCCCACCTCTGTCAAGGGCATTTGATGAATGGCTGCAGGGCCTTCCTGTTTCCTTGAAGCCCGACCTCCCAGTCCGGATGTTCCAGCTCCTTGTGAAAACAAGTTGGTAACAACATTTGGACTTGCAGCCGCAGGAGACAGACATCAGTCTGCAAAGGGGAGGAAAGAAGAGAGGTCTTGAGGAGCAGGGAAAGGAAAAGAGGGTGGGGGGAGGGGAAGGGTAACAGAGGTCCATGTGGAAGGAGGGCAGAGTGTAGGCTGAGGAGGATGTTGGGAGGCAAGGGGTGGGGACGTGCCAGAGCGCTGGCTGCTAGGTTACCAGCAAGCTAGGACACTGCTCGGAGAAATCAGCCAGTCAGCTGTCCAAGCGGCCGTGTTCAGGGATGAGCCAAGCTTCCAGGACAGACTTGGAAGCGCTCCATCCCTCCTAGACACACCCTTAAGGCCTTTGCTTTAGAAATAAAAACACAGTCTCTCTGGGAGATGGTCAGTGCTCACATATATCATTTATTTAAATAGGGAACATCTGTGCGTCTCCAGTTTTGTTATTTGATGAGAAAACAAGCTGGAGTGTGGAAAAGCAGTGGATTAGAATGAAAAGAGACAGAGTTTTTGGTTTTTACTTTGTTTTGTTTGTGTATTGGTTTCCCATTGTTTGTTTGGAACCCCAGAACTAGGGAAGCCGTGGAATGTTCCCAGAGGGAGAAAACCGGACATGAGAACATCAAGCAAAGAGAAAAAGGAGACAGATGTTGCTGACTCAGCTCCTGATGAGATGGCTGGAGTTGAGGATGGCTCCACCTTACTCCCTGCCTCGCAGTTTCCTGAAGCGTTTTTTCAAACGATGTCCTCTGAAGAAGTGAGAGGGAGTCCTGTGATTAAAACTCAGCATTTTTATGTTTTCTAAATGTTCAGAGTGACCAGCTCCACATTTGAGTTAATTTGAGAGAGACAGAGACATACCCTTGAGGAGGACTTTTCAAATCTAAGTTATAAAGTCTTAGGATCTGTAGTAACAGTTTTGAGGGTTTCCTCTTAAAAGTGAGATTAGCTCTGCATTGAAAACCAAATCCAGTCATCCATGGCAGGACTTTTGTGGTGAAAACATTGATTTCACTCCAGAACCATTGTGTCAAAAAATGTCAGCTGATGCCATCTTGATGTGAATATATGTGGTTTTGTTTCGTTTTGTTTTATTTTTGCAAAAAAGTGAGAGTCAAAGGTAGCCTCCTTTTAGTGTCCGTGTTCTGCTTAGCTCATGCACAGGTGTTATGGAGCTCCTTTTGTTCGCCAATCTTTGTTATCAGCACTCTGGGAAGCCAGAGCCCCAGCCTCTAAGGGGCTTACACTCTCTCTACTTGGTTGGAAAGTGGTTCTTTTGCAGAAACTATTTGAAAGCTTGTGTTTGGTAGAGGGTTTTCAGAAAACTGTCTCATCCCATGGTCATTTTGGTGTCTTCAGGCTAAAATAAGCACAGAATGCATCAGTATTCTTCCACATGAGCCAAGGTGGAAATTCACGAGATTCTATAAGCTGCAAAAGTCCACAGGTAGATCTTATCTAAGCATCACGAGATCAGGACACAAATACTGTGGTCAAAACCCTGACAGTCCTTGTGGTGGGCAGCCCAAGACACCTGATGTCCTAGCTTAGCAACCCCAGAAGAGAGAGGATCTGAGAATATGGTTCTTAGAAAACTTCAGGGGAGATTCTCATCAGCTCAGCCTGAAATACGTTTCCATCTCTGACCCAGTCACTAGACACAAGGCGTTAGAGCACCTGGTCGTACCGGGTCCCGTGCCGGATGGACCATCTGGCGTGACAAGGCAAGCGGCAGTCAGTCCCACCCATGTCTCATCATTTATTATCAGAGCAAGGAGGAAGGAAAAAGCCAGAGACGATCAGCATGGCTGACTTAGGCCTAGCATGGCAAGTGAGCCGAGGAGTGCCACGTCCAGGGGAACTTGAGCTGCCTGCGGGTGAGGGCAAGGACCGGGGTGGGGGGTGCAGCTTTCTGCACAGGTGGTGGGACTGTGCACATGATGGGCGGGTGGAGTCCAGGGGGCACGCCTTCCTTTGCAGCCTGGACTCATCTCTGTGGCAGCACTGCAGGGGCTTCTCTTCACCCGTGTGCCCGCATCCCCTCGAGGAGCTGGGGAAACGGGCCACAGAAAGTCCTTACGAGTGCCAGCTTTGGGGTTAGACCCACCAAAACCTGAGCCCGGCTCTGCCCCTTCCTAGCTGTGTAGCCTGGGGCGAGTTGCTTAACTCATTTGAGCCGCCAGCTCTCTTCTGTCACGTAGGTATAATAGTACCTGCCTTGAAGGTTTCCATTAGATAACCTATGGAGGTGACTTTGGATGGTGTTTAGTGATGTAATGTGCTCCAGAAATGCTGGCTGTGGCTGATGGAACGGGGGCCAGGTCTCACTCAGCTTTGAGTCTTTAGTGCCTCATGGAGGCTGGTGTCTAGTAGGCCATTCAACAAATGCTTGTGTGAATCAAACTGAAGCCAGGTGAGGACCTGGCCACAGAGCTCCAGGAAACATAGCACAAGCAGGAGGATGGGCTCAGGGGTGTGGGATTCTACAGAAGCAGTGGTGTCGGGGTCCACCGGGGAGTCAGGAGGTTCATTCTCAGGAAGCAGAGCCTTCGGCAGCTCTCAGAGGTGGGGACACAAGAAGGGCGCTTGTGTGAAGATCCTCTCACAGGTTCAGATTCGGCAGCTCTGGGATGGCTGTCTGGATGAGCACCAGGAGGATACAGACAGCCACCCCAGGGAGACCCCACTGGTTTCTGGGTCATAAACTCAAATGGACAAATGAATGGAGATTCTGTGGCCCACCGGAGAGCACGACCCATCCAGAGGGGCCCCCGTTCTCCAATTTGGGGAGCTCAGCCTCTCTGGATCTTTTAGTTTTGCAAGAGAAGCTGAAAATCTGGACATGTAAGGAGAATTTTTTATTTTTAAATGCTGGGAAGAGTCAGATTTTTTGAACACTCTGAATGGCCAAATAAAACACATTTGTAGGCCAGAGAGGCTGCCACTTGGAGCCCTTGGGCAGCGGTTCCACCCAGGGTGATTTTGTCCCCCAGGGAACGTTTGGCAATGTCTGGAGATAATTTCTGTTCCTGCAGCTTGGGATTGGGGTAGAGGGTGCTTATGGCATCTAGAGATTAGAGGCCAGGAAGGCTGCTAAGCATCTTATAATTAAGCCCAGGACAGCTCCCCAACCCCCTTCAGAGTTATCTGGTCCTAAGGGAAGTTTAACTGTCCTTCGCCATGGGCAAAAAAAGAGGCAGGGCCAGGGCCACCTGCCGCCAGATTTTACAGACTTTTGGGTCAAAGAGACGGGGCTCTGTCCTTCCAATCCCAAGGAACCAGGGCTGCTGTGGTTGAACCTGCGTTGGTCCAATATAATCATGTTTTACAGTCTGCATACTTCCTGTGCATGAAGGAAGCAACGCACCACCCCAGCCTCTGTAGGCATGAAAGTCTTGCGAGAAATGTGGACAGAGTGTGAATATACTGCCCCTGGGGTCCCCAAGGGCTGGACGTGATGTTTGCCGGGGATGATCAGGGATTTGGCCTCTTGTTCATGATGGAATGTTTGGTTTGGGTTCCTCATTCAGTAGTTTCTGGAACTGTAGTTGAGACTATTTCCTTTCCCAACAAAACCCAACCATAAAAAATAAAATGCCTTTAGTCCTTCACAGTTCAGTGACTATTGGCTGAGCACTCACTGTGGCCAGTCCCACCCAGGCTTGTGCTGATGGGGGGAGAGCAGAGACTCAGGCAGTTACCCTCTGGAAACTTACTGCCTCCATCCAGCCCACCCTCCATCTACCCACAGCTTCATCTTCTTGAAAGAGCACAGACTGCCCATCAGACACTCCTGCTTGCAAACCTTCAGAGGCTCCTGGATCCACTTTGTCCGCCTCTATGATCTGGCCCAGCCTCCACGTCAAGCCTGTCTTCTGTTCTTCTATTGTTATGCTTCTCTCTTTGCAAACCATACTTTCCGCTGTTCCTGGGGAGCATGCCTTTGCTCAGGCTGTGGCCTTTGCCTAGAATGCCGTCTCTGGCCACCCATGCAAGGTGAGGTGGTCCCTCCAGCCTCTTTATCCCCTCATCCCATATCACCACTTTCACTCTTTGGAAGCCTTTTCCACATCATGCCATTTTGGTTTTTGACCCTTGATCCCACCAAACTGGGAAGAGTTGATAAAAACTTCAGTTATGAATTCCCTTTCCTGGGCAACCTCTTCACATTGCCCCTGGCATTCAGTGGGTATTGATTCAGGCTGTCACACGATTTCTCACGCTCTTCACCTGTGTCTGGCATGACGCCAGTGCTGCCATATGTGTCACCTCTTTCCAGCCTCACAAGGACTTCGTGACACCATGACATCGTTCCATGTTTATGCACAAGGAGAGTAAGGCTTAGCGGAATCGTCACTACATTCATCCATAGGTTCACTCAGCAAGCATATTTAATGAGCACCCACTGGGTGACAGGCTCTGTGGCATCGCGGGAAGAGTGGCAAAGTGAGACACTGCAAGCTGGGGACCGGGAAACTGACTCTGAGGCCTAAATTTAACAGCAGATAAATTTAACAGGGAGATACTTGGGATCCACCCCTAGGGAGGGTGGAGGAGGGAGCAGAGTGAAGTCAAGCTGTGATGCAGGCAGTCTTACTCAAGGTCTTAGCCAGCCCTACAAGGAGTTCTAAAGATAGAACGGCCCTTTAAAGCTGTCCAGGTTGAAACAGGAGAGACTGGTTTCTATGCCCCGTATCTTTGAATGAGGCGTCCGTCTTTGGAGGGTGTGTCACCATGTCCTCTGATGCCATCACTGAAGCATGCTCTCAGCCGGGGGGTTGTCTGCTGCCAGTGGTCCCAGCAACAAGGGGATCTGAGCATCTATCATCAGGGAGAAAGTCTGTTTGACCCCATGGGGTTTACCTTCAAATGGGGAAAACAAGTGACAAATGCATAAACAAGTAGATCACTATGCTTCCCATTATAAGTGCAAAGAAGGACAGTAACAGGCACTCCTTTTACAGGCGAGGAAGCAGAGGTGCTGAGAGGTTAGATGGTTTTTAATATCCTATCTCCAATCCCCACCTCTTGGCTCTGAATTTGAGCCCTCTCCACCTGGTAACTATGCTTCCCAGGTGGCATTAATGGTAAAGGACCTGCCTGCCAGTGCAGGAGATGCAAGTTTGATCCCTGGGTTGGGAAGATCCCCTGAAGCAGGTCATGGCAACCCAATCCAGTATTCTCGTCTGGGGGATCCCATAGACAGAGGAGCCTGGCAGGCTATGATCCACAGGGTCACAAAGAGTCAGACATGACTGAAGCGACTTAGCACACAAGCACACCACCCTGTGCTAGTCACAAAGAGCCTTTAAAGTCAAGCTAAAGAGCTGGATCTCGATCCCGTGGGCATTGAGGCAGCTTTGGAGGAACACAGTAAAATACTCTTCTAGGAAATGACCCTGGGATGGGCATGAGGAATTGGGGGCTAGAGTCAGGGCTTTGTTGAGGGGCAGCTTCAGGAATCCGGGCCCTGCAGTGATGCCATTGCTTGCTCTGGGACTGGGAGTGGAAAATGTGAGTTGTTTTGGGCTGCAAGTGACAGAAAATCCAGCTTTTAAATAACTAGTGAAGCCACAAAAGTAGATGTTCTGCAGGAGACAGCCTGTGGGTTCAGGGAGGTCGTTAGGATTTAGGTTTTCATTCTGCCACCTGAAGCTGCTTCCTCTCCTGGTCCTAAGAGGTCTGCTGATAGCCTCTGAGGCTCCCGGCACTTTTGCTACCACTCAGTAGAAGAGCTGAAAACTTCCCCTCAACCTTCTCAGCCCTCTTCCATGCAGTTGTCACATACTCAGCCCTGGACTAACAACACATACAGAATGCACCATCTTGAGTCGGGATGGGGTAGGCTATGTCCTTGAAAGAACTTGGCTGGAGAGATGAACACAGGGCCAAATTCATGGCTCTGTTAGGAATCAGGAAAGGCAAGACTGGATGCTGGGGAGGGAGCTGGCATTGTCTGCTGCAGAGAACAAAGTACCGGGCAGTTTGACTGTAGGATGCGGTGACAAGTTGGATTGAGGATGGAGGAATTTTTTTCAAGTGTCACAAATAGCTCCAAATTTCCAGTCGCCATGTCTGGGAAGATATTACCCCATTGACTGAACCTGAGGAGATGGAGGAAACATCACACATTTTCTTTTGGATAATTTNGTCCGTCTTTGGAGGGTGTGTCACCATGTCCTCTGATGCCATCACTGAAGCATGCTCTCAGCCGGGGGGTTGTCTGCTGCCAGTGGTCCCAGCAACAAGGGGATCTGAGCATCTATCATCAGGGAGAAAGTCTGTTTGACCCCATGGGGTTTACCTTCAAATGGGGAAAACAAGTGACAAATGCATAAACAAGTAGATCACTATGCTTCCCATTATAAGTGCAAAGAAGGACAGTAACAGGCACTCCTTTTACAGGCGAGGAAGCAGAGGTGCTGAGAGGTTAGATGGTTTTTAATATCCTATCTCCAATCCCCACCTCTTGGCTCTGAATTTGAGCCCTCTCCACCTGGTAACTATGCTTCCCAGGTGGCATTAATGGTAAAGGACCTGCCTGCCAGTGCAGGAGATGCAAGTTTGATCCCTGGGTTGGGAAGATCCCCTGAAGCAGGTCATGGCAACCCAATCCAGTATTCTCGTCTGGGGGATCCCATAGACAGAGGAGCCTGGCAGGCTATGATCCACAGGGTCACAAAGAGTCAGACATGACTGAAGCGACTTAGCACACAAGCACACCACCCTGTGCTAGTCACAAAGAGCCTTTAAAGTCAAGCTAAAGAGCTGGATCTCGATCCCGTGGGCATTGAGGCAGCTTTGGAGGAACACAGTAAAATACTCTTCTAGGAAATGACCCTGGGATGGGCATGAGGAATTGGGGGCTAGAGTCAGGGCTTTGTTGAGGGGCAGCTTCAGGAATCCGGGCCCTGCAGTGATGCCATTGCTTGCTCTGGGACTGGGAGTGGAAAATGTGAGTTGTTTTGGGCTGCAAGTGACAGAAAATCCAGCTTTTAAATAACTAGTGAAGCCACAAAAGTAGATGTTCTGCAGGAGACAGCCTGTGGGTTCAGGGAGGTCGTTAGGATTTAGGTTTTCATTCTGCCACCTGAAGCTGCTTCCTCTCCTGGTCCTAAGAGGTCTGCTGATAGCCTCTGAGGCTCCCGGCACTTTTGCTACCACTCAGTAGAAGAGCTGAAAACTTCCCCTCAACCTTCTCAGCCCTCTTCCATGCAGTTGTCACATACTCAGCCCTGGACTAACAACACATACAGAATGCACCATCTTGAGTCGGGATGGGGTAGGCTATGTCCTTGAAAGAACTTGGCTGGAGAGATGAACACAGGGCCAAATTCATGGCTCTGTTAGGAATCAGGAAAGGCAAGACTGGATGCTGGGGAGGGAGCTGGCATTGTCTGCTGCAGAGAACAAAGTACCGGGCAGTTTGACTGTAGGATGCGGTGACAAGTTGGATTGAGGATGGAGGAATTTTTTTAAAGTGTCACAAATAGCTCCAAATTTCCAGTCGCCATGTCTGGGAAGATATTACCCCATTGACTGAACCTGAGGAGATGGAGGACACATCACACATTTTCTTTTGGATAATTTGAATTTGATGTGATGAGGGGGCCATCCAAATGATACTGTTTTGCAACAGCTGAAGATAGGGTCTTTGGGGTCATGCAGACAGAGCCCAAGAGAGGGCCGTGGAGGTGATGGCACGGCTGCCAATCACCGAGAAGTGGGAGCTGAAGTCAGCAGTGCGTGGGAAGCTGGCTGGGGCAGAGCTGAGAAGGCCAGACTCTTCCCAATAGAACTGCTTGAAGAAATTTATCTGACAAGGGTCCCTGCCCATGTGCACAGTGATAGAGTGCAGAGATTTCACTGCATCCTTGTTTGGAATATTAAGAGACTGGAAACAACCGGCTGGTTAATTAGTTATGACATATCTGGTGTATGGAACCCCAAGCACTATTATTAATAGAAAAGGAGAATGCAAGAGCTACATGGCCTGTCAAGGAAAAAAATCTGTCAGATATATTGTTTGGTGGAAAAAAGCAAGATGCAAAGGCTTGTGTAGATTACTTTCATTTATATTAAAAAGAGAACGTATGCTATCCAGCTGTATGTGTGTATATTCATAGACTGTTTCTAGAAGGCACCAGAAGAAACCTTTAATAGTAGGTGCTTCTGAGTGGGGTTCTGGGAACTCAGGAGACCTATTTTTCACTTTTTTACTTTGCTGGCTGTTAGTTTCTTTAACTGTGCACTTGTTACCTAGCAAATAGTTATATCATAAAAATAAATACATAAGAAACGAAGTCTTGGGTGTCAGAGGCATTGGCCAGACCAAGAAGAGGTCACTGAGGGGTGTCAGAGAGTTTGAAGCAAACGTCAGGGAAGGGGCTTCAGGAGAAACTGAGGCAGCTGCTGAGACTCAGGGAGAGTGGAAGGAGATGGGAACGGCTTATTGGGTACCTCTGTAGATGCCCACGATGTGACGGAAGGTTCCCTGGGAGCTCTACAGAGAAAACTCTGCTGAAATAGTCCTGAGCTTCTGCCTTGGGTCCCCTTGCTTTAGTCAGCAGAGCTGGAGGGAGGTCTAAACAGATCTCTGGAATTGCCCCAGAGCTCTTGTTCTCTGTTAGGAAACCTGACACCTGTAAGGGCTGCCTTTGGAGAGGTGATTCTCGGCACTGCCAGGCCTAGAAGCTGAGGGTAGTGAGATGGGCCTGAAGCAGAGCCTAGGAAGGCATGATGTTTGTTGCTGAACCTTCCTAGCAACTCCAGAGTCTGGGGCTCTGATCTGTGCAGGAACTAGAGGAAGGCTGGTCTCTGCAAGTCAGTTGCTGATCATGCTGGAGGCCGAGGGAGCTGAGAGAAAGGACAGGAAGGCTCTGCCATCAAGGGGCAGAGCTCCCTTTGTCAAAATGGAAGTTTCACATGATGGCCTGGGAAAATAGGGAGATCATTTTCCCTCCCCTCAAATAATAATGACAATGCAGTCATCCAGCAATATGGGGAGTTTGGTTCCAGGACCATCAACACCGCCAACGCCCCCCGCCCCCCACCCCTCTTGCTGCCCCACCAAGTGGATACCAAAATCCAAAGATGCGCTAGNACGAAAGAGAAGGTGTGTGCAGAACACCCGGAAGAAAGAGCCCAGAGGCACAGCGTGTCGGAGCCCACAGCTCTGTCACACCCTGTCTCCACCTCCCTGGAGCGTGTGAGGGTGTGGCAGACTGTGCGTTCCTGCGGCGGGGAAGCGTGGCGACAAAGGGGCGAGACCGGGAGATGTGTATAAGAGACAGGCTAGATCCTTGTATAAAATGGCATAGCATCTGCATATAAAGATGTACATTCTCTAAATCATACACTTTAAATCATCTCTAGATTACTTACAATACCTAGTACAGTGTAAATACCGTGTTAATAGTTATGAATTCTGTGTGAATAGAATTTTGTGTAAATAGCTGGCAACACAAGGCAAATCGAAGCTTTGCTTTTTGGAACTCTCTAGATTATTTTTTTTTCAAATATTTTAAATTCACAGTTGGTTGAATCCTTGGATGCAGAACACTTGGCTGACTGTAGTAATAATAATAATAATACACAAAATAACAGAATCCTGGACTCTTCAGGCTGGAGAGGACCTGGAAATTATTTGTTCATTGTTCTTTGACTTGTGTCCCTCAATGTATTAAATATATATGTCACCTTGTGGTTTGGGTTGAGGTCAACTACACTTGCATGCTATATGCCACCCCCCCCCCGCCCCCGGCCTTAGAAAGTCCATGCACATGAGGGGATGAAAGCCTCTGAAAAGTTCTGCAGTAAGAAAACCTGTCTAATTTTGTTCAAGCAACCTTTAAAAGTTTATATATATATATGTATCNTGCCACCCCCCCCCCGCCCCCGGCCTTAGAAAGTCCATGCACATGAGGGGATGAAAGCCTCTGAAAAGTTCTGCAGTAAGAAAACCTGTCTAATTTTGTTCAAGCAACCTTTAAAAGTTTATATATATATATGTATCTTATAGATTCAGTAACTTCAGTTCCAAGGCCATGGGGCCAGACAGTGATGCAGCCAGGCTAGAACCCATATGCCCTGCCTCATGCTCCAGTGGACTCTCTGTTTACTTGGGCTGTTCACTGAATTGAAAGGCTAGATAATTATTTGTTAAACCATGTTCTTTGGAACCCCAGTCTCATGAGATGTAAAGGAATGCTGAGCTAGGGACACACATTCTGACCACATCCGCTTAGGATATCCAGGATTACAGAAAGATGAACAGGTTGATTGGCTGTAGCGCTCCTCAGAATTTTTAGTATGATGTCCCTGTGAATCACTTAAGGTAGGGAGGTGAGATATAGAGTTCCCCAGCTTACATGGTCCAGGAATTCTTGTTGTAAGGAGTGTCTCTCTGAGAGATTGTGAGGAGTTGGAATTCCTGTTGTAAGGAGTCTCTCTCTGAGAGATTTGTTTCATGGAGATGAGTTGAATTCAGATCTGAGTCGGTGAGGTTTATGTGGATTTCTGTACCCCTTCTCACGTGACCCCAAGCATTGCTGCCCTTTCTGTGTTGAAAAGGAAGTTGGTCAGTGCAGCCAGCACCCTTCTGCCCCTTTGACATTTGTTCTTCCATGTTACAGAGCAAGGAGATTGGCCTGCAGATGCATGAGGAGCTACTGAAGGTCACCAACGAGCTCTACACAGTAAGTCTCACCCTGGGTTCCACTACTGTTTGGGATTGAGCCCCCTTTGCTTCCGTGCCCAGCACTGAAGGGAGGCTGACCAGTGGTCTGGGGTTTGCCCGAGTGACAGCAGGATTATCAGGGTGGGACAAAATGGCTCACAGCTCCAGCTTCTGTTTCAGAATATCTAGGGAGGGGCCCTGGGCACATTTAATCTGTAAAAGTTCACAAAGATTCAGATTACCTGCCAGCCATGAGAACATGTTACCTTTCAAAGCAGAAGATGCCAAGCTGAGGTAGGGAGAGCCAAGATCAGGTAGGACAGGAAGAAACTGAGGCCCACTTCTTACTGACTGTGGGGCGTGGAGCTCATCTGGGTCTCAGTATTCTCATCTGCAAAGTGGAGCACTATTCGAAGGGTCACATGAGGTCGGCGTGTGGTTGATAAGCATGCCTTGCCATCTCAGGGATCTCTGGGTAATAATTTCAAAATGTGCACAATTTGGCCCAGAACTAACCTTGCTACCTGCTTGGGCTTGAGATCTAACTGGGTTTGGGATGGGTGTTAGAATCCAAGAAGGTAAGGGAATGGGGAACACAAGCTCACTGGTTAATGGTGCTGGAAGTTACAGCCTGTGGTTTGAGGAGCCATGGGCCTCCTTGGGGAGGAGTGAGAGCCCCATGGTCAGTCCTGGGGTGGGGAGGCCCAGCAGACAGAACCACAGGCCTTCCACCCCTAAGGCCACTAGGCTGGAATCAAATTGTTATGTTTTAAGTTGTGGAGATTACTTATCAAGTGTCTCATTAAAAGGGGAGGATTCTGAGGCTAAAATTATATTTGAAAATCCCTGGTATGAGAGGACCAAGAGCCGGCTGTGAGAAGGCCCCTCTCGTTGATATTGTTATCTTTCTCAGTCCACAGCCTGTGTGATTAGTAGCTGGTAGACCCCAGCAAAGGCTAAGACCCTTTGCCCAAGAGCCTGGACTTCAGATAGGAAGTCCTGCCCAGGCTCCAACCAGCTATGAGATTTTGCGCCAGGCATTTCCTCTTCTGGGCCTCAGTCTCCCAATCAGAGAAATGGGAATGAGACTTCCTAATGGTTGATCTACCAATGTTGGAACACATATTTTCTATGATTCCAAGTCAAGGAGAAAAATTTGAGCCCTGACAGTTTTTAATTAGATCATTGCTTTGGGTGAAAAGAGGCACTGCTGATAAGGAAAACATGACTTGACTTTGAGGCAGCTGGGACTGTGGGGGAGAACCACCTCGTGGTTTACAGCACAGACTCTGGAGCCGGACACCTGTCTTCAGATCCGGTTGACAGGCAGAAGTAACAATGCCTGCTTATCACAGCCCGTTGTGAGAACGAAAGAGAAGGTGTGTGCAGAACACCCGGAAGAAAGAGCCCAGAGGCACAGCGTGTCGGAGCCCACAGCTCTGTCACACCCTGTCTCCACCTCCCTGGAGCGTGTGAGGGTGTGGCAGGCTGTGCGTTCCTGCGGCGGGGAAGCGTGGCGACAAAGGGGCGAGACCGGGAGCCAGATGGAATGTTTCTCTGCAGAGGGTTTGTTCTCCATCCAGGACCTTTTCCCGTTTCTCAGGCACTTCACCTTCATGGTATTCCAGCATATTCCAGCACCTGAGTCTGTATTTGGGACCCTGGCTGCTCCCACTCAGATCTCGAAGCTTTCCTCTGGGCTTCAGCTGGGCGCCCCTCCTGGGGGCTCTCTGTTCACCCCTAATCCCCCCACCTTGGCTCCTTCACCCCTGTTATTCCCCCCTGCCTACAGCTGCCCTCTTTCCTCTTATACTTACTTGCGTCATACGCAGTTTGCAAACCCAGACCGAGCTCCACAACCTTAAGAAAGCCGTCACCTCTGGGCCTGTTTTAAAAAACTCCTGTGTTATCTTGACGTTCTCTGCCCTGTCTGTTCAGTTGGCATATACGATCCCTGGAGTCAGATCTTGGTGAGAAGCACTATGCTTGACCCTCAAAGCCTCAGATCGCACCTGGCTACTTCAGCTCTCAGTGAAACTCAGGTTGGCAATAGGAGCTTTCTCCACTTTGTGGGCTGGATCGGGCAGGCAGTTGTTAGGGACCAAGAGGGTGATGGTGCTTACACACGTGTGTCCCTGCTGGCCGTGGGGCAGGGTGGCTGGACAGAAGTGCATGCCCTTGGTATTAGACAAACAGGCCAGGTGGGCAGGTTGGTCCCTCTTCCCATCTCCCAGCTGCCTCTCGATGGCCTCAGAACTGGTGGGGAAGGAAGGGGCAGCCCCTCTCCACTCTTTCCTTTTGCTACTTGCTGCAGAAAAGTGAGACCCTGGCAGTGCCCACAGCACCCCCACCCCCATCAGGGCATTTGTTGTCTGTACTGAGTTTTCTGTCATTGACCAGAAATTCACTTAAATTCAGATATTTGGGACTGCCTTCTATGGTCTTAGCGCCACCAGAGGAAGAGCAGCAGGCTGTGAGCATTTCAAGAGCTGGTCTTTGAAGTGTCTTGTACATCCCTGTTGTTCCCAGGGTACTTATTGAAGGATGGAAGGAGGGATCTGTGAATAAATGAAAGAAACTGGTTTTGTCTGCAAGGAGTTTAGAACCGCACAGGAAGATGCAAGTAAGCTTGTGAGCGNCTCTCCTTATTTGCTTTTGATATGCTCTTCCCCCACTAATTTCTGAAGATGGAAGTCAGATCAATGCTTTAAGACAATTTTCTTTTTTATAAAAATGTTGTATTATAAGCTGAAATGTGTTCCTCCTTCCATCCCTACAAAATTAATATGTTGAGGTGCTAACCTCCAGTACTTCAGAATGTGTTTTGAGATAGGGCCTTTAAAGAATTAGTAATTATTAAGATAAAAATATTATCTATCATTAGGTGGGCTCTAATCCAAGTGTTCAGTGATAAAGAATTTGCCTGTGAGTTCAATTCCTGGGCTGGGAAGATACCCTGGAGAAGGAAATGGCAACCCACTCTGATATTCTTGCATGGGAAATCCCATGGACAGAGAAACCTGGCATGCAACAGTCTATAGTGTCACCAAAAAAAGTTAGACATGACTTGGCAACTAAACCAAAACAACAGCAATCCAATATGACTGATATTCTTGTAAAAAGAGGAAATTTAGACACAGAAATTGTGATACTATGATTTATACTAAGAATGTATAAGTGATTTCCATCCTGTTCCAGGCACAGAACACTTAATACCCTTTGGATTGCCTAGGATGAGAGCAATAAAGTTGTCTTTTGTTGTTAACATGATGACTTTTGGAAAACTTTTAAGGTCGGGGTCTGGTTGCTAGGGGAGCCAACAATCTGATTTGAGTGTTTGCACTGTCAGCCCAACACCCTTGAGTTCCAGGGAAGGGAAACAGGCTAAAGATTGAATTCAATTACCAGTAATCAATGATATAATCAATCATGCCTATATAATGAAGACTCCATAAAACCCCCAAAAGACGGGGTTCAGAGAACTTACAGGCTGGCGAGTTCATGGAGATTCTGAAAGAGTGGCATACTCACAAGGAGCATAGACGCTCCTCACCCTTTCCTTGTACTTTGTCCTAGGTATCTTTTCCATCTGACTGTTTACAAGATATATTCACTTACACATGTGTGAGTGCTAAGTTCTGTCAGTCATGTCTGACTCTTTGTGACCCTGTGGACTGTAGCCCACCAGGCTCCTCTGTCCATGTGATTCTCCAGGCAAGAATACTGGAGTGGGGTGCCATAAACTCCTCCAGGGGGTCTTCCCAACCCAGAAATTGAACCCACAGCTGCTGTGGCTCATGAGTTGCAAGTGGATTCTTCACCACTGAACCACCAGGGAAGCCCATATTCATTTAAAGCAAACCAGTAATCTAATGACTAAAATGCTAAGGAGAGGGATGACGGAAATTCCAATTTGTAGCCAGTCTTTCAGAAGCACAGGTATTTAGTGCCTGGGGTGGCCAGGAAGAGTCTTATAAGATTGAGCCTTTAACTTGTGGTATCTGACATTATCTCTCCAGGTAGTAATATAATTGTGTTGAATTGTAGGACATGTAATTGGTGCCAGAATGGAGGACATATACAGAAAGAAGTGTATGTGAATATAAAAATAGCCATCCACAAGCCAAGGAAATAGGCCCCCTTGAAACAAGCCTGCCAATTCATTGATATCAGACTTCTAGCCCTCAGAACTGTGAGAAAATAAATATCTATTGTTTAAGCCACCCAGTCTTTGGTACTTAAGACAGACCTAGCAAACTAATTGTTTGACATTTTTTAAACTATTTATATTTAATTTCCTTTTAATTTCCTCTTTGACTCATGATTTTTTTTTATTTGTTTAGAATTGTGTTATATAATTGCCATATATTTGTGGTTGTCATGAAATCTTTATTTAATTGATAGTAAGTTGGGTTTTTTGTTTGTTTCTGGTGTTTTTGAAGGAGCATGCACTATATGCTTTGCTTTATGGCCCAGAATATGATTTATTTTTTCAATATTTTATGTTTACTTGTTAATGATGTGTATTCTGCTGTGTGAGTCTAGTGTTCTGCAATGTCAATTAGGTCAAATTGGTTGATATGTTGTACAAGCTTTCTCTATTACTGCTTTTTTTTTTCTTTTTTGACAATATGTTCAACCAATTACTGGGAAAGAAGTGCTAAAATCTTAAACCATAATTGTTAATGTATTTTCTTTTGTTAGTTCTGTCTATTTTTGCTTTATGATTCTGATTCTGCCTTATTACTCTGATTTTAGGTAAATAAACATGTAGAATGGTTATGCCATTTTGGCGAATTTACCCATTTTTCATTACAATAAGTCTTCTATTTTTGTTAATTTTTTTTTTTTACTTAAAGCTTACTTTTCTAATGTTGTTGTTGTTCAGTTGCTCAGTCTTGTCTGACTCTTTGCTTTCCCATGGACTGCAGCATTCCAGGCTTCTCTGTCCATCACTATATCCCAGAGTTTGTTCAAACTAATGTCCATTGAGTCCATGATGAATTCAACCATCTCATTCTCTGTTTTCAATATTATTATGGAGTTTTCAACTTTCTTTTGATTAAGAATTGTGTGGTATGTCATTTTCAACATATTTTTTAACATTGTTTTTGTATTTAAAGCAAGTCTTCGTGTACATTTTTGTATAGAATCTGCTTATAGCCTAGTCTCATTTTTTAATACAATCTAAACATTTCTGTTCATTATTTGGAATATTTAAATCATCTGCATTTAATGCAAATGTTGCATTTAAATCACCATTTTCCATTTAATTTATATGTATACAATATGTCTTTCTTTTTCCTGCCTACATTTGGATTATTTTAATGGTTTGTGATTACATTTTATCTGCACTATTGGAATATTATCTATGACTCTTGTAATTTTAGTAGTTGTCTTAGATTTACTGAGAGAAATTCTTAACTTTTAGTTCATTTTAACTATTATCATTGAAGAAGGAAATGGCAATCTACTCCATTATATTGCCTGGAAATTTCATGGACAGAAGAGCCAATGGCTACAGTCCATGGGGACACAAAAGAGTCAGACATGACTTAGTGACAACAATAACTCTTATTATACCAATCCACACAGACTGTAAGCATTTTTAACTTATACTTCTCTTTTATTTCCCTTGTGCTTTTTTGCGATACAATTTACCTCTAAATGTTATGAAGCTCAAAATACCTTGCCATTTTTTAGATAGTTTACTATCTTTCACAGATATTAAAATGAGAGAACAAAACTGTACATGTTACAACTTACTTAGCATGTGTGGCCCTCATTATTGCTTTATGTAGATCCAGTGTCCCTCTGGTATCAGCTTCCTTTTGCCTGAAGAATTTCCTTTAACATGTCTTGTAGTTCAGTTAGCTGATGGTGAGTTCTCTCAACTTTTATCTTCTGAAAAGACTTCTTTCACTCTTGATATTTTGCTAAGTATAAAATTTGAAATTTATATTCATTCATGCCACTCTCCCTCCAACTGAAAGACTATTGCTGAACCAACAAAGACGCTGGGATTCTTGGCCTCTGGAGGAGAAAAGTTCATTCTGGGGCCAGAGACAGGGCTTGATCGCTCCGAGCGTTTGTGTAATAAAGTTTTATTAAAGTATAAAAGAGATAGGCTTCTGACATCAGAAGCAGGCAGAAAGAGTACCCTATTAGCTAGTGTTAGCAAGGGAGTTATATGTTATTACAGTGAATCAAAAGAATGTCTGGAGGTTGTAAAGATCTTTCTAGACTCACTCCCATAATTTACATTTTAAGATAAAAGGATTAACTGGAAGGTTTTCAGGAAGGAGAAACTGTCCTCAAGCAGGATACCTGGTTGTTATATAATCACTAGTACAGAATTTTAACTGAGTTGTTTATTGTGTAATCATCAGTTCCAGGCTAAAACACAAAAATATTTTACGTGACTAAGACTAAGGAATGTAGAGGAGGAAAAAAAAAATTTATCCTTTCCTCCTCCTTGAAAATTCCAGACCTCTCTCTCCCTGGGTCTCCATTACCTTTAGGCAGACATAGTTTCAGAAAACAAGATTGCTTTTGTTTTATCTTCATTCTGTGTGCATACTCTGTCATTTTTTCCTCTGAATACTTTTAAGATTTACTCTTTCTCATTGGTATGTAGGAATTTGATTTTGTTTTGCCCTCGGGTGTTTATTCTATATGAATTTTGATGAGATTTTGGCATATGTAGATTTATAGTTTTTGTCAGATTTGGAAACATTTTTAATGATTTCTGTAAACTTCTTTGGTTACCCATACTTCCTCTTGAAATCACATTTACTCATGTATTAGCTCAGTCACTCAGTCGTGTCCGACTCTTTGCGACCCCATGAATCACAGCACACCAGGCCTCCCTGTTCATCACCATCTCCTGGAGTTCACTCAGACTCATGTCCATCGAGTCCATGATGCCATCTAGCCATCTCATCCTCAGTCATCCCCTTCTCGTTCTGCCACAAATCCCTCCCAACATCAAAGTCTTTTCCAATGAGTCAACTCTTCTCATGAGGTGGCCAAAGTACCGGAGTTTCAGCGTTAGCATCCTTCCTTCCAAAGAAATCCCAGGGCTGATCTCCTTCAGAATGGACTGGTTGGATCTCCTTGCAGTCCAAGGGACTCTCAAGAGTCTTCTCCAACACCACAGTTCAAAAGCATCAATTCTTTGGTGCTCAGCCTTCTTCACAGCCAACTCTCACATCCATACATGACTGCAGGAAAAACCATAGCCATGACTAGATGGATATTAGTCGGCAAAGTAATGTCTCTGCTTTTGAATATACTATCTAGGTTGGTCATAACTTTTCTTCCAAGGAGTAAGCGTCTTTTAATTTCATGGCTGCAGTCACCATCTGCAGTGATTTTGGAGCCCCCCAAAATAAAGTCTGACACTGTTTCCACTGTTTCCCCATCTATTTCCCATGAAGTGATGGGACCAGATGCCATGATCTTCGTTTTCTGAATGTTGAGCTTTAAGCCAACTTTTTCACTCTCCTCTTTCACTTTCATCAAGAGGCTTTTTAGCTCCTCTTCACTTTCTGCCATAAGGGTGGTGTCATCTGCATATCTGAGGTTATTGATATTTCTCCCGGCAATCTTGATTCCAGCTTGTGTTTCTTCCAGTCCAGCGTTTCTCATGATGTACTCTGCATAGAAGTTAAATAAGCAGGGTGACAATATACAGCCTTGACGTACTCCTTTTCCTATTTGGAACCAGTCTGTTGTTCCATGTCCAGTTCTAACTGTTGCTTCCTGACCTGCATACAGATTTCTCAAGAGGCAGGTCAGGTGGTCTGGTATTCCCATCTCTTTCAGAATTTTCCACAGTTTATTGTGATCCACACAGTCAAAGGCTTTGGCATAGTCAATAAAGCAGAAGTAGATGTTTTTCTGGAACTCTCTTGCTTTTCCAGTGATCCAATGGATGTTGGCAACTTAATCTCTGGTTCCTCTGCCTTTTCTAAATCCAGATTGAACATCTGGAAGTTCACGGTTCATGTACTGTGAAAGCCTGGCTTGGATAATTTTGAGCATTACTTTGCTAGCATGTGAGATGAGTGGAGTTGTGTGGGAGTTTGAACATTCTTTGGCTGACTTTGTATAATGTATCATGAAATTTTCATGGGTAATCTAAACATAGTTGTTGAGTAACAAATGATTTAGGTTGATGTGAGTGGTATAAAACTTAAAAATAGCTTCCAAAATTTTTTTGTAACTTAAAATTTTAGAATTTTGCAAAATTAAGGTAAATGATGGGAATTCATTGAATGTCTAGATCATTTCAAAATAAGTAAATTATGGAAACATTGATTGCTAAACAAGTGTAATTTACTACTTTTGTCATTTTATTACAGAAAAATAAAAATATTTGGTTTTATTAGTAAGCATTTCTACCACATTGAAATTTAAAATCCTATGAGGAAATATATGCTTGTAGAAATTACAAAACAAGTTTGCCAATCAGAAAATTCTGGTATAACAATTCACAATTGCTTACTTCTTAGTTTTCCTAGAAATTAACATTTCTAAGAGTTAAGAATTCTAATTCAGTTCAGTTCAGTTCAGTTCAGTCGCTCAGTCATGTCCGACTCTTTGCGACCCCATGAATCACAGCNGGGTGGGGGGCCAGCTGAGGAAGGCCACGTTCATTACATCACTTCCCAGAGCCCCTAGAAGCTCAGGGGCTGCAGTGGCCCTTTAATTTCCTCTTTACTGGTTCATTCCTGGCACTCAGTAAGGCCTTAATGATGATGGTCATCATCTCCAGTCCTCAGAAACAGTTTGTGTAAAAATGAAGAGCCTAGAGGTTTCAGAGCATGTCATGGGAAGAGGGCAGGGGCAGAGCTGACCAGAGCACCGAAGTTGGAAGGGAGTTGGCAGCACTACGGGCCACCCATGCTGGGCTGTAACAGTCTACCGATTGCCTGCGCTCATGTGTCCCCAGGTCATGAAAACCTACCACATGTACCACGCAGAGAGCATCAGTGCGGAAAGCAAGCTGAAGGAGGCCGAGAAGCAGGAGGAGAAGCAGTTCAACAAGTCGGGAGACCTCAGCATGAACCTGCTCCGGCACGAGGACCGGCCCCAGCGCCGCAGCTCTGTGAAGAAGATTGAGAAGATGAAGGAGAAGGCGAGCGGAGGTCCCCAGGGACGGGGCAGGAAGGGGAGGGTCAAGCTCCCTCCAGCCTGGGCCTCCCGCTCTGCACCCCGGGTGTCTGGGAGTGGATGAATGCTGCCGGCAGCTGTCCCCTGGCGGCGGGGCAGTGCCGTGGCGGAGGCAGGGCTGGCCGTGCCTCTGCTAGCACTTGTTAGGCCTCTGGCCAAGGTGAGCAGAGGAGAGATGCTCAGCTGGCTGGAGAGCTGACCTGCGATGAGACTCTCGTGCAGAGAGCATCTTCTGGCAAGAATCACCAGGCATTAGTGTGGGTGGGGCCTGCCCTGGAGGTCGATTTAGTGGCCGGGAGTGCTGACTGGGCCTTAATGTGTCCCAACAAGAGGCAACAGCACTGGGGTACCAACCAACACCTGGGAACCAGCTAAAGAACCATTCTGAAGAAATTGCCACTGCCAGGCCAGAGCTGGGCCATGCAGAATCCTTGTGTTTTGATGCTGGAGAAATGCTTTTGTGGGACATGGTGAAAGTGCTAGTTTTGGAGTCAGACAGGCTGAGTTTTGAAGATGTCACATTTATAACAACCCTCTGAACGTTAGTTTTAAAATTTGATAGTGATTACAACAAATCTCCTTTCTCATATGAACTGTCATCAATTGGTAGTGGCCACCCAGAGCCCTGGGCTTCCCAGGTGACGCTAGTGGTAAAGAACCTGCCTGCCAGTGCAGGAGACTAAGAAACACTGGTTCAGTGCCTGGGTCGGGAAGACCCCCTGGAGGAGGGCGTGGCAACCCACTCCAGTGTGCTTGCCTGGAGAATCCCATGGACAGAGGAGCCTGATGGGCTATAGTCTGTAGTGTCACAAAGAGTCAGACCGACTGTAGTGACTTAGCACGCACACGTGCATCCAGGGCCTTATGTTGGGGATTGTGAGCCCCCTCAAGGCTTTAGGTAAAGATAGTATGGTGATCAGTTAATGACATCTGCCATGGCCAGGGAATTTAAAGGGGCAGTGTGCATCCTGCTGTTTTTCATCCTAGATTAGGTTACTTCTTAGGTTCCTATCTTCTTAAAGGGCTATGATTTTCTTGTTGAATTCTCTTCATTCATTCATTCCATACAATTAGCAAACATTTCTGAGCTTTTTCTATTTGCCAAACATTGCATCAGATGTTTATTTGGGCTTCTATTAGACTAATTCTGTGAGACTGATGATTATATGATCCTACAGCTCTCATTATAGGAGATTGAGTGGGAATAAAATCCAACAGGACCTGGGTAAACTGGAAAAGTAACCAGAGGCAAATAAAATATCAGAGTCATTTCCAAAGCCAAGGAAAAATATGCTCCACGATAAACAGGCAGCGACCCAGTTAAGAAATGGACAAAGGATTTGAATAGACACTTCTCTAAACAACATATGTAAGTGGCCAATAAGTACATGAAAAGATGCTCAGCATCATTAGTTACTAAGGAAATCCAAGTCGAAAGCACAGTGATATACCATTTCACCCACTCCATGGTCGCTGAAATATGAAAGTCAGATAACCACAAGTGTTGGTGAGGATGTAGAGAAACTGGAACCATCATACATTGCTGGAGGGAGTGTAAACTGGTACAGCCACTTTGGAAAATAGTCTGAAAGTTCCTCAAATGTTAAACATAGAGTTACTGTTTAACTCAATAATTCCACTCTTGGAATTTGATAGCAGTTTCATGCATAATAGCCAAAGGGTAGAAATAATCAACTGATGCATAAAATATGGTAAATTCCTATAATGGAATCTTCAGCCATGGAAAGGAATAAATACAGATACAGCATGGATGAACCTTGAAAACAAGTGTGCTAAGCGAAAGAAACAAGTTACAAAAGACCACATGTTATATGATTCTATTTATTTGAAATGTCCAGAATAGACAAATGTATATAGACAGAAAGCAGGTTATTGGTTGTCAGGAGCTGGGGCAGAAAAGAATGGAGAGTGACTGCTAATGTACAGGGTTTCCTTTGGGGTGATGAAAATACTCTCAATTTAGATAGTGGTGTATTGATACAATATTCTGGGAATACACTTTGATACAATATGTCTGAGAATACACTAGAAATAGACTTAGAAAAGTAGTGTAGCCAGGCAGGGAAATACAGAGCTACAACGTAAGGGGACCTGTAGAAGGATAGGGGCAGGATTGGTTAGAGAGGTCTGGGAACTTAAGTTTGAGTTCAGGATTGTATGCTAATCAGTCATTTGGCTCTTGGACAACCTACTTCTCTTCAATGTTTATTTCCTCACCTATAAAATGGATGAATTAAACTAGGATATCTTCAATATCCTTTCCAGGTATAAACTTTTATGAGTCCATGAAGGGCTGAAAATGGTCTCTGGGCCATAGTAACCCCCTGGAAATGGGCCAAGAATATAAAAACTCTCTGTGGAGGCTGGGTGTGTGGCTGGTTCAGGGTGTGACTGCCAGAAGTTTGTTGCTAGAAATTCTCAGAATAAGTGGACCGTGAATAAAGGTCAGAAGAGATGTCTGAGGAGAATTAAAAGGCTGACAATGGAGTGTCTCCGCTAAACAGGAGAATGTGATCTGCAGGAAGGAAGGTTGAGAGTGCCTAGGTAGGAAGTAGCCTTGTTTCTTAAAGGAGGCTGTCTTCCTCCTCGGCAGTGGGACTCATCTGTCTGAAGGGAGAAAAGAGAGAGCTCTCCAACCCATGGACTCATTCTTGCTTCTTGCCCAGGATGGCCCAGGACAGAAGCAGCTTCCCAGGGAGGCGGTCCAGCTCATATGGGTCAAGATTGCACCTCTGGCTGCCACACCCCACCTCACCCCACCACTCACACCCAGCTAGTGCCAATCACTTCATGCTGCCCGTAGGCAGGGACTGTTCTGTGTGCCGTAGACCCAGCCATGAACAGGAACCACTAAGCCCCTGACTTCACAGGGGACACTGGAAATCAGCAAGTTAGTAAAGAGGCAAAAAAATATAATTTAAGGTGGTGAAAAGTACTCATGAAAAAAACTGAGCAACCAAAATGTCCTTCAGTAGTTGAGTGGCTAAGTAACTGTGGTACATCCCAGCAATGGAATGTTATTCAGCACTAAAAAGAAATGAGCTATCAAGTCATGAAAAGACATAGAGGAACCTTAAATGCATGTGACAGAAACCAATCTGGAAGGGCTACNTCCTTCAGTAGTTGAGTGGCTAAGTAACTGTGGTACATCCCAGCAATGGAATGTTATTCAGCACTAAAAAGAAATGAGCTATCAAGTCATGAAAAGACATAGAGGAACCTTAAATGCATGTGACAGAAACCAATCTGGAAGGGCTACATACTATATGATTTCAACTATATGACATTCTAAGAAACACAGAACTATGGAGACATTAAAAAAAAAAATCAGTGCTTACAACCATTATGTGGGAGAGTGGAATGAACGGGTGGTGCACAGAGGATTTTTCTGGCCGGAAAACTGCTCTGATACTGTACGGATAGAAACATGTCACTATACATTTGTTCAGCTCCACAGAATATACACCAAGACTGAACCCTTGGGTAAACTGTAGACTCTGGGTGATAGCAATGTGTCAGTATAGGTCCACCAATTGTAACAAATGTACCACCTGGTAGGGGGTGCTGAGGGTTGGGGGGCAGTGTGTGGGGGCCAGGAGGCATGCCCAGAGTCTTTTTACCTTCCTTTCAGTTTTGCTGTAAAGCTAAAACTGCTCTAAAATAGTCTTTTAAAATTAAAATAATCACTAAAAATTGAATAAAGATTAAATAAATGGGAAAAATAGGGCAGAATAGAGCATGGGAAGGGACAGGCAAGATGCTGGGGACACTGATGCATGTGACCGTGGCTGAGGACCTGAATAACATTAAGAAGCAGGCCATGCAGGGACCTGGAAGGATGGCCTGCCATGTGGAGGGAAGGAGTCTGAGTCTAGAGGCAGGAGTGACCTGGCCTCTAAAGGCTGGACAGAGGAGGGCCTCATAAAGGATGGGAACATGGAAGAAGAGCCGGGTCAGGAGGGCTTCACAGGCCATCATCGGGGTTTGAGCAGCCTCTGGGGGTTGTTGAGTAGGGTCCCCTGGAGGTGTGAGTTACACTCCCCTCTGGCAAACCCAGGAAAAGCCTGCAGCTTACCCAGTAGTACTGTTGTCAGCTGCACATGTGTGGTATAAGGTGGAGCTCTTTGAGTAGGAGGTCTAGATCTTACTCAGCCAGCACATGGAGTAAGGCATCCCAGGGCCATATGAGGGGCTGACTGCAGATACTGGCCATGTAGAAAATCCCAAATCCCTTCCATCAGTGGCTTTGCTCTCACATTCATTTGTTCCTTCCTCCAGAGGCAGGCAAAATATTCTGAGAACAAGCTGAAGTGCACCAAGGCCCGGAACGACTACTTGCTGAATCTGGCAGCCACCAACGCAGCTATAAGCAAATACTACATCCACGACGTCTCCGACCTCATTGACGTGAGCTCCTGGGGAGTCTACATTGATGACCTGCCTGGCGAGAGTCATCAGCTGTGGGAGGGCTGGCCCTTGTTCTTTGCTGACTTTGCTGACGTGTGGGGTGGATGGTGGCCCCGGGAGCCCTGATGGAGGAGACAGGCAGGGAGCATTTGAGAGAGGAGTATCACCCCGTGGCTTCTACCTTCCCCAGTGGGAGTGGGCCTCTGGCGGCCCTTGCACATTTGGGCTGGGCAGTTGTAGTTCAGCGTGCACTTTCCAGCGTGCACCTTCCTCTACACCAGGCCCTTTACTGGTTTTGGGGATAGAGGGGTAATTGTACACAGTTCATGCCCTGGGCACTTCCCACGATTGTAAAGATGGTTATATGTTCAGCACCCCTGGGGTCCAGTCCTCCAGACATAGGGAAGAAAATAATAAATGAGACAGAGACGCAGATCAGCTTTACTTGGAGATGTTATGTTGGGAGAAATCAGGCAGTTGAAGTAAAAGGAAAATGGAACACTGGCTCCTGAGCGCCAGCTGTGCAGAACACACTGGTGGGACAACCAGATTTGGGCGGGAATGCTGTGAGCACCAGGTTTGGGGCAGCTCCTATGTCAGCTGTGATGGAGCTGGAGTTGCTTGGTGTGTCTTCATGAAGACAGGTATCCGGCCCAGCAGATGCTTGGTCAGGCTCTGTGAGGGCATCCTTTTCCTCTGGCCCCGGTGCACCCCATCAGGAAGTCACAGAGTCACCGCTCTTCCCTCAGCTGCAGAGGGACACATTAGTGTCATTATCACCACCTCCAAGAGAGGGAGCTGCCTGGCCCTGCCTTCAAATGCCCACCATTCCTGCTTCCAAGGCGGGAACCCTCCTTTTTCCTCCCTTTCAGCTTTCTTTTTCACACAGTCCTTTCATTTGTTTATTTACCAAGTTTTTTCTGAGTACCTGCTAGCTCTAGGTCTTGAGGTGCAACAGGGGACAAGAGCCAGTGGGTCTGTTGTCATGAATCTCAACGTGCATCACTCTGCTGCTTTAGAGGCAAATGTGGCAAGTGTTAAACACTGAGGGAAGTAGAGGGAGACGTGGACCCCTGATACAGGACACCTGGTGTGAACTCTGAGTGGGGAGAACATCAAGGAAGGCTTCCTGGAAGAGATGACCTCTAAACTAGAACCCAAAGGAAGAATATTTAGACAGGAAGAGAAAGGAAGAGGCTTCCAGGCAGATAGTGTGAGTGTGTGAAGGCATGGAGATTAGGAAGAACACGGTGAGTGTGGGGAGCTGCCATTGCCCGGCCTGTAATCCCACTGCTCCCCCCGAGGGCTTCGGCAAGACTTGTGTGGTGAGATTCCGAAGTGCACGAGGGGTTCCAGCACGGAAGGGCTGGCTGTGGAGCAGGAGGTAACCTGAGTCACTGTGACGGCCCCTCTGCGCATCGCCGCCCTCACCCGCACACTCTCCTGCGCTTCTCTCCCAGTGCTGTGACCTGGGCTTCCACGCCAGCCTGGCCCGCACCTTCCGGACCTACCTCTCAGCCGAGTACAACCTGGAGACCTCTCGCCACGAGGGGCTGGACGTCATCGAGAATGCCGTGGACAACCTCGATTCCCGAAGCGACAAGCACACGGTCATGGACATGTGTAACCAGGTCTTCTGTCCCCCGCTCAAGTTCGAGTTTCAGCCCCACATGGGGGACGAGGTAGGCTTCTCCCAGGAGCCCTTGCTTGAGGCTGCTTCCGTCCATCTGCTGTGAGCTCCCAGAGTACTGGGGGAGGAAAATGTCAGCTCAGAGGCCTGACATTCTCGGCGAGTGGGCTTCCCCGGTGGAGGAGTTTACCACCAATCCCCTAATCTTGGTGCCTCAAGTCCCCTGCCTGCAGAACTGCAGAACCTTAGCTTCCCATAAAATCGCTCACAGTTGCGTCTAGAAGACCCCAAGGGAGCCCCACGCTCACACTTAGACCATCATCTCGCATTCTCCCCTCAGATGGTCCTGGATCGCCAAAGGTGGGGTCTCAGCAGAGCCTCGCTGGCCTGGGCTCCAGTACCCTGAGCCCTCAGCACACCCGCCAGCTGAGTTCCCTTCAGGGCTCGTGCTGCTCACATCCTCATGATGTTCTGGGAAAAAAAAAAATGGGAAAAGACACTTGTCACTAGCCCCAAAGCAGCACACTAGTTACCCAAGTTTCACAAAACTTCTTACGAAAATCTCTCCTTGAGCTTTTCCATGTCCTCGCTCCTTCTCTCCAGGGCTAAGGCCCTGGTCCCTGGAACAGCGGAGGACAGCCACAGTGTCGTATCTGGCTCCCCATCTCTACCTCCAGGGATAGGTGCCCAGAACTTTCTCCTAGTGGCCCCATTCCCTCCACCTAAGATATACCGCTCAGGCACATGAGAGAGGGACCCAGCCAGCCTTTGGATCCAGGTGGGAGCTCGTCTGGGCTGTTGCTGCACCTGTGTAGCAGGGAGGAGCCCCAAAGCACCTTACAAGGTGCCTTTAGCTGAACCCTCCCACGGCCCTACCGGTTCCTTGGTTTGCAAGAGATGCCTTCTGCCGGGCTTCCCCACAGCTCCTGCACCATCCCAGTCCCTCGTGTCCTGCCCTTTGACTCATGGTCTAGTGACTGGAGGCTGGGTTAAAAAACAGAGGCCCACTGTCTCTTATGAGCTCAGCCAGGTGACACCAGGCAGCCCAGCCCAGTCAGAGCCTTGGCTGCACTGGGGGTAGGAGAACTGTATCTCTCTCTCGTCTTCCTCTCTCCCCCCTCCTCTCTCAGCCAGCCCACGTGGGGAGAAGCACAGCGAGAGGATCGCTGCTGCACGGCTGCCTGTCTGGAGCACCTTCCTGCTGGGCCCATTCCACTGGTTCCCATCCTTCCTTCTTTTCATTAGCTACTCTTAGGCACTGCTTCCTGCCTGGAAGTTAGCCAGTTAGTCTCACTTAATGGCATCATGTCAGTAGTGAGCTATCGTGTGCTACACAAACACAGACCAAGAGTTGTGAGAGGGCGGCCCCTGGCTCCTGGCTGGCTCTGCTGTTGCCCAGTATGAGCTTGCCCAGTGTGATCTTGGGCAGCTCGCTTCACCTTGCCAGGCCTGTCTCCGCAGCTGTTGATGGGGACGTTAGTGACGGCCCGGCCCCAGTTCCGCAGAGGTGCCGAGGGCCTGGGGCGACCACAGGCGGTGGCTATCGTTTCTGCAGGTGTGCCAGGTCAGCGCCCAGCAGCCCGTCCAGACAGAACTGCTCATGCGGTACCACCAGCTGCAGTCCAGACTGGCCACTCTCAAGATTGAGAACGAGGAGGTGAGTGAGCCCACTACCCCATGAGGGATTTCGTTACAAAGGCCTGGCTGCTCGGGGGGTGTCCGCTCTTGCCTTGGAAGATGTGAGAAGTCAGAGTTTATCTGTAAATGCGCAACCATTAAAACCATTCCCGCCAAGACTCTTTAATGGCATGGGGAATGCTTGTGCATGTACGCTCAGTCAGGTCCGACTCTTTGCGACCCCATGGACCGTAGCCCTCCAGGCTCCTCTGTCCATGGGATTTCCCAGGCAAGAATACTGGAGTGGGTTGCCGTTTCCTTCTCCAGGGGGTCTTCCTGACCCAGGGATCCAACCCCTGTCTCTTGCGTCTTCTGTATTGGCAGGCAAATTCTTTACCACTGAGTCACCTGGGAAGCCCAGGAAATGCTTACAAGATGTTAAAGGAAAACAAAGAGGAAGTAGCACTCTGTATTCAGTACTGTTCTAACCAGGGTATACTAAAGTATGTGTAAATATTTCTGAGTGTATTCACAGGAGTAGGAAGAAGACTGGAAGGAAATACTTTGAAATGCTGGTAGTGGTTTTGTCTGGGTTACAGGAATATAGGTGATACCTGTTTTCGTCTTTGTGCTTTTCTCTTTTCTGCAGTGAGTTTATGTTATTTTGTATCATCAGAAATAAGAGTAGGTGTTTTGAATCACACAGAGAAACAGCCCAGGGCACACTAAGCGTGTCACAGATTCTGAGCTCCACGGAGCTTCTATCTCACTGTGGCCAGCACACCTCCCTGCAGCTGGTGGCTCAGGGCTCCCCCCAGGTGGGCACAATGGAAGCACCAGCCGGGAGCTCCGTTCTGATGTGCACTAATGCGGCCAGCTGGAGACCTCCTGTTCCAGCCCAGATGCCCCCACGCAGAGAGGATGTCACCCAACTGGAGGACATCAGGACATGGGAGTGTCACCCAAGACTGTGGGCAGGTCCATCTGTGAGGAGTGCAGTCATAGCTGAGACAGGGAGTCCTGGTCCCTGTCTTCAGCCCTCAAGGGGGCTTTCTCGTACAGAGAGGGCAGGTTGCTTTGTGTCTTGAAAGAGGATGGAACCAGGACAGATGTGAACCAGAGTGTAGATCAGGATAAACAAGTCAAGAAGTCCCTGTGGGGAGATTACAGACAAACAATGAATTTGTTTCTCCAACCTGAGAAGAGAGAGGATATGGACAGAGTGTTTTCTTCCTTTCTTTATGCCCTATGTCTTCCCCCGCAGCATCTTAAATTGTCTACATGGAACTGCATATGGTGTATGTGTATAATAATGTTAATGGAATTTAGGTTGGAAGTCAGGACCACAGAAAGGAGGGTGAAGCACATGTTCCTCTGGGTAGGCTGTTCACGGCCGGGGAAATGCTTGATTTTGAGCCTGGGCTTCTGAGAGGCTGTGTTGGAAAGAACTGAGTCACTCGGTTGTTCATTCAACAAATCGTTGTTCAGCACGTGCTTGTGCTCATCTCAGTCACTTCGGTCATGCAGCCCCAGGGACTGCAGCCAGGCTCCCCTGTCCATGGGATTCTCCAGGCAGGAATACTGGAGTGGGTTACCGTTCCCTTCTCCAGGGGATCTTCCCAACCCGGGGATTGAACTCATGCCTGCCTGCGTTTCCTGCTTTGCAGGCGGATTCTTTACCCACTGAGCCACCTGGGAAGCCCTATTCAGCACATACTGTACTGTCTCTTATACANCTGAGAGGCTGTGTTGGAAAGAACTGAGTCACTCGGTTGTTCATTCAACAAATCGTTGTTCAGCACGTGCTTGTGCTCATCTCAGTCACTTCGGTCATGCAGCCCCAGGGACTGCAGCCAGGCTCCCCTGTCCATGGGATTCTCCAGGCAGGAATACTGGAGTGGGTTACCGTTCCCTTCTCCAGGGGATCTTCCCAACCCGGGGATTGAACTCATGCCTGCCTGCGTTTCCTGCTTTGCAGGCGGATTCTTTACCCACTGAGCCACCTGGGAAGCCCTATTCAGCACATACTGTAAATGTTGTGTCCAGTGCCAAGTGAGTGAATGGGACAGTGCAGAGTACTTTCTTTCATGGAGTTTGTATTCTGGTGAGAAAAGGCAGGTGAGAATTGAAACACAAAAGCAAGCAAACAGTAAATTGAGGACATAAAATATCAGCCACTAGGTTAAGAATGCGGTTGTGGCCAGGAGGCGACTTTTCAGTTGAGATGTGAGTGCCAAGAGGGGCTCTGAGCGGCAAGCATTGTGCAGTGCGTGTGGATGCAGGCTCTCCCAGGACTGTGTTTGAAACCACCCTCCATTCAAGTTCGGGTCCGCCCTTTAGGTACCGTTCACTGAAGGGCTATGTGGAGCCTAGGGGTCCCGCTTGGTCCTGGGAGAGGAGTCAGGGGCATGGAGGACCGAGCACACCGCACGTGTCACACGGACCGTCTTCCTCGAGTTCTCTTTTCTCCGGCAGGCTTGTGTGGGCTCAGTGGCCGACGGTATGAGAGTTTGTCCACTGAGAATGGAGCTCCCTGTATCCAGGCTGTCTTCCCCCTGCTCGGGATGAAGAGAAGAGGGGGTGCTTCTAGGGTTGTCCCTCCTCAGGGCACTGCCCCCCAGGAGGAGCTTCTCTGGGGCTGTGTGACCACAGAGAGACACAGACCTCAAAACCCTTGCTGGGCACAGTGTCCTCCAAGGTTCTCCCTGCCGGAAGTAGGCCCATGACGTCACTGAGTTTAGGCGACCCGGCTTCTCCCCCCAGCCAGTGCCAGCCTTATTGTCCACATCACCATTAGCAGAAGTGAGCACCTTTGTCCAGCCCACCTCTTGGGGCTTTACATGGAAGAAATAAAGGAATGATCGGGAAAGGACATTGAGGTGTCCAGACATTCCGAGACTAAAAGGACTTTTGCTGACGTGCGGTGTTTCTCTAGGTTAGGAAAACTCTGGATGCCACCATGCAGACCTTGCAGGACATGCTGACCGTGGAGGACTTTGACGTCTCTGACGCCTTCCAGCACAGCCGGTCCACGGAGTCTGTGAAGTCAGCTGCCTCCGAGACCTACATGAGCAAGATCAACATCGCCAAGAGGAGAGCCAACCAGCAGGAGACAGAAATGTTCTATTTTACAGTAAGTGGCATCCTGACTGAGAACCTGCTGTCTGCAGCCCTGCTGGCAGTGACTTTTGGGGAGCAGCCCAAATTAGTGGCAGCCAGAGGAACCGCATGGGTCAGGTAGACCTACAGTTCCTCCAACATGCTCTTCAGAATAAGGTGTCTGCCTTGGCTTTGTGAAGTGCAGAAAGTGAGCTAACCGGTGGGTAGCATCAGCCTTGATCTTGGATTGATGGTTATTGCAACTTTCCTGTTCTAGAAACAGCACAGAGAGGATTGTGCTCAGTAGGGTGAGAGGGAAAGGGCTGACAGAGCCAGATGCACATCCCAAGTAACAGCCCCCAAGTTAAGTGTATGGTTGTCATGTCAAGTTGTGTCAAATTTGGGCCTGGACTCTGCAAACAATGCCCTGGGTGATTTTTGCAAATAGCTGGTGAGTTGCCAGCCCTTCATGTAAAATCCCAGATTACTTATATTCCATTTGGCCAGGAAGGGACAGGGATGAGAGGCATCGGGGCTTTGGTTCAACGGGTGTTTAGTGAATATGCAATGTTGGGTTGGATAGGATCTTCCATCTGACACTGGATCCTATTCCACCCTGTTCCTGCCCCAGAGTCATGCAGCTTGTGCTTGAACAGCCCCAGATTAAAAGCTCCCTCCCTCCCCAAACAACTGTTTTGTTTGGCTTGTGGCTGGCTATGGACATTAAAATGTTTTCCTGTATCTCTGTTATCTTCAGAAAGCTTCCTCATGAGGATTTCTGGTCATTGATCTTAATTCTGTTCTCTGGGGCAACCCAGAGAGAGGCTAATTCTACTTGACAGTCTGGCAAGGTTGCAAGGAGCTGGGCTTTTATTTCTCTAGGCTAAACACATCTACTTGTTTTAATTTGGCCTCTTAAGCTTTTGTTTTGAGTGGCCTCAGCATTGACTCTTTCCTGACCATGTTCTGTTTGTCAGTGCTTCTTCTGAAAAGAGACTCCCAGCAGTGGAGTGATCAGCACAGAAAAGGGCTGAACTTTCCCCTCCCTCCAAATTAGGGGCAATGCTTCTCTTTTCATACATCCTAAGATTACATTCTATTTTTTTTTTAAGCTAGTATCAGTTAAATCTCTATTCTCAGCATACTGCCATTAAACTGTCCTCCTGTGGGATGTGTAGGTGATGTCTTAGGTGGATCATATGCTTATTACCAGTTTGATTTCCTCTTGATGGATTCAGCTCATGGCTCCAACTGTCATGAGCCTTATCCAGTTGCTCATCACAGATGCTGTCTCTTCAGACCTCGTGTCTGGAGATTCAGTAAGTGTGGCTTCTGTACCTTAAAGTTTATCAGTTAGAACAAACAAACAAGAAATGAATTGCTAGGCCAAGGCCAAGGCCCAAGACAGAGTTGTTCAAAACATGCCATCAGGCTGATATTGATCCATTAATTAGCAGTTTTAGATTGTGTTCATCTAACCAGTGCCAAACCCACCCAGTTTTAACATCCAGCTCTGTTTCTTGCTCATCAAATATCTGTTGAAAGCCAGTGGTTGACACATACTCCATTTCCTTGATCAATTTTGTTGCTTTCAAGAAAGAAAGCAGAGTAAGACTTAGTAAATGAGTCCATGACAATTTCGGGGGTACACCACTCCCACTGGGGGCATACAGTGTTTGCAGAGAATTTATAGGTTACAAAGATAAGGGAGGAAAATGGATGGGCATTAAATCACTTTGGCAGCAGAGCTGAAGATGAGAGTTCAGCCTGCTTGAAATGGAAAGACAGCATCCATCATGGAGGTCATGGATGTTGTACTTTGATTTGAATATTCAAGTCATCAACCTGATTGGCTAGTGCACCTCATGATTTGATGTTGTGACATTATTTAGAAATTTTAAGGATGTAACACTCCTTTTAAAGCAAACATCAATATGAATCGATGGTATTTTTTTCTTCACGCATGAAGCCTAGATGAAGCGTAGAAGCAGGATTCAGGGACCCAGAGCCCCAGGCTGTAATTTACACTCACCAATGAGTCACCCACCAAAGCGTGAGTTCCAAGTTTGGGATTAGAGCTCCACCTGCTTGGGGCACTGAGGCAGGAGGAGAGGACACGTGCTTACACCTCGGCTCCAGCTTTCATGGTGAATTCTTGAACACAGGATAAAATCAGAGGGCGATATTACTGGAAGCATCCAGAGAGAGCCTCTCGGTGAGTAACTATCAAACGGAAGTGTGTTTTTGAATTATGTCCGAAACTTCTTGAAAGCACAAGTTCCCAGACTGCTCCCCTCCCTGAGGCGGCACCCTGGAAATGTGAGGACACCTGGGCCTCTGTGGTGTCCTCCCAGGGTTAGACTCACAGGAGTCCAGAGCAGGAATCTGCCTGTGGACATGCTCCCCAGCTGGTGCCTGCACCACACTGGGAGAAGCACCACAAGTCTCCTCATTGTACCCCGAGGAAGGCATGAGGCCCAGAAACATTCAGAAATTTATTTGATCAAGGTCACACACCGTGTGGCCGCCACTCTGAGCGGTTTCTCCCTCTGCGTAGAATGAGAACAGCGATGCTTCCATCATTTATCATTTGAGAGTGGAGTGAGGACCAAAAACACCTGTTAGAAAACCATCTACAGATACAATGGGGATGACTTAACAACCACAAGACAAGGCCCTAGGAGCAAAGAAAGACCAAGGCCAAGAGTAAAGAATGCCCAACCTCCAGAAACCCGCCGGGGACAGGGTTCACCAAGCTCAGGCTTCTCCGGGCACGTGTGGGCCTTCGCCCCAGTCCTGTTTTCTGCGGGCAGAGTGATGCTTCGTATGTCCTGTGCTGCCGAGGCTCACCTCTCTGCTCCTCTGTGCTCCATCTGAGCCTCCCGGCTGAGGCATAGAATGGATTTTTGGTGAGAAAGTAGCTGGCAGATTTGAGGCAATCACATCCATCCCTGTGCTTTCCCCCTCAGGGCCTTAGTAATTGCATTCCCCTCTGCTGAGACCCCCTGCCCCTGTGCACCCACGTGGCCCCTTCCTCACCTCCTTCAGGCTGGGGCTGAAATGGCAGCTTTGCAGTGAGGTCTGTTCGCACTCCCAGATCCCATTCCTGCCTTGTTTCCATCCCTAGCGTTCACCACCATTGACCTGTTGTATATTTTACTTACATTTTTGTTAGCTCATTGCCTTGCTCCTACTCTGCCATGTCAGTGCCGCCAGATCAGGGGTTCAGCTGAATTTCTCGGCACCTACTACAGCAAGTGCCAGGGATCCAGAAGGGAACGGGTGTGGACCACGCCTATAGTGTCTCTTGGCTCAGCAGAGAGGGCTCCCAGCCTGTGATTGGGCGACGCGGGGCGAGGGGGCCAAGGGAAGCTGGTACCTGTGTGGAGGCGTGGCTGAGGCTGTGCTGAACTGGGGGCAGGTAAATATGTTTCTGTTCTGGGTGCCTTGTTCCCTGGACTGCACCCGAGAGCACTGTGTTTGGCCAGGCCCCCAAACCGGAGGCAGCTTGGATCCCAGGAACTTTGGGCAAATCACTTCTTATGTGAGCCTCACCTTTCTCATCTGTAAAAAGAAGAAAATCATATCCCTGAAGTGCAGTCTGGGTTATTTTAATAGGAACGTCTCCAGAGGCCTGCAGTGCCCTTCCTCCTTCAGTTCTCAGCCAGATGAAAGAAGACGTGTTCTGAGGCTCCTCTCTGACAGATCCGATAACACGCTCTTGCCTCGGCTGCATGCCCTTGGCCCAGAAGCACAGAGGAACTTTGATCGCTAAAAAATCCCTCTGCCCCAGCTCCTGCCATCCTCACGTGACAAAAGCCCCTTTTACTTTGCCCATCCCCCACCTCCACCCGCTTTCTTTGTATTCCGAAACTGACCTGAAATGTTTCATAGGACTGGACAGCCACACTCGGCAGAGGCGGGGACCTGATGGAACTGATGCGGAGACCCTTCCCTGCTTCACCCCTGCCTGGGGCCTTGAGGGTGGCTTCCCACCCCGGGATCTGTTACAGAGGCAGAGATGCCGGGACTTGGCCCTGCAATCTGTAATGTCCTTGTGCCTGTGTCTTACAGAAATTTAAAGAGTATGTGAACGGCAGTAACCTCATCACTAAGCTGCAAGCCAAGCACGACTTACTCAAGCAGACTTTGGGCGAAGGTGAGTTGAGCGGTGGAGGTGAGCATTGGAGGGTCCTCCCCACTGGGTCTTGTGTGGCGCCTTGAGCTGTTACAGATGGAGATCCGAGGCACTTGGTAGAATGAGGCCTGGGACTGGGGCCACCTACGGGGACAAGCCAGCTGAGGAAGCAGCCTGGTACAGATGCTGAGGGGGCGTGGAGTTTGGCTGCCGAAACTATGGGGCCAACACAAGTCTGAGTTTAAATTGTGGGGAAGAGTCCCAGAAAACGTGATAATCGGTCCCCAGTAGGTTAAGGGTGGGATCCAGGGCACAGGGCTCTGCACTGATGCTTTTTTAGCAGATTCTGTTTGCCAGGAATACTATTGGAGTGCCTGGCCAGGATTCTAGGTCCAAGAAGAATTCACATATGTAAGGCCAAGTGTGGTCCTTGAGGGACCTGCGGACTAGACTTACAACTCCCGAAAAGCTTCCAACGATTGTTGGAATGAAATCCCATCTGTTTCAGTGGCACATGAAACCTGAAATCATTTGACCTCCACGTGCTATCCTAACCTCATCCACTTCTCCTCCTCTCTCCTACTGTACTCCAGCTGCACCAAGCTCCCTCCTGCACTTCAGAGCTCCTCCGAGTTATTCCTGCCTCAGGGCCTTTACACCTGTTGTTCCTGCTGCCTAAAACGCCCCCTACCCCATATCTTTGTGTGGTTGGCTGCTTATCCTTCAGCTGTCAGCACAAATATCACTTCCTCAGTGAGACTCTGCTGTCCCAGCCTCAGGGGATCACCACCTCTGTCCCAACACTCTCTCTGTCTGATTTTCTTCATCTTGGTTGTCATCATGTGAATTCAACCTCTTTATCATCCGTTCACCTGCTTATTGTCATTGATCACACCTCCACACCCAAAAGCATTATATCTCCAACCAGAGTAGGAACTTCCTTGCTTGTTTGTCCACTGCTTTATCTGTAGTGCCTAGGACAGTGCCTGGCTCATAGCAGGCACTCAATTAATATTCACTGAATGAATGTTGAATGGAAAGATCACCAGAACATGAACTAGAAACCATTCAAGATCAGGGATGTTTCAACTGACAAAAAAGGCACACTCTAAGAATTGAAAATTATATTTTATTAGGTGGAAGAAACTGAGGCCTTAAGCCCAGGATACAGTATCTTAGATAACTCTGAGGGACTCTTCTGTAGAGGCAAAGTGAGGAACCAGGACATTTAGAAGTTTTTGCAACAAAGACAAGGTAGTCAGAACACCAAAGGATGGGTGTTAATCGAAGAAAACCTGACATCTTAAGTTAAGGAATTTTGACTCTTCTGTTTATGGGAAGGTGCAAGAGTCTGGGCTCACTGAAGTCACTCCTTTGATATGTGCCTCAGCTCCCTGGGGCCAGCATCCTGTGTTTTCTCATCCTGGTGTCCTCAGGGTGCACCAGTGCAGGGAGCCAGGGCTGGTGGCTGCAGTGTCTGATGGACGTAGTGGTGGACGTAGTGTTTCCATTCTGAGTTCCCTTGGGGCTGTCCGTCGTGGTTGGCTGTAGTGGTTGGTGGGCGCAACATCCTCCCTGATGTAGTAGGTGGCATTTTTAGTGCACAGGTGGTTTAGAGCAAGTCCTGGTGGCCCTGGAGCTTGGTATGAGGCTCACCTTTGAGCAGAGGAGCTGACCTGGGCCTTCTGAAGCTGTTAGGCCACATTCAGAATAGACCTGTGTTCTGTTTGGAGAGGGCTGTTGGCTGAAGGATGTGCTCAACTGACATGGGGTCTGGGAAATCTGGGGCCAATATCAGAGACGTGAAGGGACTTCCCAAGGTGTCAGTGCCACTAGGTCCTGAGATGACAGCTTGAAGCAGTTTAGAGATGTCCCAGGAGTCTTCTGGGGAATGAGCGTGACAGGACAAGAGCTGTGCTGGGCTGTGGGCTGGTGGGCACTGCTGCTGGGGGTTTGCCATCCACGGTACATCCTCACCCTTCACTGGCTTGCTGTCTTCTCCCTGTGCATGCACATTCTAGTGGCTGTGTCCGAGCCACACAAGTCCTGTTCACCCAGCAGCTATCCAGGGGGCCGCCAGGCTCTGCAGGTGCTTGGCATGTGTGAGCGCTGTGCCTTAGAGGAACTGGTGAGAAATGAAACCATTTCCAGCCCCAAGTCATTTGCAGTCTAGCTGGGAGACAACTCATGAATTCATTAAAAAATTAAAGTGATAACATTGTCACATAGAAATACTGAATAAATTGCCAGGTGAACAATTCAGGCTCTGAGGAATGTGAGTCCCAGGAGGGAGGTTTCACTGTGGGACCAAGAGAGCAGGAAAGGCTTCTAGGAAGATGAATAACGAGGGCTGGAAGGAATAGCCAAGACTTTGAAACTAATACCAGTGGAATTTTTTTCAATCAACTTTATTGACATATAATGGAAATCCCATAAGATGCACCCATTTTATGTGTAGACATCAGTTTTGACAAATCCATACACCCAGGTATAAGCAGCACTCAAAAGCTCCAGCCCCAGAGCAACAACCCGAAAGTTCTCTTGCGCCTCTCTGCAGTCCACCTTCACCCCCGCCCGCCATCTCCACTTGAAACCACCACTGACCTGATTTCTGTCGCCATAGACTAGATTTGTCTGCTCTAGCTGGTGACAGCTGGGAATCTTTTGGGGATGATAGAAATGCTCTGTTTCTTGATTTGGGTGGAGGTTAGACATGGGTGTTTATATTTGACAGAACTCATTGATTGAGGGGAAGAGGGGGGAAGAGTGAGTTGCAATGAGCTTTTTCTTCATTCCCTGCCCCCGCCCCCACCCCTGGCAACCCTTGTATTCTGCCCATCCTGACATTTCAGTATTGGACCAGGAGAATGGGGCCGTGGGGGACTGTGGACAACACAGAGGGAACCAAAACAGTGAGAATGGAGGGAACGGGACGAGACGGAGAGCAACCTGGATGAGCATGTGATGGAACAGCTTTCACAGCTTGCAGGGTCGGTTTTTCTGGTCATGGGATTGGGCACTGAGGGGTGTTTCTCATGAGCCATTTAACAGAAGGCAGGTCCACGTGAGTTGCTGACTACTTGTGTTTTCGAAATCAGACACCCTGGATTTAGAAAACAAGATGTTCTTTTAAAAAATAAGATCCCAGATGAGAAAGTGCTTCTCTCGAGCTTCCCTGTGAGTGCTATCAAACGCAAGCTTTTATTCCTGCCCCTACCTGAGTGGCCTTAATGAAATAATAATAATAATTAGTTTTGGTGGGTATGACTCCTGACCCATTTGGTCTTCCAAGTGTGTTTAGACTTCAGCTGAGTCTTGCTCTGAGATATGATATATGAGTCCTTCTCCTGAGTTTTGAGCTGAAGAGCAACAAAAAACAGGAAATGCAACTTCAGAAGTACAATGGCAGCTAAAAAAGAGCCATCTAGAAAAATTTCCATAGTCCTGTTTTCTCGTAAGCCAGCAGTGAGTAAAGTTCACTGTGGTGCTTTTGATATCTGGCACAGGTCTTGTTAGACTGGTCATTTCTGGGGAAGTTTTTTCTTATTTTGATAAACTTTTTATTTTAGAGTAGTTTTATATGTATAAAGTTACAAAGACAATACAGTTTTCATATATTCTACATCCAACTTCCCCTATTATTAACATGTTCATTTAACATGAATGTGGTATATTTGTCACAATTAATACATACTGATAAATTATTATTAACTAAAGTTAATAAATTACTGAATTACTGAAAAAGCTGAAGCTGAGACCAAATCATCAGTCCTTTTTGTATTTCCCCTGCACGATAAGGATATATGTGGATTCCTAGGGCATTGAGGGACAGGGAAGAATTTGCACTGATTTGGATAAAGCTCAGAACCTTCTCATTGACTCCTCTGAGAGTCATCAGATGAGTTCTCTCTACCTGGATGTGTTAACTCTTCCGTTCAGTAGAAAGTTCTTGTGAGAGTGGGGCTAGGGTAGAGTGACACCTGCATCAGTGGCCTTTTTCTGTCATCTGAGAGCTGTCTTGTATTGGGAGGAATAATCTGGTTATTTGAAAACAGGTGAGAAATATGGGGCCAAGTGAAATATTTTGGCTAAAAAATTTTTTGAATTTTTTTTGAAGGTTTTTTTTGAAAAAAATGAAATGAAATGGCATGTCTAGTGCCTCAGTTTTTCTCAAGTACTCTTTTGACAGCATGCCTCAGAGAAACCACATGCTGGAGGAAACTCTAGGTCTTTCGGGTCACCCTCGCTTAGAGGCGAGTTTTTGAGCGTAATTGACCCCAGGCGTACAAGTCAAAATGCTTCTAGGTACCCTGCAAATTGGCCTTCCTTGTTACAAATGTCACTGCCACATCCTGGAAACAAGAGCGCACACCCTTATGTGCCTTTGTCTGTTGCTACGTCATTTTATTGGCCAGAGAATTCTTAGTTTACCATCTCTGAGCCTTAGATTTCTGACCTTTTATATTGCTCTGGGTAATCAGTAAGTTCCAGGGTTTACACCTAAGATACAGTGGTTTTTCAATTTACTCTAGCTGCTCAAGGGTAGACGGTGCGTTGTCTATAAAAAGGAATGAGACATAACCTTTTCAGGCCAAGATTTAATGTCCATTACGGAGCAAAATGTCCACCAGGACCAGACAGTCTGACCTTCTAGAAAATGACTGAGCCACCAACAATAAAGAATATTTTCACAATCCCAAGAGGTCTGAGATAGTAAAGGGCATAGCATTTTTTATTTCTGTTAGAAGTTGAAACACCATATTTCAAAAGATGTTAGTAAAGTGGTTCTTGAGAGCTGGAATGTGAGTCAAAGCTGAAGGAGAATCGATTCCATTTGTTGCCAGGGCAAAGTCTGTATTGAGTGTGTTCTGACATTCTACTTCTGGGACCCAGACCCTTTGATTCCTACCTATCCCTTTCTTCCCTCCTGGCCCCTATTTGTCCATTCATCTGCCATCCATCCATCAAAAGCACAGACTCTGTGCTTGGCTAGGAACTGGGGGTGCAGTATATATAAGACAGACAAGGTTCCTGCCCTCCTGGGGGAAGAGAGACCTCAAACAGGAAACAAACCATTAAGTAAAGAATTATAACTGTGGTAAGTGTCCTTGAGTAGAAAATTTGGGCTGATATAGAGAATAGTTGTGTATAGAGTTGAGGAGCATGGGCACCTGCCTTAATGTAGGTGATCAGAGAGGTCTCCAAGGGGAAGGGACCTTTAAGCTGAGACTTCTGAGGGGTGGGAATGTGTCTGCCACATGAAAACCTTGGGAAAGAGTGATGGGCAGAGGGAACAGCCTTTGGGAAGGCAGGAAGGGATGAGGGGAGGTGGAACGAAGAGAAGAGCACTGTGCCTGGACCACAGTGAGTACACAGAGGAGTGGGCCAGTCCAAGAGGGGGGCGGGCGGAGCCTCTTCCTAGGCCCCCTCTGTCAGTCAGAGTTGCACAGTTAACTACATCCTTAATGGAAATGACATGTTGTATCATCAACCCAGGCCACTGGCTGACCCTTTCCTAGGTGGGTTGCCATTAGCTCCCACTGGGGGTCTTAGGTCTACGTGAAAATGTAATTCAAATTGGTGTCTGGCAGGAATTTGCCTCAGACCCCAGACACACAGTCAAATTAAGTAGAGCAAATTTTCTTGTTTTACCTCACTTTTCTCCTTTCCTGCTTTGGCTTCAGTTCAACCATCTGTAGTAACTCTTGTAACTGTTTGTGGCTTTGGTCAGGAATTAAGGAACTGTGTGCTGATTTGCTCCAAGTTTTATTTTCAGACTTCTCTCACCGTCTTCCTCCCCTCATTTTCCTCCCCAGCTCCATTCAGCATTGTTTTCCATAGAGAAGCATAAATACTCAGTTCTTTCTTCTAGAAAGTCTCTTCATGTGAACACTGAATGCGATTCTAGAATCTAGAGCAATGTGGTCCAACATGGTGGCCGCGAGTCATAAGTGACTATTGAACACTTGAATCGTGGCTAGCCTGAATTGAAATGTGCAAAATGAGCATCTGATTTCAAAGAGTTAGTACTATACATATATGTTTATATGTGTATATATAACTGTAATGGGCTTCACAGGTGCCACTAGTGGTAACCCGCCTGCCAATGCAGGAGCCATAAGAGACTCAGGTTCGATCCCTGGGTTGGGACGATCCCCTGGAGGAGGGCATGGCAACACACTCCAGTATGCTTGTCTAGAGAATCCCCATGGACAGAGGAGTGTGGTGGGCTATAGTCCATAGGATAGCACGAGTTGGACACAACTGAAGCGACTTAGCACACATGCCTGCATATACCTATAACATCTTATTAATTTTTTATATTGACACATATTGAAATAACATTTTGACATAAGTTAAACAAAATATATCATTAAAATTAATCTCACCTATTTAGGAAATGGCAATCCATTCCAGGACTATTGCCTGGAAAATCCCATAGACAGAGGAGCCTGGTAGGCTACAGTCCATGCGGTCGCAGAGAGTCAGACATGACTGAGCGACTTCACTATACATGTATTTCTCTTTAAGTTTTGTAATGTGGCTACTAGAAATTGTGGCTTGCATTTTATTTTCATAGGACAGCGCTGACTTAGAGGTTTTCTATTATAGCACCACAAAAAAGAATGAATCACTCAGTCATGCTGTGGATGAACCTCAAAAGCCTCGTCATGTGAACAATAAGAAATAAAATATATGTGAACATGGCCCTACAAATAGGAGGCACGGAGGATTTAATAAGACTCAGTTCTTCCCAGCAGACCACACCTTAGGCATAATTAGGTTTCCCATTTCATAAATAATTAAGTTCAAGTGTGAGTTGTTTCATGTTTTTAGAAAAAGATGAATGTGCACCGGTCAAAATAAAATAAACAAGCAAGCAAAAACAAAAACAAAACCAATTAAACATTAATGTACACTTTTCTTTCCAGGCGAGAGAGCGGAATGCGGTACAACCAGGTAAGAGCCGGGATCCTGTTTCCCGCACCTGCCGCCTGAGGTGGGGAGTGGGAGGAGACGGGAGGCGCAGGAGGGGCGAGGGAGCGGGCACGGTGCTGGGGCAGGAGCAGCACAGTCTTAGGGAGCAGCGCCTCACCAGTGTCCCCACGGCGGCGTGACTGTGCTGAGAGGGGAGGCAAAGGCCTTTGGCTGCTCCGCTCATTCCAGCTTTAGACTGTGACAGGAAGGGAGCCTTTCAGAGCTGCTCTGGGAGGTGGGTGTGGTCCCTCGGCGGCGCTATCCATCAGGTGGGAGGAAGGGATCGTAATTTACATTGCAGAGTGGTTGAGGGCAACCAGAAGCCGGAGGCGATCAGGTTGCTGTCCACCTGTCTCCCCATCCGTTCTATGGCTGCTGAGCAAACTGTCGAGGAGGGTTGGTGGGGAGGAGCGGGGCGGGACGCAGTAGCCCGGTCTGGTTTGCCAAGGCTCTGGGATTTGGCTGGAATCCCGCACCGGCACCGCCGGGCACACGCTTGCGCATATTCACACTAGCGAGCACAGCCCCTGCCTCCGCCCGCACTGGCTTCCGCCTTCACTGCACTGGGATGGACTGGTGGCGGAGCCCCTTGCTCGGGAAGTAACAGTGGACAGCTTCGCTTTCTCTCCAGCTCGCTCACCATTACCCTCTGCGCTTTCCCCTGAGCAGACCAGAGCCAGTGAACACTTTCACTCAGCAGCGGATAGCTGAGGGTCTGGCTTCAGGACTGGACCTTTCCTTTACCTGCAGAGAATTTAGGTCCCTAAGCAGCCCCATCACTGCCTGGGTACCTTAGATCCCATCCATTTTCCCGTCCCCAACAATGTCTGTCCCACCGTCCAACATGAATTTAGCTGGTGGCCTCAAGGCCTGCACTTTTCCATCATGTGACCACTGAGGTCTGGTTTTTGCCTCATCCTGGGCCCAGTGACCCAGTGACATCCTTTCCCCACAAGTTCTTCCCAGTGGCTCAGAATCCTGGAAAGCTGTCCTATTTGGCAACAAAAAGGATGAGCCCTCAAATCCCTCCTCATCTGGAAGGGAGTTGGCTGGGAAGAGGCTTGGAAAGCTCTGGGGTTTTCAGTTTGCTGAGCCCAGGGTCGAGGAGACCAGGGACTCTCCAGAAGCTTAGTCTGTGCAGCTGTTCCTCTCGGACCTGGCAGTCTGGGAACACTGGGATGATTCGTGATGCCAGGGGAGGCCTTCCCAGCATGGGGGCCAGCAGATGTGCAGGCTTACTTTCTAAGAATCTTTTAGAAACAAATTCCTTTTTAAAAAATGAATGAATTAATTGAATGTATTTATGGCAAGTGTTGCCTTTTTAAAAAAATTATTTATTTATGGCAGGAGAGTGTTGTCCCTTAAAAAAAAATTTTTTTTTAATTTATTTGTAGTGAGAGAGTGTTGTCATAGTCCCCAAACAACAGAAGCTACATTTTACACCAAAGTCTGCAAATAGTGCAACAGATGGGGGATGAATTGAGCCATCCCTCACTGCTTCCTAATTCCTAGAACTCATGCGGGAATAGTGGTTCCAGCAGATTGTAGGAGAGATCTGTCATCAAACCCTTGGTAAGGTCCCAGGGTGTTCCTTAGAGAAAAGTTGAGGGGTTTTGCTTTTTCAAAAAATAAAGTCCCCTGAGATGTTTTCTTCCACACCCTCATGGACCTAGGGCCTGGGAAATCCAAGTTAGGATTACAGACCTCCCACTTAGATATATTGCACTGCACTGTACTAAATTGTAAATCCAGATATCTGCACTTTGGCCCTTGGCCAAGGTCAAAGGCAACTCTCTTAGTAAACTAAAAACTTCCTCTTACTTCTAAAAATCATTTTTAACTTATCATAGAGTACATTGCTAACTTGGAAGTAACTTATCATAGAGTATATTGCTAACTTGGAAGTATTTTTGAAATTAATCTTAAATGCCCTGGGTGAGCTATTTATTTGCTGTGGCCCTCTCTATCTCCCATAGTTACTTGTCAAAGGTCAGTGTCATTTTGGATGATTGGTTGAGCAGATCTTCTCAACAAGCTGCCACTGGCCTTGTAGAGATAGACCAGTTTTGCACACGGGCTGCAACACATTGTACTTTTTTTCTCACACTTTAGAATGTTACCTTAGAATAGCCCCAATTCATAATGACCCTGTAATTAGCATCACCGCCTTAATGAACATGAATTTGAGCAAACTCTGGGAGACAGTGAAAAACAAGGAAGCCTGATGCACTGTAGTCCATGGGGTATCAAAGAGTCAGAAACTATTTAGTGACTAAACAATAAAAAAAATTAGGCTGACCAGACACAACATGCACTTGAAAGATGTATGGTAAATGGCTAAGCCAAATGCAAACATAAGATTTGATTATGGTTTTTCAAACCATTGACTGGCTTCCCTAACCTAGAACTTGCTCCATGTCTGAATCAGTAGTGAAATCATTTGAGCTTTCTTTTCCACACAAATGCAACCCCATGCACACCCGTGAGCAGCCTCCAAGAGCCTGACCACCATCCAACTATAATATTGCTGCCATTTTGAATTTTGACTCCCATGTCTGTGAGGTTGTCTAGGAAAATCCCCATCCTTTTGGTCACAGAATAATTTTGAGGCCAAGTTCTGTGTTGCTAGTGTGTGTTAATTTTCATCTTGGTTGAAAGGCAGAAAGGGGACATTGGTCTCTGGTTTCTCTTTCTTCCTCTCCGTGGCTTTCTCTGTCCCTGTTTTCCCTGCCTCTCTCTCTCTCTCTTTCCTTTTTGCTCTGCAACTGAGCAGCAGAAGAGATGGAGGGCTTAGGCTGCCCCACTTTCCTTGGCTGAGCCGCCCCTCTGCTCCCCACTTTCTGCCCCACCCAGCACTTCAGTAAGTCGGTATCGATTTGATGTCATGCGCAGTTGGGATAGCTACGTTTCCTTGTCAGAGATTCTGCTCCATGCCCAGAGCACCACACTAAAGGAAGAAATCCTGATGTGATTCCAACAGTCCTTTGCTTTCTGGATTGGACAGGAGAAATTTTATAACTCACAGGGAAAAAAAAATCCTTAGGACTTAAACTTTATGAAATAAATTTTAAAGGCACCCTAGACTTTTTTTTGGTATTGGTGTCCAACACCTGCATTGAGTCTCTACTCTTGTTGACCATGAGAGCTTAATAGATAATTTAATGCTATTGCTGGGTGTTCTATGGTAAAACCCATTTCCCCATGTCCATACTCACACCAGAACCTGGAATAGGAAGAGCTGAATTTTATTCCTGTGACCTTGGGCAAGTTTCTTAATCTCTCAGTGGCTCATTTGCCTTATGTTTAAAGTAGGTTTAATAGTTCTTGCCTACTTCTCAGGGTTGTTGTGAGGATATCGTGCAGTGTGAGATAATGAAATGATCGGACAATGTTCAAAAACAGAAACCCAAATCACCATGGAAACAAGGTGGCTCAGCTGCTACCCTCTAGTTATTAAACGTAAAACCTATGACCCCCTGTTACATTTCTGGCACTCTCTTTGGCCAGAAAGGTGAAAGTAAGAAATACTCTCACATGTCCTTATCCTCAAAAAAAATAAGTAACTTGTGAAAAAGAAATGACATGGACTTAGCTAACCAAATTGACATAGATCCAAGATGGGCTCAAAATAACCTTGCCTGTTGTTTCTTTTCGAAGTTTTGGTCTGTGCTGTTATTTTTGGTTCCAGTGTTTGGGTGGCATGAGATTTGGATTCTACTGTGTCTTTGCCCATGCATGTCCTGGAGCTAGCAGTATTTGCTCAGTATTCAGACACCAAGAGGAAGCTGATTTGAGTTCCCTTGATGGTGGGGCTGCTGAAGCTGCTGAAGCAGACAGGCGAACAAGGCCAGTGAGCCAGGCAGCATGAGTCTTATCTCCCTGATGGGCTCTGCAGCACGTCTGATTTCTTGCCCATTCACAGAAATCAATCAAGACGTGGGGGGCCTATGTCTCTGTTCATCACACATGGACATTATCTGTGTCAAGCTGGGTCCCCCCTCGGTACCTCCCAAATTGTGAGCTAAGCCAGTTGAAAGTGAACTGTGTCTCTTGGTTAGGGGTCTTCCTCCTAACCTTTGAAAGTCCTTTGACCTAGAAGGCTGGCAGCATTGAGTCAGGCCAACTTGGGTGGTAAAAGGTGAGCAAATAAGCCAACACAGGCATATGCATGTGAGCAATTCTGGAGACCGGTTCAGTGTTTGTGGCTGTCTCACTGTTGCTGGAGAACTGTGGTGTGATCGCCCCTCCCTGTGTCCGAGATGGAGCGAGCACAGGGAATGGAGATCCTAAAGTCAAGCAAGACACTTTCAGCCCGACCCCCCCCTCCAGTCCTCTGCTGGCAAGGGATGGAATTGCCTAATGGAAATGCCTGATGGAATGGATGATGTGGGCTGGATATGGGCAAGTGCCCTACGGCTCCATGACTCACCCAGTGGGAAAAATCTTGGGCTTAGAGCCAAAGAGGCTGAGTTTGGGGTCTAGCTCTGCCACTTCCCCACTCTAGAGCTCAGCTTAGGCCTCTGTAAAATGGGGCCACACATGCATGGTTAAGCTGATGTTAAGTATGACAGTGGATTTGAAAACATTAACTAAAAGTGTACTTGACTAAAGGACAGGAGATAGTCCTCACCCTGGGTCCCTGGGGGCCCCCGAAGAAGCCGTAGCCTCCCTCCTGGCATCAGTTTCTTCATCTCTAAAATGAGAATGATAACTGCCCAGCTCTTAGATCAATGGCATAAAGATTAGTCAAGTGCATTTGAAATGCTTAGCAGCATTAGGAAGATCAGTGTCCCGGTACATCGGGAGCTGAGACTCGGGGATGTGTTTAAGCCAAAACGATGAAAATTAACCCTTCCAATCATCTTTGAAAGTCTCTTGCTTTCTTCGGCTACAGGTTACATCTCACTCCTGACTCCCCCTCCATCTGGTTAGCTTTGCAGGATGGCAGCCTCTGATTGGAGTTTCAGTGGTTTCCCGGACACGTGCTGTGCCCCCCCCCCATAACGTAGAATGCATTTGTGTTACATGAGTCTTGGTCCTGCCTGACATTGTGGATCAGTTAAGACACCCTTGAACATCCAGAGGCCTTCAGATGGAGCGTTGGGCACCAGTGCTCTGGGGGTTCAGGCCTTCCATCTGCATTTTGTGTTCTCCTTCCTTCGTGGGTTACAATAGTGTCTTCCCCCATTGTATGTTTACCTTGGTTGCTTTCTTGATTTCTTTTGTTCCGTTTTCCCCTAGGCCCCCCTGTCTTCCCCCTAAACCACAGAAAATGAGGAGACCTAGGCCTCTCTCACTGTGTAGCCATAAACTATTTAACGGCTGTATGGAAACGTTCATTAAGGTACTTGCTGGGGAGCCACGGAGTCCGCGAACGTGCCCAATGTAATGGCAGCCTCTCTCCGCCTCCTACCCCGGCCAACAGCCCTGCCCCAGCCTACTGACAGACTGGCATCTGACCAACCGAAACTTTCTGTCTGGGCCCTTGCCCAGGCCGGGTAGCTGGCTGGTCCTCCTGGTGGCCTGCTTGTAGCTTTAGAGGCACTTTTGTCTCTGGCCAGTGGCTTCTAAGAGTGCCTCCCCTTGCTTCTCGGCCCTGGCTGAGAGGGGGTGGGGAGGGCTGTCAGCCCCGCTCCCCTGCTTGAGGAACTGCAGTCCTGAGCAGGCTGAGGGACAGTTAGAGAAACCCCCTCACCTCCCGTCACACACACGTCTCCCAGGAGCAGACTGGTTGGAAGCAACACAAAGGAAACCCTGCTTTGTATAACAGTGTATTTTTATACATTTTTTTTTTTTCTAAAAGTTGAGAATAGACCAACAAAGGAAACACATACAATTTGTGTGAGAGACAACCCTTCCACCTTGTTTTGCTTCTTAGGAGGCAGTTTGGGAGAAGGGAAAAGAGATTAAGTAGTCCCTTTAGAATTCCAGGTTAACCCTTTACACCTTAAATTGAAAAGGAAGGTTTTTACTTCAGTGAGTTTCTCTGTTCTTGCTTCTCAGCTGCAAAGGGTGCTGGATCAAGCCGTCCCAGATAGAACAGCTCAAGGCAAGTTAAGACAGTGATGGAGTTGGAAAGGGTAGCAGGTGGGAAATATCCTCAGGGAAGGGCAGATGCACTCTGAATGTTACTTAGGGGAGCAAGAGGAAGATCCCTACCAGTTACTGGAAGCCCAGCACCATCTAACAAAGACACTCACTGCAGAAAATAAGACTCACGTCAGTTGGGAGAAAAGGCCCTGAAGGCTCCCAGGCCCTGCCTGAGACGCGTTTAGAGTGTTGGAGGCTGCCTCTGCTCCAGCTCCCTCTCCTCCATCCCCAGACAGGACGTTCACAGGACTTACTGGGCAGGGAGGGTCGGCCTCAGATGTGGGAGGGGGTGTGGGTGGGATCAGCCTGGGTCCCAGGGCTGTCTCTGCCTATGAACTGAGTTCTGGGAAAGGGAAAGGGGGACAGGAGGGCCCCAGTTGGGGTGCCCAAGGGGTAAGAAACAGCAGCGGCTGCTCTCAGATGCCTCAGAGGAGGGAGGCCTGGAGGACCCCAAAAGGCAGGGTGCTGCTGCTGGGTGCAGCAGGAAAGGGGCACTGCTGGGAGGCGACCCCAAGTGAGCAGTTTGCCATCCAGAAGGTCATGGGAAGAGAGGCTTGTGTCAAGAGCCCTTCCTTCATCTTCTGTCTTCGCTCCTACAAGACTTCCTTCTCAAAAAATCGCACTCCAGAGCTGAGAGGAGACTGAGGCCCGTTTGCTACTCTCTGCCCTCAAGGACCTTACTGTGTCATGCAGGAGGTTTTTGACACAGAAGCTGAACGTGGAAGATGATTCAAGATGAGAGCTTGGTGACTGATGAGTACAGAAATAAGTTCTGTGAGCACTCTAGACCAGGAAGAGCCGTGAGCACCGGGGCAGAGGCTGCACTGAAGGAGGTGTCGGCAGAGGGGAGGATGGACGGAGGAGCTGCTGGGAGGAGGAAGAGAATGAGCGGAACCTCAGAGACACAGGCATGTTTTGGAATACGCTTAAGTGTTTTGGAAACAGGCAATCTGTCAGGACGCTTGGAAGGCTCTCTGACCTGATTGCATTTGAAAGCAAAGGGGTTTTGTTTAGTGAAACAATTTCTGAATGGAGAACTTCTACATAAAATGTGTGACAATCAAGTCATCTGACTTTATTCCTCTAACAATCACAACAAAAACTTGTCTTTGAATGGACGGTCTTTTGGAATGAGAAGTGTCATTCAGAGTCCAGCTTTGCAGCCACCGGAGCCACAGAATGGCAAGAGGCATAGGCTGCACTGGGCTCCAGGAGACTGGCTCTGAAAAGAGCCTCCAGAGAGGGACACCCGAGAGAGCTGGGCAGTAGCACGTCCCTGGAATAAGAGCACAGCTTCCTCCGGGGATAGTTTGACTGAAACAAAGTTTGTTTGTTAAGCGATTGCATTTCTTTGTAGTCACATGTGCTTGTACCACATGTTTTTAGTGCAGTTCAACCAGCTCTTCTGTGCGTCCTCTCTGAGCTCAGCTTGGGGACAGACTGCTGTAGTGGGGCCCCAATCTCAAGGATGGTTAACTCTCAGAAAATGAAAAGGCAGTGTGATGCACTCGGAATTTAATTTCCTCTTATGATTCCCATGCTATCTGAAGGAAGATTCAGCATGAACTAAGAATCCCCATCTCTGAAATGCCAAACTTCTGAAAGGCATGTCGGTAAAATAACATCATGGAAATGCCATGGTTATGAGGGTTTAGAGGGACAAGGGGACTTCCCTGGTGGCTCAGATGGTAAAGAATCTGCCTGCATTGCAGGAGACCTGGGTTCAATCCCTGGGTCGGGAAGATCCCCTGGAAAAGGGAATGGCTACCCACTCCAGTTATTCTTCCTGGAGAATTCCACGGACAGAGGAGCCTGGTGGGCTACAGTCCATAGAGAGTCACACAGAGTCGAACACAACTGAAGCAATGTGTGACGAGGATCTGATAAGGAGCTCTGCCTGGCGCAGAGTAAGCACCAGGGGAGTGTCAGCTGCGAGTGCCGCCTGGGCTTTCCGGAGGGCGCCCGTGGCCCCCATCTGACCATCTGTCACTGCTGTCCTAGGTTCAGGTGGGCTTAGCCAACGTAGGAAAACCCTAGCAGCTGAGACGCCAGGGGCTGGACGGGTGACACCAGGGAGGAGGCTCACATCCTCCTGATTCCCAGTCAGGGAGGTGGCCTCCACCAGGAGCTGAGTGAGACACCGTACGCACCCCAGAGCCTGACCTGCTGCCTGTGCAAGAAGAAAGAGGAAGGTAGTTCTCCCCTACCTTCAAATGGGGAGAGTCTCCCCTACCTTCAGACCCTACAAATGGGCGGTTTCAGTGAAAGCAAAGGCTCTGGTTCTGCCTGCAAGATCACCAAGGTGTTCTGACCATATGGCCCTCCCTCACTCCAGGTTTTGTCAGTTCTGGGTTCCCTGAGGGCTTTTCAGGGCCAGGGTGAGGGTCCTCGGGCAGAAGGAGATCAAAGTCGAGCGAGTACCTGGGACCTGCTGCCTCGGCTGTTTGGTGGGAAATCACGGTCCGCCATGTGAAGTTGGAACCGGGCAGCTTGCCCTTGGGTCCTATCCAGAGGGCCCCTGCGAAATACAGTCTTGGTTAAGAGCTAAGATCGAGGCTCCCTGAGCTGACTGCAGGGACAGTCCCAGCAGATACCCGAGAGTGTGTGTCCCTCCTTTCTGTGGGCAGCTGGGCTCACCTTAAGGGGTCTTAGGTGGGCTCTCATTGCTGGTGAATAAACAGCCCATGAGTTGAGGAGAAGGTAGACTTGAGGTTAGGAAAGGGTTTAGTGCTCACTGTTCCGGCACTGTGACAAGGACTGAAAGAGGCCTCTTTGCCCCCTGGTGTCCAAGGCAGCCACCCTGGAGGGCCGGCGGGGCAGGCCCCTGGCTCCTGAGCCTCGTAGGCTGCCTGCCGTCTCCCTGCCCCTTCACTGGCTGCCATCGCATTTCGGCGTTCCCGGACTCTGAAGGATCTGCTTACTCTAACTGATCTTATTCCTGCATAATCTCTTCTTTTTCTCCTGCTCTGCTGCCTGTTTATTTTTTGTTATCAGAGGAAGAAGAAATGCTCGAACCAGGAACCAGGTATTTACTGGAAAGGTCCGTTAGCCCCATTCAACTGGATGGAAACTGTCTTTAGTCCTGACTTGTAGCATAGGGCCTGCCTTGCCTGTTGCCAATGAGTCCACTTTGTTATCCTCTCTGTGACTCTAGTTAAGAGTTAAGGTGTTCTAGTTAAGAATTCCCAGGTGGGGTGTGGAAGAGCCACAAAACCATCCAATTTCATGTTTTTTTCCCCTGTCCCTTTTACGTGAGCNTTGCCAATGAGTCCACTTTGTTATCCTCTCTGTGACTCTAGTTAAGAGTTAAGGTGTTCTAGTTAAGAATTCCCAGGTGGGGTGTGGAAGAGCCACAAAACCATCCAATTTCATGTTTTTTTCCCCTGTCCCTTTTATGTGACCATACCAGTACATGTGCCTTCTGCTTCCTCACCTTCTGAGGAGGCTAGTATTTAATTTGGCCCATTTTTAAAAAGAGTTGTTCTTGTTTTTGTTTTTTTTTTTTTTTTTTAAGATTGTATGCTCTGTAAGTTGCCTGAAATAGCAGAAGTGTCAACCAATGATGGAATCCAAAGGAAAATGATCCCTTGCCCAGCTCTCTGTAGCCTTGGGCCAGCCTAGGGAAATGTCATTGAACTTGACATTGACACCCCAGATACATGTGTTTAGAGCTGCATCTTAGTCAACCTTTCTGACTAAGGTGGCCACTCAGTGGTCAGTGGCTGACAATAATTTTTTCTAGAAGTTTTCCTTGTAACATGTGTACCGTTAAACCAAGTTATCTGTCTGGATGTTTATTTAGGTTGTTACATCATGAATAGAGCTGGTCTTCCCTTTTCAGAGCTCAGAAGGACCCCTGGGGCCGGCCTTGCTTCTCCCATAGTGTATCCTTCAGGCCAGCAGCAGGTCCTGACAGCAGGTCCTACAGTCCTAGGCAGAGTCCTTGCTCCTTCCCTGAATGCTGGGAGAATGGAGTTGAGTTGGGACTGAGGGGGGTGGGAGGCAGAGAAGTCTTGGAGAGCAGACTCTAGCTCCCTCCATGCGGAGGGCTCCCTCCCCTTCCGCCATGTGCCTGTGAGGTCTCTCGAGCCCTGATTCCTTCCCAGATGAGTAAGGAGATAGAGCATTTCTTTAAAATTATCATAACTATGCCTTTTCTGCAATAACAGAAAACTTCCTATTTTAACTGTTTGTGGAGACTTTAGATTAGTGGTTCCTTGCTTGTTTTCTTACTAATCCGATGGTACTAATATTCTGGCTTGAGTTCGTAATCTGTGTTTGCAGTGTCTTCTCTCCTGTGGTGGTTGCCAAGTCCAATACAACTCACGACTTTTTTTCTTAAGGATTCAGGACAAGCTATACCACTGGTCGTCGAGAGCTGTATCCGATACATCAATTTATATGGTAAGCTTAATCTCAGGGCCGTATTTTCAGCTCTTTCAAGGACAGGTTGTTCTCATAAAAGATGAGACTCAGATTTTCATCTTGGTAGATGTCACGCTACTGCCTTCCTTATGCTCCGTAGAACAGCTGCTATTCTGACTGCCGTCTGTTGAGCCTTCTGTGTCCGGGGGACTGAAGGTGGTGGTGAGAAGACCTGGGAACTAGGAACACTGAGGAGCAGGGAGGGTTCACAGGAGAACAAGATTAGTTCCTTCCTCACTCCCACCCAAGCCCAGAGCTCTGCACTTTGAGCACTGGCTGAGGTTGGCCATCCAATCAGCTAATACTGCTAGACTGTGGCAAGCTGCATGAAGGAAATAAGAGTGTCTGGGATTTGCTACACGGTGTTCCCAGCACTTAATGTGTGCCTCCATCTATTTATTTATTCATTCCTCCAAAAATATATTTCCAGAGTGCAGAGCAGGCACTGTTTCTGACAATGGCAGCACAGCCACGAACGAGACAAGTAGGCTGCCAGCCCTCGGTAGCTTACATGACCAATTAGAAGGGCAAGGAAATGAATGAGCAGAGAGATACATAGTCTGATTTCAGCTAGTGATAATGCCTAAGAACTAACTAAGGGGACAGAGAATGGCTAGAGGAGGACAGGGCTGACTTGGCTAAGGTTGTGAGGAGAGCCATCTCCGAGAAGGTGGTATCTGAATAGAAGCCAACCTTGGCAGTCCAGGTGGAGAGAATGGCGAGTGTCGTGGTCTAATACGGGGAGGCCCACATGCCTAGATAGGACTGAGCCAGGAGGATGGGGTAAGAGACCCAGGTGGTAGAAATTCAGCATTGGTTAACAAAAGACATGAGCGACATTTATAGAGCACATACTGTGTATACAGGCCAAACTTTAAAGCCTTCCTTTAAGGGTAAACACTTCCGTAAATTATAACGTGGAGAGTTGTTTGCTCTAGAAAACTGAATCTCAGGGAGAGGATCCCCGTCTTAATTTTCTTTTCAGATGAGCGAGGTCCTCAAATCTTCGATCCTGTAGGTCACTGTTTTGTCGTTACTGCTGTGTCAGATAGCAAGGTCTGCTCTTCCTTATGGCCTTGTAGAAACACATAAAAAATGAGGTTGCCTCTTTAATAAGTGAACCTGCCCCAAACTCCTCGATCCCAGGTTAGCATGCAGCCTAGACTCTAGATTTTCTTGAAGAAAGACAAAGTCTGTGATGGGTGAGGGGATGGCTGAGGGAATGGTATTAATCATTCTTGCTCAAAATCTCTGTGACTGTTAAACCCCAGGGGCATTTGTTAACTCAGGTCAAGCTACCTGGAACAGTGCAACTGATGAGCTTGGTAGGCAACATTTCACTACCCAGTTATTTGATTGAGCTAACCTGGGAGTTAAAGTGGAAGTTATTCACTGGTCCAGTGTTGATATAAATTTCTTGTTTCCTTCAAGCCTGAACAAGAGGCCATAGACATATAAAGCAGAATGTGGCTGAGAATTTGGACCAGCTGAAAAGTTCATTATAAAGGCTCCTTTGGGGATTCTATTGGGAGACGGCCATTGCGAATGGCTCTTAAAAAGGATGATGGGAGAGAGAGACAAGCAGTGGGGAGGGCCATCCGTGTTCTCAATGGTCTGATGAGCTCCAGGCACTTCCTCTTCTTCTTTTTGTTTATTTCTTTTAGGACTCCAGCAGCAAGGCATCTTCAGAGTACCAGGATCTCAGGTTGAAGTCAATGACATCAAAAATTCCTTTGAGAGAGGTAAGTACGAAGTGGTCATCTCCAGCTTGTGTCCACAGGAAGCCAGGGTGGGTATGAACGCGTTTATTGGAGCCAGTGTTGCTGGGGCAGCTTTTATCAACATCTCTTTCCAGCTTCACATTCAGGGACTTTACCTTGGTAGCTTGAAATCACCCACGGTGGGAGTTTACACCTCAGAAATTGGGAAACACTAAACCCTTTTCATTTTTCTTTTTCCCCACTGTTGAACAATTACCAGGGTGACTTTCAACTACAGTTACACATCGGTGACTTTCTCTGGTGAACNTAGAAGCCAACCTTGGCAGTCCAGGTGGAGAGAATGGCGAGTGTCGTGGTCTAATACGGGGAGGCCCACATGCCTAGATAGGACTGAGCCAGGAGGATGGGGTAAGAGACCCAGGTGGTAGAAATTCAGCATTGGTTAACAAAAGACATGAGCGACATTTATAGAGCACATACTGTGTATACAGGCCAAACTTTAAAGCCTTCCTTTAAGGGTAAACACTTCCGTAAATTATAACGTGGAGAGTTGTTTGCTCTAGAAAACTGAATCTCAGGGAGAGGATCCCCGTCTTAATTTTCTTTTCAGATGAGCGAGGTCCTCAAATCTTCGATCCTGTAGGTCACTGTTTTGTCGTTACTGCTGTGTCAGATAGCAAGGTCTGCTCTTCCTTATGGCCTTGTAGAAACACATAAAAAATGAGGTTGCCTCTTTAATAAGTGAACCTGCCCCAAACTCCTCGATCCCAGGTTAGCATGCAGCCTAGACTCTAGATTTTCTTGAAGAAAGACAAAGTCTGTGATGGGTGAGGGGATGGCTGAGGGAATGGTATTAATCATTCTTGCTCAAAATCTCTGTGACTGTTAAACCCCAGGGGCATTTGTTAACTCAGGTCAAGCTACCTGGAACAGTGCAACTGATGAGCTTGGTAGGCAACATTTCACTACCCAGTTATTTGATTGAGCTAACCTGGGAGTTAAAGTGGAAGTTATTCACTGGTCCAGTGTTGATATAAATTTCTTGTTTCCTTCAAGCCTGAACAAGAGGCCATAGACATATAAAGCAGAATGTGGCTGAGAATTTGGACCAGCTGAAAAGTTCATTATAAAGGCTCCTTTGGGGATTCTATTGGGAGACGGCCATTGCGAATGGCTCTTACAAAGGATGATGGGAGAGAGAGACAAGCAGTGGGGAGGGCCATCCGTGTTCTCAATGGTCTGATGAGCTCCAGGCACTTCCTCTTCTTCTTTTTGTTTATTTCTTTTAGGACTCCAGCAGCAAGGCATCTTCAGAGTACCAGGATCTCAGGTTGAAGTCAATGACATCAAAAATTCCTTTGAGAGAGGTAAGTACGAAGTGGTCATCTCCAGCTTGTGTCCACAGGAAGCCAGGGTGGGTATGAACGCGTTTATTGGAGCCAGTGTTGCTGGGGCAGCTTTTATCAACATCTCTTTCCAGCTTCACATTCAGGGACTTTACCTTGGTAGCTTGAAATCACCCACGGTGGGAGTTTACACCTCAGAAATTGGGAAACACTAAACCCTTTTCATTTTTCTTTTTCCCCACTGTTGAACAATTACCAGGGTGACTTTCAACTACAGTTACACATCGGTGACTTTCTCTGGTGAACTCTGCAGTGGTTGCTGGAGAAAGAGGGCTTTGGAATTATTATGCGAATCTGTAAAGTCTTCTGTGTTTTAGAAAAGTTGGAAGAATATATATATAATATGGAGTGGCTTAGAACATCTTAATTCTCACTTTTTTTGCAGTGTTCTTGGCAAAGCTATGCATTGGGAGGAAGAGATCATACACCCCCTCTTCCCCTTGGGGAGGTTATCTAGTTCCCACTTTGACATGAACTCAAATGTCCACCAGAATGTGGCTTGCTTGGTTTAGCCTCCCTTGGCCTCAGGATCCCTGATGCGGACAGGTGGCCAGTGGCAGTGTCTGTGCAAAGTAAGGACTTAATGGGATCAGGAAAAGCTCTGCCATTCTGATACGAGTGCATATCTTGCTGCTATAGTGAAACTTAGAGTCTGGGCATTTCTGTTCAAAGAAATAGTTTCAAACATCGTGCATGAATGCTAAGTTGCTTCAGTGGTGTCTGTCTCTTTGCAGCCCTATGGACTGTAGACTGCCAGGCTCCTCTGTCCATGGGATCCTCCAGGAACACTGGAGTGGGTTGCTATGCCCTCCTTCAGGGGATCTTCCCAATACAGGGATCGAATCCATGCCTCTTATGTCTCCTGTATTGGCAGGAGGGTACTTTATCTCTAGTGCCACCTGGGAAGCTGCTTCTGACCTCATGTTCCCGGTGATTGAACAAAGTCCATCCTGGGGAGGAGAGAAAAGCCAGTGTTGGGGCGTCCTGAGCAGACCTCTGCTCTAGTCTCACAGCATTTGGAGGCATCTCATCTCCATAGTTTACTCCTCAACTCTGATCTGCTGCCTTTCTCTCTGAGCGGTTAGATACCAAGTTTGGTCTGAGGACTCCAGTCCCAAACCCATTTCCTCACAGTGCACCACTTCCCAAATTACAAAGCACTTTCTTACCCATTCTTCCATATAATCCTACAAGTAGCCTTGGAAGGTGTATACTTTGTCCCTGATGGTTATGCTCTGAGCAGGCCTCTCCCCGAGGCTCCAGCCCTAGAATTCTCCTGCCTTATTGCCAGGCCTGATTCACCCTTTCCCTGTCCTCCTGCTTCCATCCTGAGACCTAGCTCCAGGGTGGATGAAACACCAGCCTGTCACCCCCATTGCCCCCGGCACAGAGCCTAGCATCCCTGGGCACTCTGGCTTGGAACCGGGTGTGGAGAGCAGGGTTGGCTGGATGTGACTCTCAGTGACCTCCTAGGGTTCCAGGAAGCTTAGGTTTTAGATTCCACACCAGGATCTGGGGCACTGAGTACCAGAGAGCTCCAGAACTGCCCTGCTCCATGCTCCTCCTGAAGCATTTATTCATCCACTCACCAAGCCTCCATTGAGCCCTGCAGTGCACTCGGTGATGGACTGGGGTCTGGAGATCAACAGGAACAAGAGGCAAGTCGCTGCTAGCTGGGAAGGTAAACAGCATGATCAGTGCAAGGATGGGGTAAGAGGTGGGTGGGACCTGCGAGCTCAGCTTGGGTGAAGGGGGAGGAATAGCATAGCCTCGGAAGGCTTCCTGGAGGAGGATATGCCTCAGCTGAGGCTTGAAGAGCAAGAGTCGGGGAAGAGGGGAAAGGGCATTCCGGACCAAGGGAACAGCATGTGCAGAGCCCACAGAGCAAGAGGTATCCTCCCGGAGGGGACTGGAAATTCCTCGTTTCCCTGAGCTCCTCTCGGCATCGCCGGCCAGCCCAGTCAGGGTTTGGTTTCTTTATTTGCTTTGACTCCTCAGCACCCCTGCTGCCCTGTGTTCATTGTAAGTGAGCAGAGCTGGACCCTCTGGACCCTTTGCTGGTTCCTGGGAGCATCCCACTATACAGAACTCCTTTTATCTTGTGAGTAAACTCACTGCTTGGTGCCTCAGCCTGCTGACTGTCCCCAACCCCCTCACATTTTCTTACTTGCCAGTGTCTTATTAGTAAGTATCTGGCTGTATCAGGCAGCCACGCCTAATCCCAGCAGCCCTGCTTTCTTTCCTTCCTGAATGTGATTTCTAAGGTCAGTACCTCCTGTTACTTGCTTGGGTGCCTTGGAGGGGTGATGTGCACATGAGAATTCTCTGGTCCTAACAAGCCTTGGACTGCAGAGATCACCTGACCTGAACTTCAGCTGCAGAAACTGCTTTTTTCTGCTTTTTTCTTTGCCTCATGTGTCCAGTGAGGCTCCTCTCCCTCTTACCCTCACTCCAAAATGAATCTCATTCTTTTGCCAGCCTCATCCTTCTGCTCCACCTGAGCCTACCTGAAAGCATGGTTTATTTTAAAATAAGTCCCTGGGATGCCTCTTTTAGAGAAGCCCTTTCTGGATTCTCTGGGCACCTGGTGCCTAGATTTCACATAAATTACTTTCTGTTTCTTGACATTCACCACCCTGGGTTTGGGTTCCTGACCTGGCTGATCCTCAGGAGCAGCTTCTCTCCTCCCCCTTCTCCTGAAACTGGCTTCCCTCTCCATGCCTGGATGCTGTGTTGCCTGCAGCTCCCCCGTAACCGGGTGCCCCAAGCCCACTGCTCAAATGTGTGGTGGAACTTTCTCTCTAAGCCAGAGCACTGTGTGGTTTTCCTTTCTTCCTTTTATTTTTAAAATCTTAAACCCTCTAATCCCTGCAGGTGCCTGTCCTTTGTCATTTGTTCAAACAGATAGGGGTCTTTTCCTCCTTGGCCCCTTTCTTTCTCTCTGGGTGAAGTTCTTGCCTACATACCTACATTCCTGTTGAAAGGAGCACAGATCTCTTTTCCTTAAGTTTCTGAATAATTACATGTTGGAAATCCACTCTTGGCTTATTATTCCTAAACCCACGTTCTTTTTCTTTTGACATGAGTCAACCACAGTTTTAGTTGGGATTACGGTTTTTATTGAGGCTTCCCAGGTGGCTCAGTGGTAAAGAATCCACCTGCCAATGTAGAATGCAGGAAACACAGGTTCGATCCCTGGGTTGGAAAGATCCCCCTGGGGAAGGAAAGGGCAACCTGTTTCAGTATTCTTGCCTGGGAAATTCCATGGACAGGCGGGCTACAGTCCATCTCATAAGGAGTCAGACATGACTGAGCAACTGAACACACACACACACACACATATGATTTTTATTATTATATTTTGCCGTCAATACATGTTAAACTCACCGAAGTCTGAGATTTTTCCTGTAATCTTCTGGGAAAGTAAAGGAAAGACATCATGGAAAGGTAGGAGTCAGTGGTTGTTCCAAGGAGAGAGCTGTGGTTCACTGTTTTCTCCCAGGCTAGTCGTCTGTCTCTGATTCCCCCCAAACCAATCTCCTGTCCTCTTTCTATGTAAAGATGAGAGAGCTGATAGTGATTGCTCCTTGTGTGGAAACGTGGCTGTAATAGGAGTCGATGGCCCTTTCACCCTGTGCCGATCAAGACAGAGTTTGGACCTGGGGCTGAAATCACTGCATATAGAGTCTGACACATTCTAGACTCAGGACCTGGTCTTTCTCAGATCTGTTTCCTGCCCAAAGAAGAGGGGTGTGAGCAGGAAACACAGGGAGGGGTTGTCACATTGTGGAGCCTCAAGATGGGGCTGGGAGGGCCCTGGCTGCAGAGACCCACCCTTGAGGCTGCCCGTGGGCTTCCTGCCGCGTCCCCATCCAGCAGCACTTTCCCCTGGCACCCTGAGCACACGCTGTGTGTTCACTTTCCCCTGGGTACAGCCCTGCCTGCAGCTTTTCAGCAATGCCTGGGTGACCTGGCTAAGAGCAGGGTGCAGGCAGGGCTGTTCGGTAAGAATTCTACCTCCCTCCCTGGAAACTAGCTAGCAAAGTTGGAACAGCAACTTTCTCTCATATGTGCCTGGAATTGCAGCTCTAATTCTCTCCTGGAGGAAGCCGTCATTCACACACACCACCCTGCTCATCTCAAGCTCTTCTGGAGCCAAGTTGGCTAGCTTTGAAGAGAGCCGAAGGCCTGGGCTAGAAGGGAAAAATGTTTGATGGCTCCTTTCATGAGTGATGGTTTCCCTTGTGGCTCAAGCTGGTAAGGAGTCTGCCTGCAATGCAGGAGACCTGGGTTTGATCCCTGGGTTGGGAAGATTCCCTTGAGAAGGGAAAAGCTACCCAATCCAGTATTCTGGACTGGAGGATTCCAAGGATTGTATAGTCCATGGGGTTGCAAAGAGTAGGACATGACTGTGTGACTTTCATTTTCACTTTTATGAAAGAGGGGCTTCCCTGGTGGCTCGTGAAGTGCCTTCTGGAAGGAAGAGGAAGAGCAAGAATGAATGGTGTATGTGTCTATCAGTCTGTAGTCAATATGTTAACCATACTTGACAAAGGGAGCTTATATGGAGGGAATAAAATCCATGTGCTTTTGGCTCATGAGACCACAATAGTAATGCATGGTACAACAAGGAAACAGCTTAATATAGCACAGAGTTTTCAGACTCTTCTGGTCCTTCAGAGGGGCCTCAGAGTTACTGCTGGTTTAGAGAGGGGAACTGAGGAGGTGGGGCTTGGACCTTTCTCTAAATTCAATCAAGGCGGCTTTGCTCATCCATGGGAACTTTTTTCTTGAGAAAGAAAAAAAAAATTGGGTTTCTACTATAAAGGAAGGAGGGAGAGAAGGAGGAAAGGAAGGAAGATGACAGATGTGTGGGTAGATAGATAGATACATAGATACATACATAAATAGATACATAGGCCCGTGTGCAGACAGGCAGCAGACAGAATTGAAAACCACAGGTAGAAGAAGGAATATTTCCCAGGCATCATGCGACCTGGGAGCTGCTCGGCTCTGTGTTTGACTCCACTGGGCAAGTTGTTTCATTTTGCGGCCTCAGCTTTCTCCCAAGAGAGGGGTGGTGCTGGAACCATGCCTCCTTTGGTGCTGTGTGGTGCTGTTGCGAGGATTAAGAGACATCACATGTGCCAGTGTGCTTCTCACTTGAGAAGTGCTATATTAGTAAAGCAATATATTTTTTAATGTTTTCTCTCTTCTTTCCCCATGAGAAAGTCTTGTGGGGTAAGCATTGTCATCTCCTCCTGTGGGAATATCTGAGAGGTAGAATGCAGTGCCTGGACTGCCACACATGAATGGTCTTTCAGGAGCTAAACTCTGGCTCAGGCCCTGGAAGCTGCACGTCCTGGTTCAGAAACGGGTGGGGGCGGGGCGCTTTCTCTAATTTGCATTAAAGCATGTTGGGGCTAGCAGAGGCCTGCCACTCACACACATTCTCTTCCCACGGAGGCAGAGTATAGAGAGATCCAAGTATGAATTTCCTATTCTGCTCTTCATTGCTTACCAGTCTTAGATTGCTCTGGGCTGTTCTGGAAGGAGGAGGAGGTTGAAGGAGGTGTCAGATTGCTGCCAGCTCCAGCAGCCCCCATGAAACTAAGAAGTGCTGATCTCCTGAGATGTTTTCCCCTCTGCAGTTGGCAAAAATTTTAAAGACATCCCACGAGCAGGGCTGTGGAGAAGCAGCCTTCGCCTGTGTTGCTGGTAGGAGGAAAAAAAATGGTGCAGCCCCACTGGAGGAGAATTTGGCTTTATCTGATGAAACCACACATTAGTTTACTCTTTGACCCAGCAATCCCACTTCCAGGAACCTACCACAGAGACATGTGGTAGGAATAGGAAGCACAGTTAGAAGGCTATTTGTTGCTGCAGTTTATTAGTAACGGCAAAAGACTGTAGTGTCAATCCGTGGGAGACTGGTTGACTAGTTATGGTCTATCCATGAAACAGACTACTTTGCAGCCACTAAACAAAATGGGGAAGGCCCAGCACCTGGCCCAGTGAACCCAGAGGCCGATGGACCGCCGATCTGCCCCGGTACTCCAGGCCTGGTTTCTCCAGCATCGCCACTCTGAAGAAAGTGGTTCAGCAGCTCCGGCTGGAGGCTGGACTCGACTGGGTGAAGGTTTCCCAGGCAGCTGCAGATTTGAAACAATTCTGTCTGCTGAATGCTCAGGCACTCTGCTGACAGGAGTATCTTAAAGTACAAATCCCTCCAGACCCCAGAAAGTCTGTTCCTTTTTGCAGCAAAAGGAATCTTTACATGGTTTTCTAAAACCACTTTTCATAAGCTGGTGAATATTCAAAGGAAAGCTAAATTTGAAGCCTGTACAAACGTCTCTTGCTGTAACATGTAACATACTATACAAAGTTCTACTTTTTTTAGTCCTTAACGTCTACCTTTCTGAATATTCATGAATTTTTGTTTCACAAGAAATTATTTTATATACACTGGTGGCAGCATACAATAAAATCTTAGTATAAAAACATCTTAGAGGGTATTACTTCCATTGTGTTAGAAATGAGGGAATGTAAAAATGTTGTATATATATGTGTATTGTATTTGTTTATTTTTTCAGAAAGAAAGATAGCGGGACAAATCAGAGACTAATGAAAATGGTTAAATGTAAGGTGTAGATGGGAGAAAGATAAGAATAGGGCTTCTTTGCAAGCAACTTTTTAATCTGGCTTTGACTCTTGGACCACATAAATATTTTTTCAAAATTGCAAAGTTTTTTTAAGATTTATAAAAAAATAAGATCCCCCAAATTGAATAGAAACAGAAACAAATAAGCTGTATATCAGATTGAGAACCATACAGAGAGTAACTTTTCAACATGTGCTCTGGTCATACAGTTTTTAACAGCTCTATTGAATTTCATACTTTAAGGCTCTCGTATTCTTAAAGTGTACATTTCTGTAGTTTCTAATATATTAATAGAATTGTACATCATCACTAGTGAATCCAGAGATCAAACCAGTCAACCAGTCAATCCTAAAGGAAATCAAGCCCGAATATTCATTGAAAGGACTCATGCTAAAGTTGAAGCTCCAATTATTTGGCCACCTGATGCGAAGAGCAGACTCACTGGAAAAGACCCTGATGTTGGGAAGGATTGAAGGCAAAGGGAGAAGAGGGTGGCAGAGGATGAGATGGTTAGATAACATCGTCAACTCACTGGACATGAATCTGAATAAACTCCAAGAGATAGTGAAAGACAGGGAAGCCTGGCATGCTGCAGTCCATGGTGTTGCAAAGAGTCGGATGGTACTCATCGACTGAACAACAGCATTATCTCCAAAAATCTAATTTCAGAAAATTTTCATCATCCCTAAAATGAACATTGTACCCATTGGTAGTTACTCCATATACCATTTATACCCAGCCCCCATTGCTAATCTTCTTTCTGTGTTCTTTGTTTTAATAAGTGTATTCATCTATTCCATTTTTGACTGTGCTGGGTCTCTGTTACTGCACAAGGACTCTCTCTAGTTGCTGTGAGTGGGAGCTACTCTAGTTGCAGTGCATGGGCTTCCCATTGCATTGTCGTAGAGCATGGGCTCCAAGGCATGCAGGCTTCAGTAGTTGCAACTCGCAGGTGGTAGAGTGCAGGCTCAGTAATTGTAGCTCACAGGCCTAGTTGCCCCTCGGCATGTGGAATCTTCCCTGACCAGGGATTGAACCTGTGTCTCCTGCATTGGCAGGTGGATTCTTAACCACTGGACCACCAAGGAAGTCCTCTACTTTCTGTCTTTTGATCATACATGTTTAGTGAGATACATGTTGAGAACCTAAAATATAAAAACAAAAGCCCTGCAAAAATATATATACACACACATATATATCTATACACTCTATATCTATTGAAAGAGCCTAGAAGTTCTTTATAACACTCCTGTAGCAATGAACACACATAAAACCTAGATCTTGGTTTCTAAATACCATTCCCTACAAAAAACGAACAGAGCTCCTTGAAAAAGTATTTTTATTTTATTTTTACAGGTCTGGGTCAAGGAAAGTACAAGGATTCAGAGACATCTTTTATGCCAGAAACCAAGGGAGAGATCACAGTAGAGATCACATCAAAAGGACATAAGAAAGAACTCCCCCTGGCCAAATGTGGGGAAAATCTGAGCATCCCAATGAATAGTGGGTAGTGGGTTAAACACATTGAATTAAAAATTATAAAAACAAGCCCATAAAATGATTTAAAAAAAAAAGAGAGAGGCAGGTGGCGGGAATATGAAGAAAGGTTTTCTTTGTGGAAGAATGTCAGCTAGTAATTACAGATGAAATGATAGAATCAGAAAATCACCATTTTGTTGAAACCCCAGGGTAATAATTGATTTGGAATGATGATGGAAAAATGATCATTGGATGCTCAAAACACTGGGTAAAATATGTTGAGTATGGCGGTAAGCACATAGATCACTACTGTTTATAAAAATATCTTATCTTTTATTTATATTGATTATTACAAAAGAGAAATTATACCTTTACAATGCAGAGATCTGGAATCCACCACCTTAACCCAATGATCAGACATCATCCACATTGCATTCTTGCCCCAAATGTTTAACCTGACTCTGATCATGAGGAAGCAGTCAGACAAACCCAGAGTGTGAGACATTATACGAGGCAGTTGGCCTGGACTCTTCGAAAGAGCCAGTATTATGAAAGGCAAACTAACAATAAAAATGTTGGAGTCTATTTTACATTAAAAAGACTAAAGAAACATAAAAACTGAATGAATGGTGTGAACATTGATTAGATCTTAGCTTTTGAAAAAAACTATGACAGATGTGGGACAATGGGGGAATGTTTGAGCAGAGTCTGTACGTGAGATGGTGTTTGGAACTCTTGTTAGTTTTCTTATGCGCCATAATGTTGTGTGTTGTGTGGTTATACAGGGGAAGATCCTTATGCTTAGGAGAAATGAGTTGAAGTGTTTAGCAGTGATGTGTTATAATGTCTATAGAATACTCTCAAATAATTGAGCAATAATAATTATAAGGGAGAGAAAGCATATATGGCAAGATGAGTTTAAGTGTATGATGATGGATGTTCATTATTTTCGTTCTGCAGCATTTTAATAGATTTGAACAGTTTCACAATCAGTTATGGGAGGCCTCTAAGTACACTGTTCTGGGGAGGCTGTTGCCTCTGCCTGTCCTCCAGTTCAGGCTGGGGCAGGTGCCCTCACCTGCCATCTGCACACACCCTGCCTCCTAACCACACTGAATCGTCATCTCTGTTTCCTCTCAGGTGAAGACCCCCTTGTGGATGACCAGAACGAACGAGATATCAATTCAGTTGCTGGTGTTCTAAAACTGTATTTCCGAGGACTGGAAAACCCACTCTTTCCTAAGGAAAGGTTTCAAGATTTGATATCTACTATTAGTAAGTATTTCTCCAGTGGAATGATCAGTTCCTTGACAAATCTTTATCGAAGCGGCACTCCAGGCTTATCACTGCAGGAGGGATGCTGTGAAAGACGCCATATGGCTCTTCTCCTCCTGGAACTTAAAACCTAGTTATGGAAATAACAAGATGGTTTATAACAGAAGGGCTTATGGGCACGGTACACCTCTGGGTATAGGAGGAGCTCAGAAGAGAAGAGGCCAAGGAACCCTTGGATTCTCAGATCACACCCGAGGGGGAATGAGGAGTCTTCCAGGAGGACTGGACTCGGGGATCCTGGGAAGACTGGGGACACACAGATCAGTGGGACCAGCAGGAGGGTGTCCCACCCAGTACGTGGTATTAAGAGATTGGAAGGGTAAAATGCAGCAAGAAAGAGAAGACATTGAATGCCTTGCAAGGATTCCAGAGCTTTTCCCTTTGGGCATTAGGGAGCCACGGAAGGTTTGGGAGTGAGGTCAACAACTTGACAAACAAGGAAAATGATAAAAAAAAAAAAAGAAAATACATTGACTGGGGGCTTCCTCTGATCTTGCTAGCCATCAGAGTCCTTGACTGGTATTTTCTGTGGATAAAGGCAAGAGCCCAATCTCAGAGCTGAAGTAAAAGCACCTTGACTGTGAGATGCTGAGATCCAAGGCAACCTTTTGGAAACACACACACATATATATATATATATTTAAATAAACTTCTAATTTTAGAATACTAGAATGTTAGTGTTTTGGAATAAACCCTTTTTTTTGAAATAAACTCTTTAATTTGAGCTGCAGAAAAGTGGCCCCACACTCAGGTTCACATATGGATGCTTCTCACAATGTTCTGAGGGGTATTTGCAGCCAAGACGGTGTGCCAGGAGGTGAGAAGTGCCAAGGGAGGCTTGAACCCTCTTATTTGCCTGGTGTGAAAGACACTTCCTCCATCTGCCCTTCTGCCCTCATACTTCCTGCTCATCTTTCCAGATCCACTTCAGGCTCCAGACCACCTGTCAGAAATCCCAGGCCACAAAGGCACATCCCTGTCCAGTATCCCTCACTCAGCCGCTGTTTCCAGAAGCTCCACTAGTCCAGTTCCAGAGCAGGGCCCTCAGCAGACATGGTCTTCGGCCTCTGGTACAAGGTCATGACATGGTGTACCTTGAATCACAGGAGACAGGAAGTCCTTTCTCAGCTCCCTCCTAAAGCCTTGATTGCATCAAGGAGGGACCCGTACAAGTCAGTCTCCCTGCAGATCAGAAAGGGCAGGGCCTCGGGCTCAGAAACTTGTGTGCAAAACAGTGTCAGCCTATCATTTGGTGGCTGTTTTGCTTTTGTCGCATCTGTTTTTATCTTACCTTCTAACTATGGCAAGTGATCCTGGTTTCTCATTTGCAGAGTGAGGTGAAGTCTCCTTTTTTAAGGAAATGTATTCAAGAAAACAATGTTAAGAAATGGTGATGGAGATGGTCTAGGGCATTGTGACTGAAGCTGTGGACATGGAGGAGCCCAAATGAGGGGCAGTGGACTCAATATGTGTGAGAGTCTTGCCCTCTGTGTGGAGACCTGGATGAGGCATCAGGCTGTGGATGAAAGTAGGCTGGAGAGTGCTGGGCAGAGAAGAGAGATAACCAGTGTGTACAAAGGCCTGGGGCAGGGGAACCATTGGCGGGTGGGGGAAAGTAGATAAGGTAGCCCGGCACAGGCACAGCTTCTCCGTGGGGCACCACTGACGTTTAGGGTTGAGCAGTGCCTTTTGTGTATCCCACACTTTCAGGACACTTAGCACCTTGGCCCCTGGATTCCAGATACCAGTGGTATCCTCTAGTCACTGACAACACCAGAGAATGTCTTGCATGTTTGAAGGAGCCCCTGAGGTCCCCTCCCACTTCATCTGAGAAACGTGGCTCCGACACTTTGAGAAGGGGCGGCAGCTGAGAGATACAGCAGGCAAGGGTGGTTGAAGCGCCATCATGAAGGGCCTTGGATACAGAGGAGAAAGGCAGAGAACTGTGTTTTTGAAGGAACATGGTGACAAAATGTGGAGGCTGGAAAGAGGAGAGGACACTGGGAGGGAAAAATCATGTTTTTTGTCTGAAAAGGAAATTGACCTGGGTTTATGCATAAGCTCTGCAGATAATCCTTGGAGCTTTTGTAGCTCACTCTTAGCACGAGCTCTCTCTCTCTCTCTCTCTACAGAGACAAGCCCGCAAAGCACTTTTTTCTCCTTATTAAGTCAAATCTGCTAGCCCCAGCTCTGGCTTGACTGATAAAATGTCTGTATCTCTAGGGCTGACCTGAAAACAGGGGTCAGAGACGAGATCCCAAGCATCACCAGGCTCTTTGAACAACATACAGCTCAGGAGGTGGTTATTTATTCAGTGTTCATTTCCTGAGCACCTACTCTGTGCCGGGCCTGTGCTGCAGCTGATCTTTTTAAAGAGTTTAATAAAACCTAGTCCCTGCTTGTGTTTGTCGGTGACAAACTTGTACCTTGTAGATGACAGAAACTCAACTTACACTGATGTAACCTGTAAAAGGGAATATATTTTGGGAATATATTGGCTCATATACCTGAAAAGTTTAGGCCCAGCTGGACCCAGACCTCATATGACATCTGTAGGAGTCTGTCCCTTCCATGTCTGTGATGCCATCACTCCTAGGCATCATCTTCTTCCCACTGAGCCCCCAGCTGCTCCTCTACCTGGTTTCAAGAGGGAACTTCTATGTTTTCTCCAGCCACGTCCCAAGGACGTCAACTCTGATGGTTCTGACTAGGCCATGGCCCCCTCCCTGGGCCCCACCCCATGCCCAGGGGATCATAATGCCAGGGTCATATTTCTATCTCTCGAACCAAATAAAATTGCCTCCCCCTGAACCATATGGGCTGATCTCACAGGTGAAAATGAAAATGTCAGTCACTCAGTGGTGTCTGACTCTTTGCCACACCATGGACTGTAGCCTGCCAGACTCCTCTGTCCATGGGATTCTCCAGGCAAGAACACTGGAGTGGGTTGCCATGCCCTCCTGCAGGGGATCTTCCCAATGCAGGGACTGCACCCAGGGTTCCCGCATTGCAGGCAGATTCTTTACCGTGTGAGCCACAAAGATCTCGCAGGTAGGCTCACAAATGTTTGCATGGGTCTGTGAGGATGAAAGATGCCCTGAAAAGCCCCTTTTGTTACAGAACTGGAGAACTCAGCTGAGAGGGTGCACCAGATCCAACAGATCCTCGTCACCCTTCCCCGCGTGGTCATCGTGGTCATGAGATACCTCTTCGCTTTCCTCAACCAGTGAGTTGCCTGGCCAACAAGGGCCCCTCTTTGACTCAGCCCTGGCCTCCTTGAGGAGGGGGGTATCCTGGGGCTTTTGCAGAACATAGAACCCCCCTGAACTTGAGTAGAGCCCCCAAGAGAAAGAAGGTACAGGGGGAGATTCACCTTTCCCTGGCTCATGGGTACTCCTCTCTCATAGCCTCTCACAGTATAGCGACGAGAACATGATGGATCCCTACAACCTGGCCATCTGCTTTGGGCCCACCCTCATGCACATCCCCGATGGGCAAGACCCTGTGTCCTGCCAGGCACACGTCAATGAAGTCATCAAAACCATCATCATCCATCATGAAGCCATCTTCCCCAGCCCCCGGGAGCTAGAGGGACCTGTGTATGAGAAATGCATGGCTGGAGGGGAAGAATATTGGTAAGATTCCATTCTTCTTAATATTATTAGCATCATTGTTCTTGTTATTATTGCTGTTATGCCAGAACAGTGAGAAACCCTTTGATTTTCTTACTGCTTTTTAGTCCATACTCTTATGTATATATTTTCTCATCTGAGATTCATAGTAGCCTTATATGAGGGATAGATACATCAGTCAAGACTCTCTTGGTTTATAAGGGACAGAAATATAACTCAAAGTGGCTTAAGCTAAATGGGAGTTTATTTTTAACTAAAAAGTGTGGGATCATGGCTACAGGTGTAGCTGGATCTGGGGGTTCAGCTGTTATTGTCAGGACTCAGTCTCGGAATTCTCAGTCCCAGCTCTGTTCTCTTCTACACTGGCTTCATTTTCAGGCAGCCTCTCCCTTGATAGTTTCAAGAAGGTACCCGATAACTCCAGTTTTTAGAGCCTGTTCTCTCAGCATCCCCAGTGGGAAAAAAGCTTTTCCTTCCCAAATGTCTCAACACAAACTCAAGTATTATGTCTCTTCCTGAAGCTTGGGCCTGGTGAACTAATCGCATCAGTTAGGAGATGCAGCGCTGCCACTGGCTAGGTGAGCTGCGAGCCCACCTCAGACAGCAGAGCAGTGGACAAGCCCCGTCTCAGCCTCTTGCACTGAGAATGCCACACCCAGAGTTCTCTCTTTCCGGCAGAGAGAGTTCACATTCCTGGGGGGCTCCACACCAGGTCAGCGGGTGCTAGTCGGGCACCTCTGTGTGCCTTGGTGCCACGCTGGGTCTTGGGAAAAATAGTTTCTTTTATTTTTTCAGTAATTTTTAAGGATGGTTTTAGTATTTTAAAGTCTTTATTGAATTCATTAGTTTATTATTTTTTGTTTTACTTTACTATACTGTATGGGTTTTTTAATGGTTTTTTTTTTTTTTGGCCGTAAGGCATGTGGGAATCTTAGCTCCCCCATCCAGGGATCAAACCCTCACCCTCTGCACTGGAAGGCGAAGTCGTAACCCCTGGACCACCAGGAGAGTCCCTGGGGAGGAGCATTTTAGAATCTTACCAGACTCAGGCCTGACTCCCTTCCTGAAGCTAAAACCTTAAAACGTGGTGAAAATAGGACATTTTTTATAGATGAGATGGAGGCAGAAGATTCAGAACACCAACCAACAAAGGCCAAAGGGCTCCTAGTCTTTCTTTCTTCCCAATCCAGGACAACACTCAGCTGTCTATTTAGGTATTACCCACCCTGCTTTCAGCCAGGTGCGACAAGGGAGTTTGTGTTTTGATGATCAGAGCATTCCTGGACTCTTGCCTCGCTTAATTCTGTGGGCACATTTGGGCAATTGCTTCAAAGAAAGGAAACTTCCAGCCCCATCGTTTCTCTGCAACACCTCCCTGCATAGAAACCCGGGCCCAGTGCTCTCTAATCTCTCTAATCCAGGAGCAGGTCTGTCCCTGTTCTGTAACAGAGATCCAACAGCCAGCAAGCATACTTTTAGGACAAAGAAAAGCTTTTCAGTTTTATAGTTTTTGTAGCCATTACCAGCTTTCCTTTCTTCTGCAGTATATATATATATAATTAGTGTTCTGGGAAGATACCTACAGATCATAGCATATTTACCAAGCACTACATACAATAACCATGCTTTTCTTAATCCCATTTATGCCCCATTAACTATTAATTACATGGTAATTTTGGACAAGTTTTCAAAGCCCAAAAGGAGGATTTGGCTGAGGGTCTCATCAAAGGGAACAACATTCGTTCATTCCCCGTATGGTTACTGAGAATCCGTCCTGCGCCAGGCCCTAGGCTGGGCAACAGGGAGGTAACCCAGCCAGAATTAACCCCTGACACGGCGGGGGGAGGGGGGACAGGCAGTTCTAGGAAAAGGGGGTCCCGGAGCCAACGTAGGGAGGTTAGAATGGCTGACTGAAGGAAACAGTGACTTGATTGAGACCTGTAGGATGAACTGGGCTCAGCCAGGCAAGAGTGGGCAAAGAATGTGCTAGGCCTGGAGCATGCAGTAAAATAAAAAGCATTTCTGTTTGACTGCAGTGTTGCAGGTGACAAGGGGACCATGAAGGAGGAGGCCCTGCGGGCCAGCAGGAGCCACGTTATGAAAGGTCTTAAACCCATTGCTGGAGAAGGCAATGGCACCCCACTCCAGTACTCTGGCCTGGAAAATCCCATGAACGGAGGAGCCTCGTAGGCTGTAGTCCATGGGATTGCTAGAAGTTGGACACGACTGAGCGACTTCACTTTCACTTTTCATTTTCATGCATTGGAGAAGAAAAGGGCAACCCACTCCAGTGTTCTTGCCTGGAGAATCCCAGGGACGGGGGAGCCTGGTGGGCTGCCATCTATGGGGTCGCACAGAGTCGGACATGACTGAAGTGACTTAGCAGCAGCAGCAAACCATTGTGTAGTCTGGACCTTATCTAAGAGAATTTTTCACAATAAAGCCCATATTCCCTTAAGTGGTATTGTAAATATCACGTCCTCCAAGAAGCCTTCCTTGGCACCCTGTGTAGGTCCCTTTACAGCTCTTGTCTCAGCTCATTTGTGCCTATATAACACATTTCAACTTGCGGCACTTTTATTTCTCAGCCCATGAGAGCAGGATCTGTATCTGTACTATGCATCAATGCATGACTTTTACCTGGCACCATGCCGGGCATATATTAATATATCAGAACTCAATGACTGACTTGATTAAAAAAACTGATCAGCTGACTCTATGAATGATCCCTGGCCTCAAGAAGCTTATAATCCAGTGAAGGGGCAGCAGCTGATGAAATTATCCAAATGCATTAATACTGAATTTTCCAGGCCTGGAGTTACTCTATCCTTATGCCCATGATGGTTGCCAGCCTGCTGGCTCCCTGGGCTGCTATGGGTTTTGCAGGCCACACTCTGAGAGGCAGCCCTGAGGAGCCTGTTCCTTGGGAGCTTCAGCCACCTCCCTGAGCATGTCGCCTCTGCTCTAAGACAGAAAGCCAGGCCACTTGGATGACTCTCAGTGTACTTCCAAAATTCTTTTCTTTTCTTCTCTGCCCTGGGGTCTTTTCAAGGATAAACACCAGGGCTTTACTGCCTTCTAGATCTTAAGAACACTTAGGCATCAGCAAGCATTACCAAGAAGACACCCCAGCAAACTCCAGAGCTGGGGCAGATGGAGGGGGTTATTCAAGGAAGCTTCCGATGGGCGAGGCGGCCAGAGGGGTTTTCCGCTAGAAAGGCCTGTGGGTGGTCAGATGGAAAAGATGGGATGAAGTGGGCTCGATGTGATCTGGGTCAAGACTCAGAGGTGGGTTGGGCCGGTGCCTGTGAGAAGCTGAGGGCAGTGTGAGGGTACAGAGTCCCCCAAGAGACCCCTCCCCGTGTTTCCTTGCAGTGACAGCCCGCACAGTGAGCCAGGGACCATTGATGAAGTGGACCATGATAACGGCACCGAGCCTCACACCAGTGACGAAGGTGAGTGGGGGGGAGTCAGGGCGAGGAGCTCACCTGGGGGCCTTCTCATGCCGCGTCCCCACCTGCCCGCTCGTGCCTGTCCACCTACTGTGCTGATCTGTGCAAACCCCACCCCCACCTTGCCAGCTTTGCCAGTCAGCACATCGTCCTCAACAGCAGAGAGAGAGACCCAGAAAGACCTCCAGTTCACCACATCCCAGCATGGCTTGCCTTCTCCCCTTCTGTGTCCTGCCTGGCCTGAGTGCAAATTCTAAGTGACCAGGGTGTCCTGAGTGGAAAGCAGGCTCTGTCCTCTGCCCCTCCCCGTGCTGGGCTCTGTTCTGCACCCAGCAAGTGCTGGGATGTGGAGCACACAATGAACCAGACACGATCATCAAGGTGCTCCTGGTCTTGTCACCTGGCAGCTGGATAGCAGTTCCCCACCATGCAGGGTGATAATCCCAGACTGCAGGAGTGACCGGTGCAGTGGGCTCCCCGAAGACGAGGCCAGACAGTGGTGATCCAGGCGAGTGTGTGCAGGTAGAGAGAGAAAGGCCGACCTGGGCTCTGAGCGTCTCCTCAGACCTTCCATCGTTTCTAGATAAGGAAGTAGCATCAGACTTACCTCTGGGGAGCGTGAACTGTGTAGCCGAGCAGTCTGGATGATTTGGGCCTGACGCCAGCGTTTCCATTAGGCAGATCAGGCCCACTGCCCAGGACCCACAGTGTTGCTTTCAGGGCCCATGAGAATGTTCTAATTCATTTCAAACTAAATTTTAAAAACAACACGAGCCTGGATTACTTTCATTTTTATATCAGTGCAGTCATAAGACATAATTTTGATATTTTCTTAGAGGAGGAAGGGGCACGGGCAGACAAGGGCACCTCGGGCCTGAGACGCCCAGGGCTGCCCTGTGTTGACTGAACACAGTCCTCCTTTCTCGCTGTGATAGTTTCACTGTTTAAAAATCATTGTTTAGTAGTTTTCTTACTGGGCTTTGTGTTTCTCTGGGGAGCACTCCCAGGCCCTGTTAGCCACCCTTTTGGTCAGGAGAGCGGGGATGTACTCTGGTAAGTTTCCTGGGAGTTGGTGGAAGAGGCAAGACTCTTACATAGGTGGGTTTTCATATTCTAGTAGGACTATTTCAGTTGCCCGGCACAGAGCCTTCAACTCAAACTGACGTAAGCATAAAAGGGATTTAGATCAGAGACTTGAAAATCCCAGGGTAGACATGGCTTCAGGCACGGCTGGATCCAGGAGCTTAGTTGGCCTTGTCAGGGATGTGTCTCCACCTTACTCTTCTGCTTCCCTGAGTTGACTTCATCCTCCGAGGGGATCTTCCTTTTGTGGTGGTCTCTGACAGTTCCAGGCTTTCATTGTCCTTTTACCCAAAAAGCTTCCTTTTCAAAATGATTCCAGTAGAGTTCCTTGGTTGGAGTCTCACTGCACTGCCTTGAGTCATGCAGCCAGGCAAGAATCAGTCACTGCGGCCTGAGAGGGAGCTGATGGGTCGGGCCTGGGTCGTAGGGCAGGAAAGTAACTTGGGGCATAATGTTCAGCTCTGCTAGAATTCTTAGCGATTAAAGCCACCCTGAGCTGAGAAAAACGTCCTGCAGAGCCTGCTTTAGGAGATATGAAGGCTGCCACCTTCTGTTTGTTTGCAGTGGTTTGCTCTTCTCTTTCCTTCTTGTCCTCTCTTTCCTACCACCTCTCGTCCTCCTCCTCGCTCTGTCGCTTTTAATAGTCCCCTTCTCGTTCTCTCCATCTGTTGCTTTTTGACTCCTGGTTATGTGCATGTGTGCGTACACACATGTGCAACTCTTGTTCTAGATCTTGCTCTCAGGCTTTCTTCTTCCACTTCTACTGGGGGTAAACACCTCTTGTCCAACAAGATAGATTGATTTCTCGGCACTGAGACCTGTCGGGGCTGCTGCTGGTGGAGGCAGATGTGTCCATGGGAAGGCAGATGTGTCTGTGGGGAGGCAGGTCAGGTGCCCCCTTGCAGCGTTCCTGCGGCCTCAGATCACTGTCAGTCAGCCTGCACCCGCCGTGTGGCCACCCCGTCTCCTCCCTACGAAGTGGCAGGTGGTGTGGGCACCAGGACCAAGGAGAGGGTTGGACAGAGAGCACAGGGGCTCGCTGCCTCAGGACAGAGAAGCCCCACAAGAGAGAAGCCTTCAGAGGCCCCCCCGGCAGGCTTCACCTCACCGGAGAGGAGCCTTCAGAGGAATTTGAACAAGAGAGTCTCATGATGGGATTTATGATTTTAAAAGATCCCTCCAGCTGCCGTGGGGAGAAATGACTCTACCAAGCAAGAATGAAGGCAAGGTGGCCAGGTAGAAGGACAGCGAGGTCTGGACGGGCGAGGAGCGGGTGGCATTGGAGGTGGTGAGGCTGGTCAGATTCAGGGTACAACTTGATGGAAATGCTGATGAGTTAGCTTCTGTGGCCTGAGGGAGTGGGCAGATGGTGGTTCTGTTTCCTAAGATGGGGAAGATGAGGGGATGAAGCAAGTTTGGGGAGGGGTGTGTGGGAGACTTGGTAAGCTGTTCTATTTTAGGTGTGATGAACCCAAATGACAGACTTCCTAATAAATGGTAGCTATTATCCCTGTTTCTACCCCACACAATTACACAGCGACATCTGCAAACACACGCGCTTTCTCTCAGCCTGCAGCTCAGCTCTGCTCCTCATCTTCTCTTCTTTTCTCCCCCTTACATTTTCCACTTCTCCTCACCCCCCGCCCCCTACTCCAGTCTACCACCAGTGACTGCTGGAGCCAATGGAGTTGAGCAAGTCTCTGCCCTGGGCAGTTCCTTCAGCAGTGCAAAGGGTGGGCTCAGAAGAAGCCCTTGGGGCCACACCCAGGAGCACCCAGCCCTTGGGGTTCAGCTGTTGGCCTTGCAAACCCTCTGGCCTTTCTCTAAAGCCAGGCAGACACATAGGTTAGTAGGTGCTGCTAGCATAGGGATGGTGTGAGAGTCAAAGATACAGCAGAGAGTACAGAGATATCTCCATTTTACTGAGAAGGTGACACTGAGTCAAGATCTGAGTTTATTTGACCCATTTACCTGGTCTGTCATTTTGCGTCAACTTTGTCAGAATAGCTTGCAAAGACACTTGTCAAGGAACCAGCTGGGGAAAGCTGGCTTAACTGTCTGACGCCTGCTGTCTACAGCATGCTGTCCCAGTCACTGAGGACCGGGTCCACCCAAAGGCCACTGGATCTCACGGGGGCACCGGCCCAGTCTTTTTGAGCTAGCTACTCACAGAGAAGAGACCTAATGCGTGTGGGTGGGGTGGGGAATAATAGGGAGAGATGACTTCCATGCTGTCCATGGCCCTTAGGAGTCATTAACTCTGGTATTAATAACAATTGATATTAATAACAACAACAACTGCATCTCATATGAAGCCAATTGTGTTCTAGGCACTGTTACAAGCTGTTCATAACTTGTTTAGTCCTATGACAACCCCATAAAGTGGGTACTATTCTTATCACTCCCATTTTACAGGTGAGAAAACTGTGACTTAGAAAACACGACTAAATTGTTCAAGGTCACCCAAGTAAAAACAAAAAAGTGGTAAAGCCAGGTATTGTCGGCTTAGCTTCATGACAGACAGGTAGATGGCTGCCTGGACAGGATCAAGATAATCCATGAGGACAAGAGAAGAGACAGTCCTGATGGATGCTCAGTACTGGGAAGGTATCTGCAGGCTAGAGAGAGCAGGGGCAACCACTCTTTTGTTTATTAGCATTTAATAGATTTGTCTATTTATATAGGTACATGCATGTATCTTTTTTTTATAATATTAAACATCTTTGTGCTTGCCTTAAAATACAAGCACAGTAACACTTATATATGACCCATTTTCTACGTAGCATTTCTACCCATTTGCATCTCTTAGGTTACAGGCTTTAACACAAGTTAAATAGATTGTAGGCATAAATAACTGTCCTGCTCCCCTGAAAGCCTCCTTCCCAAAGATCACTAGCTGCATGGTCTTGAGCAAACATTTAAATTCTCTGCAGTGNATTTCTACCCATTTGCATCTCTTAGGTTACAGGCTTTAACACAAGTTAAATAGATTGTAGGCATAAATAACTGTCCTGCTCCCCTGAAAGCCTCCTTCCCAAAGATCACTAGCTGCATGGTCTTGAGCAAACATTTAAATTCTCTGCAGTGCAGATTTCTTTGTCTAGTCCCACCCCATAAGCTAAAGCCACTGTTGTTTTCTTGTTGTTCAGTCGCTCAGTCGTGTCCGACTCTTTGAGACCCTATGGACTGCAGCACATCAGGCATCTCTGTCCTTCACCATCTCCTGAAGCTTGCTCAAACTCATGTCCATTAGTAATTATAATCATAATCACAAGAGCTGCTATAAGTTGAATACTTAATGTATGTCTGTGTCACATATTCTCTTTTTTTTAATATATTGAAGTCTTTCTTCTTATCTAGATATATTGATATATAACAGTTTATTAATATAAGGTATATGGGATAATGATTTTATATATTATATATATGATCACCACAATAAGTCAGGTTAACATCCATCACCACACATAGTTACATTTTGTTTTCTTGTGATGAGAACTTTTAAGATCTACTCTCTTCAGTTCAGTTCAGTTCAGTCGCTCAGTCATGTCCGACTCTTTGCAGCCCAGGCCTCCCTGTCCATCACCAACTCCCAGAGTTCACTCAGATTCACGTCCATCGAGTCAGTGATGCCATCCAGCCATCTCATCCTCGGTCGTCCCCTTCTCCTCCTGCCCCCAATCCCTCCCAGCATCAGAGTCTTTTCCAATGAGTCAACTCTTTGCATGAGGTGGCCAGAGTACTGGAGTTTCAGCTTTAGCATCATTCCTTCCAAAGAAATCCCAGGGCTGATCTCCTTCAGAATGGACTGGTTGGATCTCCTTGCTTAGTAGGTTTCAAATATACAACATAGTATTATTGACTGTAGGCACCGTGCTGAGTATTACATCCTATGCCTTCTTTAACCCCTGGAGGCGCATGCCTTTTGATTCCCTTCACCCATTTCATCCACCTCTCACCTCTGGCAACCACCAGTCTGTTCTCTGTATCAGTGAGTTCTGTTTGTTTCTGATTTTAGATTCCACATGTGAGTGAGATCGTGCGGTGTTCGTCATCTTCTGTCTGACTTATTTCACTCAGCATAATGCCCTCAAGGTCCATTTATGTTGCTGCAAATGGCAGGATTTCCATCTTTTTATGGCTGAACAATTTTCCATCGTCTACATACACCGACCTTCTTTGTCTGTTCATCTGTCTACGGACCTTTAGGTTTCTTCCGTATCCTGGCTATTGTAAATAGTGCTGCAGTGAACATGGGGGTCTGTACCATGTCTTCCCAAGTTAAATATGCTCATTTCCTGTGGGTAAATACCCAGAAGTGGAATTGCTGGATCACATGGTAGTTCTGATTTTCATTTTCTGAGGAGCCTCCATGGTGTTTTCTGTCATAGCTGCACTTGTGCACATTTCCACCAGCGGTGCACAAGTCCCCTTTTCTCTGCATTCTCACCACTCTTGTTTGTTGTCCTTCTCATAACAGCCATTCCAACAGGTGTGAGCTGGCATCTCACTGTGGTTTTGATTTGCATTTTCTTGATGATTAATGGGGTTGAACATCTTTTCATATACCTGTTGCCTATCTATCTGTATGTCTTCTTTGATGCTTTATTGTTTAATCCTCTAAAGGCAACTGAGGTGTACAGAAATTATGTAATCTGCCTGAGGTCACACAAACAAGAGGTGACAGCTGGGCAGTAGGACTATTTCAAGGACAAGAACTGTGTTCTTATTGGTTAGCCCCGGCAGGGCCTGTCACTGACCAGAGAAGAATACAGCCCTGAGGGGAGATGTGTGTATGCAAAGAGATATGCTTGACGTGTAGCCCCAGTAAGAATTCTCCCTCCCCCCAAATTAAGTTTGAGGATGCACACGTTAGCTCAGGCTGCCATCATGGACTACCTCAGACTGAGTGGCTTAAACAGCAGAAATGTGTTTCCGCACAATCTGGGGGGCTAGAAGTCCACGGTCAGGGTGCCGTTCAGGTTGGGTTCTGCTGAAGCCTCTCTTCTTTGCTTGTAGACAGTAGCCTTCTCACTGAGTCCTCTCATGGCCTTTCCACTGTGCCCATGCAGAGACAGAAAGGGAGCTCTCTCCTGTCTCTTCCTTTTCTCAGAGGGACCCCAGTTCTATCATATATCACTTAAGCTTAATTACTTCCTAAACACCTCACCTCCAAATACCATTACTCTGGAAGTTAGGACTGCAACATATGGATTTGGGGGAAGACAGAGTTCAGTCTGTAACAATGAGCTCTGGAGAGAAGCTTCTGGGAACCTTTTAAAATTGTGTACAACATTTTACATGGAAGAGAATCCACACACAGCATCTGTTTGACCTCCTACAAGGTAAGAAGCACCAACAGTGTGATATGTGAACAAAGAGGGAAGGGGTTCATGGGAAAATGGAAACAGAGCTGTTATTAAGGGACAGAAGAAAGAGGAATTTCTTATGTTATTTTTAAAATGTGAAAAGGGGGCAGTGGAAAGTAAGGATGTATAGTATTTCAACCCCACTTTCCATCTTGGGAAGTGAGATGGCCTGCCTGAGGTCACAGCACAGGGAGCAGAGCTGAGCCTAGGGCCCAGTACCCTGAGCCCCAGCTCATGCTGCCCTCACCAGGCATGCTGTCTGCGCTGCCCCACGGAGCCAGGGCCCTCTGACTGAGGTTCCTGGGCTCCCTTCTGCTGTCCTCATGGATGCGCTTGCCCTTGCTTTCCTTCCAGAAGTGGAGCAGATCGAGGCCATCGCCAAGTTTGACTACGTGGGACGGTCCCCGCGGGAGCTGTCCTTCAAGAAGGGAGCCTCACTGCTGCTGTACCACCGAGCCTCCGAGGACTGGTGGGAGGGTCGTCACAACGGCGTGGACGGGCTCATCCCCCATCAGTACATCGTTGTACAGGACATGTGAGTGGGCGTTGGGACCTTCTGTGAAGAGTGTCAAGATGGATTAGTGATGTCTGGAAGGGGCACCGGAACAGCAGCACTGGATTATATGCCAGCGATTTGCTCTCCCTGCTGTGACACACTTGGTCTTCTGTGAGAATGGGTTATGTGTCAGCTCCCTTTGAATGGTGACTGATTTAACATATAAGCAAATTGTTCATACTTCACAGTCCACAGGGACAGTGTCTGGTGCTCTTGGCTTGCCATCCTGGCCCACCTGATAGCCTCCGGGGCATTTCTCACCCACTCTGGTTCTCAGTGTCCACTGGATCTCGCCATATACCTTCGCCCTTCAGGGTCTCCACTGTAACCCAATGGCCATCCCACTGCCCTCTTAACTGCCCACAGTTCTCTACCTTGAGATCGCTCTCCCAGGAGAGGGACGGAAACAATGATCCTCTCATTTCCAGCTAAGAGGGTACTATTAAAAAAAATAATAATAACAACTTTAGGCCTTAAAAAAAAAAAAGAAAAAGAAAAAAGCTCTATATCCCAAACTCCTAGCCCCAGCATCAGGCCCAGAAAGTCAATACCTTCCATTCTTGGAAAAGCTTTGACAGTTCCTGTGTATACTCCCTCTGAGTTCCAGTCCGGCTCAGGTTGAACTGATTTACCAGGCTGCAGGCTGCGCCTCAAAGGGAGGGGGCCAAAGGCATACATCTCGATGGCAAAGCAGACCGTCTGGAACCCGAGAAAAGTCCTGGTCAGGCAAACAACAGAAGAACCCTAGGCAGCCCTCTGACGTCCCCAGGCCTCTGAGGACAAGGCCAGGAAGGATGGAGGAAGGGAGAGGGCGTAGGGGCCAGTGGACAGAGGGGTGGCAGTGCCTTCCTCTTCCCTGGCTGAACCCCAAGCTGCTGCTCCCCGAGCCACGTGAGACTCAGTGCCCAGGGCTTAGCTTGCAGGCCCACTCCCCCATGTTTCCTCCACACCCTCCGGCCTTCAGCTTGTCCTAGCCCAGAGCGGCTTGGAGAGACCAGTTTAGTCGACGGGAGAGTGGTGCCCCAGAGCGCCCCCTGCTGGGAAAGCGGCAGCAGCGCAGCCACGCGCGGTGGGTGTGAATCCAGCCCCTCAGGTCTCGATACATCCGGGCTGTTGGGAGCGAAGCCCTCCCAGCTCACATCTGTCCTTCTCCCCAGGGACGACGCCTTCTCTGACAGCCTGAGCCAAAAGGCCGACAGCGAGGCCAGCAGTGGGCCGCTGCTGGATGACAAGGCCTCCTCCAAGAACGACCTGCAGTCCCCCACGGAGCACCTCTCGGATTACGGCTTTGGGGGGGTGATGGGCCGGTAGGAAACTCGGGTTCATTCTTTCCTGCTCGTGCAGTGCCCATTCGGGTTTGATTCGGGAGAAGGAAGGGCAAAGGAGGGACAGAGCGAGGCTGTCGTGGCCCCTTGTTTCCCATAGGATGTGACGCTGGGCACGCCTGCTGGGCTGGCTGGAACTGGCCTCGGATGGCAGGCAGAAAAGCGATCCAGCTTGGGACAAAGGTGGAGAAAGAGGAAAGACTTATGCAGGCAACCAATCCTTTTACTTAAAATACTAACAACATGGGGGAGGGAGAGTTACAAATTGGCAAGTACTTTTCCTCTCTCTCCAGTTCTTAAACCTCCTCTCCACTTTCTGTTGAAAACCTAAGTTGTTATGTTTTAAAATGTAAAGCTGTCTTACTCGCTGAAGCCCACCACGTAAGTAGAAGTCTCACACACATTGCCTGGCGGGGTGGGGGGGGGATTGACACTTGGCCCCACCCACATACTTGGTGGGAGTGTGTTTGCCAATTTCTTCACTCCCATGCGGGCAGGGCTGTCACATGACCTTTCTGCCAGGTAAGGAGATGGGTTCCTCACTCTGTCTACAGGTAGAGTCCAAAGCACTTGGTGGTTTAAAAAAAAAAAAAAAAAAAACAAGGAAAAGAGGAGAAAAGAAAAGCTGGCACTTTCTCACTGCTTTCTTAATCAGATTCTCAAAATGTCATAGTCTCTGTTTTTGGTGGAGAGGTCATGGGATCAACCCACACGCTGGGTGCTTGCAGACAGAGCCAGAGAAATCAGCTGCAATAGGAACCTAGGTTTATGAATTTATTTCAGCAGAGATCCCAGGACTTCTCTTCAGTGAACTCTGTTCAGTTCAGGGTGTCGATAATCAGCAGATAGAATCAGGGGAAGTGTATGGTTGGGGTAGGTGGATGACAGAGTTGAGGTCCCTTGACATCAAGGGGGCTGTACCTTCTCCTGCCTCAATTTCCCTCCCCCTCTGTCTGCCTCCCCTTGTCTGCCTTCCTCTTCTCCTTTCTTTCCCAGTACTCTTCCACTCCAATACCAATGCTGTGGTCCTGTTGGGGTGAGCACAGGCAATGCTTAGCTTGGCTGTTGGCACAGGGTGTAAAGCACTGCTGACTACACTGAGCTTGGTCCCCATCACAACCCATCCCTGCCCTCTGCCCCTCCTCCCCACAGATGTGTATAAGAGACAGCTTCTGCTGTCCTCATGGNTGGAGAAGGAAATGGCAATCCACTCCAGTACTGTTGCCTGGAAAATCCCATGGATAGAGGAGCCTGGTACACTGCAGTCTATGGGGTCGCAAAGAGTCGACTGATCGACTTCACTTCACTTCACCATGATAGCAGTGGGTGGTTATCATGCCTCTAGGGTGAGTTACATTGTATCTTTTGACATTTTGTTCCTCCAGAGCAAAAAGGGTCAAATAATAATTGTATATGATTTAACTTAACATATTGTTAAAAAAAAGAACTAATCCTGTTCTAGTGGTTAAAAAACAGTGGGTCACTCACTATTCAAAGTATCTTGACAGGGAACTTCTGTGATCAGAGGCACTATTCCCAACTGATAGCAAGTTATGCATTTCTTCTTTGAACAGATTAGCTTGAAATTCAATGAAATTGAATTGTCTACAGTTCTCTTATTCAGCCTCCTGCTTCACACCTTTCCAGACAGGAGAGAGGAAGAGATTAATGAGGCAGAGATGGTCGCTGTCGCCAGTCTTACTTTACTTTTCTCACTTTATCCCTTATGTGTGGTAAAAACGATGCTTTGTACAGCACCTTCCTCTGAAATGCACGGATCACTTTCCTGATGGTATCTGATTAATCCTTTAATTTTGGTGCACATTTCACTGGGTGGAATTGTACTGAAAATAAAAATCTTAGAACAGACATCTTGCTTTGAAAATCATACCTATTTTATCCCACTCTTTAATCTCATTTTGCAGGAAAGGTGCTACCTTTAATTTTATGTGGTGCAGACTAAAGGGTCTTAGAATTTTCTTGTAAATCATTTAATCTCCATGAACTAATTTATAAAGCTTTCATCTTCCTTTTTTACACAATTTATTATATTGGTGATATGCACGGCATTTTCTCAAGCCTTTTCAATTTCCTCAGAGTAAGTACATTGTTACATATGAATTATGAAAACTTCCAGTTGACTGATTTNAGACAGGACAAGAATCTGCCTTCCAGATGGATACTTTAGGGCCCTTTTCTCTCTGCCACAGCCTCCCTGAAGGGTGAAAGGTATCCAAATGTGTAAAAGGCATTCCAGTGATACAGGTTTTTCTCTTGATTGGAAATGTTCAAGGTCTGGAAAAGCCTCATGGAAAACAGCCCTTTTGGGGGAATTGGGGGACAGTGACAACTCTGGGCTGTGTTGAGTTCCCAGGGGCCCTACTGTGCTTGTAGGGAGCTGGTGACTTGTGGTACAGTCAAGCCTCAATGCCTCAGACCAATCAGAAGCCCTCTGGAATCATGGAGACATCTAAACCGCTTAAAAACATATCATGAACCCAACTAACCATGAGCAAAGTGTTCCCAGGTTGCAATCCTCCTGGCCCTGACTTAACATATAGATGAGATTCGCTGTGTAATTAGCACCACCAACTGCAGCTTAGAAGCAGAAGGCCCGATTCCTTCGTGTGTGCAGGTTAAACCTGCGGACCTGAGTTCTGTGCTCAGACAGTGCTTCACTGCAGAATCGCCAAGTCTGGCTGAATGAGGCTTTACTATACCCACTCCCTAGACTAGTGTGTAGCATGTCTGGACTCTGGGGGATTTGCTGACCCATGTGACACCGGCCAGGGTTGACCTCTGCCCCATGCCCCTACCCTCCGGCTCCTTTGCAGAGTGCGGTTACGATCTGACGGAGCAGCCATCCCCAGGCGCCGAAGCGGGGGCGACACACACAGCCCGCCCCGGGGCCTGGGCCCCAGCATAGACACACCGCCCCGGGCCGCCGCCTGTCCCAGCAGCCCCCACAAAATCCCCCTCACCCGAGGAAGGATCGAGAGCCCCGAGAAGCGGAGGATGGCGACGTTCGGGAGTGCCGGCAGCATCAACTACCCCGACAAGAAGGCGCTCTCCGAAGGGCACAGCATGCGGTCGACGTGCGGCTCCACCAGGCACAGCAGCCTGGGGGACCACAAGTCCCTGGAGGCCGAGGCCCTGGCAGAAGTAAGGGCCAGCAGGAAGCAGGCGCACCAGCTGACACCCCCAGAGGGGTAGGGGTGGGCCCCTGCAGACTGGGGAGTAATTTTACCCTTCACGCCAGGCCAGGCTGAGCTAGGACACAGGATAGATAGTGAGCTGGCTTCCTGTCCCCCTGCTGGCCTCCCCTTGGGAGCGGAAGCTAGATGGGTGTAGCTCCTGGCTAGGGCTCCTGTAAAGACTCAAGGCCCCAGTGTCTAGGCTGGAGGTGGGATTCCCAGATAGGGGATGTGGTAGTGGCAGATGTCTCCATAAGATGGCAAGATTGTGCTAGTCATGTTTCCATTTGTTCATCTTTTCATTCATTCCCTGATTCATTTGTTCATTTATTTATTGATGAGTACTGATGGAGCATCTGTTGTGCTCAATCACTGGCTGGCACTGAGAAAGTAATAATGACCTAAAGTGGACCCAGGTCCTGCCCTCATGGAGCTTAGGGTTTAGAGAAGAGAGGGTTGGCAACCACCAACACACACAGCTGTGAAAATGGCAGCTGGGTCAGGAGTCTTGAAGGAGTGGAACTCTGTGTTCTGAGAGCCTAAAATGTGTGGATCGCTCGTAGGCAGTGAGAGATGTCTCTGGGGAGGACAGTACCAAGATCCAAAGGGTAGGAAGGACGAAATAGCTGAAGCTGGAAGCAGAAAATGTTCTATGCTCTTCCAAAGTGCTTAGAGTTTTGTTAGATAACTTTTTAAAAATTTGGATGAGAAACCTCTGTGATTTTTATATTTGCCAAAGAAAGCACACAAATTCATTTAAGAAATTGTTACCAAACAGTTTGCTTGAATTGTTTAATAATTTGCGTAACTACTTTCATGTGCTTTTGACAGTTTTATCATGGTTCAAGTTTCCACTTTTCTCCCTGGAATTTGGCTGGCAGCACATTATGTATCCCCTTCCCAGTGTTTTCTCCCTGTTAAGAAAAGAGGGACAATCAGAATCTTTGGGGTGGTGAGGATTCTACTGCGAAGAGCAGGGTTGGGGACCTTGAAACACCCATCCAAGGTGGGAAGGTCTCATGTAGGACAAAGTGAAAAGTGGTCATTCCCTGCCCCCTGCCCCCCTGCCCTGCCACTGTCCACGCTTCCTGGCGCCTCTCTGCAGCTCCACTTTGAGATCATGGCATCACATCTCAGACTAACACCAGGCTTGTGCCTAAACACCTCAGCTGATCTTTTTCTGAGCTTGCTGTCTTTCTGGCCCACACTCTGCAAGGGTGGAGTGGTCGGGATGGTAGGGATGGTGGTAGAGGGGCGATAATTATATTTTACTTCTTAGTTTTGCCTTTTGGTGCTGCTGGAGTAGAGCGGACTGAGCAGTGATATCAGTGGGGGACTTAATTTAAGCAGCCTGGGACATGGAAGGTGGCCATTTATCTCTGCAGGGGGAGGAGGTAGCAAAAGTGGGGACAGGACTGCCTTCTCTCCTGTCATGCAGGGACCCCCCCCCCCACTACTACTAATCCTTGTGGATAAAGGCACAGTGTCTTCTAAAAGTAGACAGCGTTGTGGGCAAAGGATGAAGTATCTTGGCGAAGCATGTATGCTAATATTGTGTTTGGTGTTAAGTTGCTTCGTCGTGTCCCATTCTTTGCGACCCTATGGACTGTAGCCCGCCAGGCTCCCTTGTCCATGGGATTCTCTAGGCAAGAATACTGGAGGGGGTTGCCATTTCCTTCTCCAGGGGAGAGGGGGTTGCCATTTCCTCCTCCAGGGGATCTTCCCGACCCAGGGATTGAACCCATATCACTTTACATCTCCTGCATTGGCAGGCAGGTTCTTTACCACTAGCGCCACCTGGGAAGCCCACGGGCTAATTTTGGCTGTTAGCCAGTGGTCTCTTCACAAAGCAAAATGATAGGCTAGGACAGATTGGACCCCAGTATGGGGGCCCAGCAGGCAAGCGCCACCTGAGGACGGGGAGGAAAGAAGGTAAAGGGAGACCTGGGTGGGGAAGAGCTTGGCCGGGACACCTCCAGGCACCACCCCTATCAGTCTAACCACACTTTCCTTTTTTTTTTTCCAGAGTTGCCCCAGGGCGGAAAAGCTAGTTAGTATGTCTCAGTAGTGATGTGGAGCCTGAAGTGGGGCCAGTGTCTTCCATGACCAGCTCTAAGCACTGTCCCTCATTGTCCCCTTGGTGGCCCAGCTCAGCCGGAGTGGAGGCATCCCTGGGAAACCCCACGGGAGCTGAGGACCCTGGCTGGGGGAGAGCAGAGGTCACTGTTGGGCAGTTCACACACTTCACCACGTCAGCTGTCTCCTCCGTCTTCACTGCCAGTGGGGGCCTTTCAGCTCAGGGACCAGGTGTGGTGCAGAGTGACTGAGCCTTGCCCGAGGTTGCCCAGCGGCAGTGGTAGAGCAGTCTTTCTCCTCCCCACCCCGGGCTCTGTATCCTGGCCCAGAGCTCCTGGGTTAAATGCTGCAGTCCAGCTCCAGCGCCCCCTCCTGGAATGCTGAGCCCCAGGCCAACCCTCTGAGCTGTCAGAATCTCTGAGTGTCGTTCAAAGTGCTCTCATACTGATGAGCTCTTCAGTGTCTCAGTATCCACAGGAATTGCATAGGCAGATGAGGATTTTTGTTGCCTTTCAAATTTTTCATTTTTTTCTAAAACAAAAAAACATTACAATAGAAGAAAGTAACAGTCCCATCACCCTGGGGTGAGCATTATGAATGTTCTAATATGTAACTTCGTAACAATTTTCCTATGGACGAAGGAGAGATATTAACAGATTTGTCAATATTAATGCTTAAGCGCATGAACTCCGGAGTCAGACTGCTATGCCGCTAAGTAGTTGTGTGACCTTGGACAGTCTGAGTTTCCAGTTCCTTATGTGTGAAGTGAGCATAGTGGTAGTTCCTAACAGATAAGTATGAGGATTAAATGAATTATTAGGGAGGGGGCTTACACTGGCGCTCTGTGTTACCTCCATATTATTTGGGAAGTACTATGTACCAAGTGTCATGCCATGCTCTTCAAAGGGACCATATCATTTGGGGCTTCCCTAGTAGCTCAGATGGTAAAGAATCCGCCTGCAGGACTGGAGATCTGGGTTCAATCCCTGGGTCAGGAAGATGCCCTGGAGAAGGGAATGGCTATCCACTCCAGTATTCTTGCCTAGAGAATCCCATGGACAGAGGAGCCTAGCAGGATACAGCCCATGGGGCTGCAAAGAGTTGAATACAACTGAGTGACTTTAACACTTTCAACTTTCAACACTATGTACCAGGTGTCATGCCATGCTCTTCATATCATTTCATACTCATCAACTCCCTGAGTTCAGTATTATACTTAACCTTCAAATGAGAATTCTGAGACTGAGAGAGGAAAGGTAACTTGCCCAGGGTCACACAAGGAAGCCGCAGAGTCAGGATATGAACACGTCTGTCTGACTGTGGAGCCTGCCTCTGCGAGATCTACAATGCTCATATTGATTTTCCCTTATGGTTATGAGACACCCTGGGACTAATTCTCCTGCCCAGCCAGTGAGATTTGTGGGGAAGCGTCCGTAAGGAACCCACAAGTCGGTCAGCACCCGGGAAGGGTTAGTCCCCAAGCTTCCAGCTCTGTGCTAACCAGAGCTCTCTTTGTCCCCAGGACATTGAGAAGACCATGAGTACGGCTCTGCACGAGCTTCGAGAGCTGGAGAGGCAGAACACGGTCAAGCAGGCGCCAGACGTGGTGCTGGACACCCTGGAGCCCCTGAAGAACCCGCCAGGCCCCATCAGCTCGGAACCGGCCAGCCCCCTGCACACCATCGTTATCCGCGACCCCGATGCCGCCATGCGCCGCAGCAGCAGCAGCTCCACCGAGATGATGACCACCTTCAAGCCAGCCCTGTCCGCCCGCTTGGCCGGCGCCCAGCTGCGCCCGCCCCCCATGCGGCCGGTGCGACCTGTGGTCCAGCATCGGTCCAGCAGCAGCAGCAGCTCGGGAGTAGGCAGCCCAGCCGTGACGCCCACCGAGAAGATGTTCCCCAACAGCTCGGCCGACAAGTCGGGCACCATGTGACCTGCGGGATGGCGGGCACCGTCCTGGCCTGCTGCGGCCCGCCGTGGCAGAGGGCGGCCTCAGTGACTTCTGCGCCCCCCCAGGGCTCCTGGCTTTGTCGGGCAGGGACCAGAAGAAGGTCAGCCTAGGAGTGGGTCTGTGCGGAGCTGAGTCCCAGGTCAGCCACAGCACGCCTTCAGTCACGTGGATCCCCCGCCTCCCTCCCTCGTACACACAGACACCCGAGCGAGCGGTGAGGAGCGGTACCCCGACTGGAGCGATTCCTGAGATCACGGCCCGTGTTAAATGGCTTCGCCTGCATATCGTCACTGGAAAATTATTCTCTCGATATTCTCTCTACATGCATATATACGTGTATATGTATGCGTCCGCATATGTACACGTATGTGTGAATGTATGTGTCTGTAGGTGTGTGTATATATATATATATTTATGCATCTATATACATATACTAGATCTGGACACACATACAAAATGTATATAGGATCTCCTTTTTCTTTTTATGAAACTTAGATTTACCTCAGACCCATGCCACCAAACATCTCCCGCTGAGTTATTTGGTGGGATTTGCAGGGACTTTTCTGGGAGAATTTAAAGGCCCACAGTAACTGCGAATGAAGCAATATACCACTAACCTGCAGAAAAACAAAACCAGTCTCCCACTGTCTCCAGAAGTCGTGGCCTTCCAGAACAGTCTGCCCCTAAAGAAAGTGTGGGGCAGGCGGCACCCTGGGCAGGCTGCTCCCACAGGTGGGGACCACTTCACAGAGCCCCCTCCCCATCCACACCCCAGAGACCCTGCCTTTCCAGAGACCCTGCCTTTCCACCCGGAGGCCAAGACCAATTGCACCCCCAAAAGCATGGAGGACGTTGGCAAGAAGAGCCCTGACCTCAGCGGCCTGTGTTCGTTAGTAGAAGAGGGGATGGTGAGAGCCTGAGCCCCATCGTAGCACAGTATCATGTGTGGTTGGGAAAAAGGAGAACAAAAAACAAAAAACCAAACACAGTGGTGTGGAACACTTCAAAACCTAGAAACGCTGTAGGAACAATTCCGTGGTAACTATAGAGGTTTAACTTATACCATTTTCAAAATATTTAATTTTTTCTTTTCCTCTTTCTACTAATTATACTGTGTCAGATTCTGGAACTAAACAGGCAAGGAGAGTTTGAGTCCCATCGTTTTTTAATTTGAAATCAGGCCGTGACGCGCTCTGCCTGGCGGCCTTTTGCATGAAGCACACAGGGCTGTAAGTGCGCAGCTCAGACCAGGAGGAGGAGGAGGAGTCCTCGTCATCTGCCCTCCGAGCGAATGCTTCAGTGGAGTTTATGCAGTGAGATAGCTGCCTCCTCCCCACTTCCCTTCCCTTTCACCCACCTCCTCCAGCGCATTTAACACAATTGAAAATATGGTGAAAGAATTGGGTGGGATGGGCGTGTCACCTCATTGAGCCTCAGTTTCCTGCTCCATAAAATGTGAGCAAGCAAACCATGCAACCTAGGAAGCTCTCTGCCGACATGGTTGCTCTTTTCATGGTCATCAGTAAGGTGAAAACCACCTAGCACCTTCCTCTTGAAACCTCCTAATGGCATTTGAGAAGTGGGCAGTGGAATTTTCCTACCAGCTTCATAAGAGTCGTGAAGCACAATCCTACAGATAAGTCACCTCTTGACATTCCATCATTACTGTCAGCCCATTGGATTAAGTTTTGCCCTCTCCTCTGGTCCCCAGTGAGGGAGTCATATGAAGCCACATTTACCTGGGTGTGTAGGGATGGTGAGCCACACTGCCTTGCCTGAAGGACTGGCCTCGAGAGTAGGGAGGAATAAGAAGGGCTCAAAAAGAGAATGCCAGGGAGAGGCTAGTGACAAATTCGACCNCAGTGAGGGAGTCATATGAAGCCACATTTACCTGGGTGTGTAGGGATGGTGAGCCACACTGCCTTGCCTGAAGGACTGGCCTCGAGAGTAGGGAGGAATAAGAAGGGCTCAAAAAGAGAATGCCAAGGAGAGGCTAGTGACAAATTCGACCTTCTTTGTTTTGTCTAGAGTTGGAAATGAAAGAGCCTCAGATCTAGCCAGGAGCCCTCTGCCATTTAGCGTATAAAGTAATCCCCCCACTCCCGCCCCCACTGCGTTACAGCTTAGTGAAGGAAACAAGGCCTTAGGATGGCTATGACTTGCCCAAGATTTAATAGATGGCTGAGGGTGCGGCTGGGTCTGGCTCCTAAAGCCATTTATTTGCAAGGATTCTGTGACGTCCAGCCAGGACAAGAGACTTCTCATTTCTACCCCAGAGAGACACCCAGATCTTAAATACGGTGGCCTCCTGTGCAAAGTATCACATTCTCTGCCATGACTACCAGATGAAACATGAAAGTTTGAGTTGACAGATCTGTTGCCTGATACACAACACCGGTCAGGTCATGTGGGTTTTCCTCTGAACTGACTAACTTCATCTTTCCTCACTGACTATAAGCCTGCCTTTCACCGAATTACCTACCTGAAGGACAGGGCCTTTCTGTTTTCTTTAAGCACCTTTTTTTCCACTGGGAAATGGCCGATGAGCTCACATTTAGGCAAACTCACACCCCACTCGTCCAGCTCCAAATCTGAGCCTTGACACAGAACNTCTAGTGCTCTGCATGTCTCAGGCCCCATCCACAAGTACCCAGGCCCGCCCACCGTCATGAGCATTGGCATTCTCTTCTGACTCCTGCCTGTGTTAGTCCACTATATATTGCTGTATTTGCTTAAATGCTGGAAAGTAACTGTTAAAATGTGAAACTGTAATTTTTAAAAAGGCTACAATGAAATTATAGCCAATGCCACTCACCAAATCTTTGCACCTAGTAGATAGATCAATGTAAAAAAACAAATACCAGAAACCTAACTGTACAGTGAGTGTGGGGGAAATGTAGTAACCTAGTTAGTAGTCCTCAGTATAACCAGTTGTACAAGGGGAAGTGGTGTTTACCTACCTGTCCATCACCATTACTGGAAGCTATACTGATCAGTTCATTGATAACGGGCAATTTTTTTTTTTTTTTTGCTCTTCACAGAACGATTTCTTAACCTTCAATTTACCCTGAGGTCAAGCCTTTTGTCTTTCTGTGTTACAGGTGTTCAGTCTCTTTTAGGAATGAACCAGCAAGATGTTCATTTAAAACTGACCAAAGAACAAATTCATTCCTGGTCTAGTTTCCTGGGCCTGGGGCCCAGCCTCCGGCCGCTAAGGACCTTTCTTGGATAAAATTGAGAATGAGCCGTGCTTCCTACCCCACGCCCCCTCTCTCCCTTTAGTCTCCTTTCCTCTTAAAGAGCTGCTCTGAACTGTGGGATTCTGTGAAAAATCCTTGCCTTTCCTTGTTTTCAGTGCTAACGATTTCTCACCTCGAAGCGCCTTTTGAACCCCGGACAGAGTGCATATCTGGAGGGAATTGTCAGCTTGGGAATTAGACTTGTGGAGGGGGGCGGGTCTTTTCTCTGAGGTCACTGGGCCCTCAGGGGCAGGAGAGAAATGGATTCCCACCAGGTTCCTATCCCATGAAGAAATCTGAGTGGGAAGAGACGCAGGGAAGTGGAGCCATCCCTCGGCTGCCGGCCGGAACCAGCAGCTCAGTGATCTGCCTTATAAACACTCCCCAACTGGTTGGTGGTACCCGTGTGGGGCCAGTGCAGGGAAGGGCCTGGCGCGGGGCTTGCTTCCCTTTTGGAGGCCCTCAGAGTGCCTTGTCGGGGGGGTTATTTCTTTCTCATTCAGGAGGCATGGATGCAGAGGACTTCCTGGGTCCTGGTCGTTACCTGGCGCTCAGTGCGTGGACGTGGCTGTTGGAAAACCACGAGGACTAACGTAATGGTTCTTCTCTTAGTCTCTCTGTCCCTGACTTTTCACACTAGAGCAAATGCCTCATCCTCCCGAGAAACCCAGAAAGAAGACACGGCTGGCTCACGACTGTGGGGGGAGGGAAGGCTGCTGGGTTCAGGGAGGTGGGGTAGGGAGGAAAAGCTAGGAAGGGGTGAGCCAAGGTGCTGCTGAGATGATTTTCTGCTGTGCAGAGCTAGTGCTGATGTCTCATGTCAACTTCCCTGGTTCTCTGGGGTCCCCGCTCCTCGGAGCAGCTGCGTAGAGAATTCCCCACATATCCAAAGCTGCTGAGGGAGCTGGGGGCGACCGAGGGACTTTGCTGCCAGCTCGGGGTCCTCCTTGCCTCTCCAAAGTTGATCTGCCAGCGTCCTGCATCTCATCCTTTGGGACTGCTCCTTGCTGATGCCTCCTCTCCGTGTGAACTGTCCGAGGCAAACGATGACCTTGAACCAGAACGGCCAGGGTGCACTTTACTTTCCTTGGAAGGAAGTAGCTTCTGGCCAGGGTTTCTGCTCAGGCTCTAGTCCCCGGCAGTGTGACTGTTTACACGGTTTGGCAATAGGTTCGGTTCTGATTGCTTCAGAGTGGCTGGTCTATTTAGTTTCCTTTGGTTTCCTTCCTTCCCATACTGTCAGGAAAATCAAACTGAAACCACCCTAGGAAATTGCTGGTTGCCTGTCCCCACGTGGTGATAAGTGTTGCCCTCTCCCGGACATCATTTCTCTCCCTTACAACCCAGCGCCCGTGCCGTAGAGTGTCTGACTGGATCCTCTCTTGCGTATTCTCATGGTGCCTGCTGGTTTGACGTGGAGCTACCCTGTGAAATAAAACAGCTTAACTTTTCCCAAATGTACTCCGGTGGCTTTTTGGGAGGGTGAGGTGGCCCGTCGGGGATGGGGAGGGTGCAGATGTTCCTACCCTCCAGTTCGTGGTCTGTGCTTCCAACCAGGAAGCATCACTGAAGTATCCCTTAGCTCGAACCCAACAGGGTGAAGGCCAAGGTCCAAGGAAGGCTGTGTCCGCTGTGGAGCTAACTGGCAGAGGTAAGTGAGGGGTGCCTGCTGGGAACTGTCAGAGCAGAGGCAAGTAGGAGAGGGAGCTGCCATCTGCACAGAGGCCTGCCAGAGTTTATGACAAATCACCAGAGGCCACAGGATACTACTTCTAGTGTGAGCATACGTAGCATTTTAGCATCTGTTGCCTACACACATGTGATACAGCCCCTGGACTTTTTTATGTGTGTGTGAAGTGTCCGTTGATCACTTACATCTGCCCCGTGCACATGTGCCAAGTTGCTTCAGTGGTGTCTGACTCTGTAACGCTGTGGACTGTAGACGCCCAGGCTCCTCTGTCCATGGGTTTCTCTAGGCAAGAATACTGGAGTTGGTTTCCATGCCCNTTTTTTTTTTTCTTAATATATGTATTTTATTGAAGTATAGTTGACTTACAATGTTTCAGGTACACAGCAAAAGAGATTATAATATATACTTGTATTATTTTTGAAATTATTTTCCATTCTAGGTTATTACAAGATACTGACTATAGCTCCCTGTGCTATACAGTAAACCTTTGTTGCTTGTTGTGTATCTATTTTTTTTTAAATTAGAAATCTAGCATTCTATTCACACAAAGTCAAACAAGTGGTATCAAAATGTCACAAATTTTTTAGTTAGGCAAACATTCCTAAGTTTTCTGAAACATATATATTATACATATTATTTATATATATGTATACAAAAACTTCTATGCTTGATAAAGGCTTGAGAAGGAAAATAAGAAAATTTAAAAAAAAGAAGAGACAGANCAAAGTCAAACAAGTGGTATCAAAATGTCACAAATTTTTTAGTTAGGCAAACATTCCTAAGTTTTCTGAAACATATATATTATACATATTATTTATATATATGTATACAAAAACTTCTATGCTTGATAAAGGCTTGAGAAGGAAAATAAGAAAATTTAAAAAAAAGAAGAGACAGAAGAGAAATTGGGAAACACAAACTAAATGAAATGGGAGCACTGAAGGTGAAATAGGAAAAGGGAAACAAACTAGATAAAAGTAAAAGATATGGTCCATAGACTGGACATGTTTTGATGGTCGGGCCCCTCTCGCCCCCATGGCCAGAACTTGAACCACCTCCACCCTCTCCAGCCTGGCAAGGAGTCGGATCCACCAAACCTTGCTCCAGCCCAGCCCCCTCCCAGCCAGGGCCCCAGCCCACAGGCACTCCAGGGGCCTTCCCCACAGACCTGCCTCTCCCATCAGCTCACCCAGCGTCCTACTGTCATGCTTCCGTCAAGTGTGTCTTTCCACCCTAGATGCCTTTTCCACGTCTTCCCTGGCAAAGTCTCAGCCATTCATCAGGAACTGGCCAGGGGCCACTCCTCCTTGGAGTCCCTATGAGCCCACCACTGATGTAAAGACTTCAACAAATGTCTCTCTCCCTTTTTGATCAGAGCAGCTCTATTCAACAAATAGTTTGATTAGAAGAGTACAATGGCTAAAAAGAAAAAAAAAGTTTAAAACAACTGAATGTGTCCATTCTAACCCTCAACAGATGAAAATACCATTCAGCTGGTATTTTATGAGAAGTCTAGAAAACAGATTTTTATTTTAACAGAGGCTTTCTATACCTTCACCCCAGGAAATGATTTAATGGAAGTAATTCAGGCAGTGTGAGAGTATTTGTGATAAACCAGTGATATCTGGGAACAAGAGTCTGCTCAGGACTCTACAACTCACCCTGAAGGCAGCTTTTAGAAAGCATGGGCTTCCCAAAAGCTCTCAGTCCACTCAAATTCCTGGAACTGGACACATAGAGGGATGGAAACAAATCTTAGGAGGAATCAGGGGGTCCTGACACAGGCACCTCAGGACCTCTGAGACTTAGGCATCTGAGAGCCCAGGGGCCTCACTGAGCTCTTGGTTCCTGGAGTGAGGCCTGATCTGGTGGCCACAGGCAAGTTACTCCCCTCCCCTCTNTTACTACACAGATCAGTAGATTTCAAATAAGTTACAGTACATTCATATGATAAAATATTTTGCAGACATTAGACACATATTCTAAAATGATGTTTAATGCACCAGAAAGTGCTTAAAACATAATTTAAAGTAAAAAGAGCTGATGTAAAATCTGTACATACAGTGTTTATCAATATCACAAAACTAAAAGTTTGGCATGTGTGTTAGTAGCTCAGTTGTGTCTGACTCTCTGCGACCCCATGGACTGTAGCCAGCCAGAATCCTCTGTCCATGGAATTCTCCAAGCAAGAATACGGGAGTGGGTTGCCATCTCTCCAGGGGATCTTCCCCACCCAAGGATCAAACCTGGGTCTCCTCCATTGCAGGCAGATTCTTTACCATCTGAGCCACCAGGGATGCCCTTAAATGCATGGTAAATATATATATTTATATAAACACACACCCGCTCTTGCATCTGAGTGATGTGATTATGTAAGAATTTTAGGTCCTTTCTAAAATTTTTCTGTTGTCTTCCACAATTTCTGTGAGGTTACATTCATCATTTAAAGTTTGTTATATAATAAGAAAAATGCGAAGATAACATAGGTTGAGGGAAAGAGTTTTCAAAGCAAAGACAAGTCAGTAAGAAAGGAAAACCCAGGCTTCCCTGGTGACTCAGTGGTAAAGAATCCACCTGCCAGTGGAGGAGACACAGGTTCAATTCCTGGTCCAGCAGCAACCAAGCCCATGAGCCCCAACTATTGAGTCTGTGCTCTAGAGCCCCGGAGCTGCAATTACTGAGCCCATGCCAAAAATACTGAAGCCTACATGCCCTAAAGACCCATGCTCTGCAACAAGAGAAGCCACATGCACCACAATGAGAAAGTAGGTGCCAATTACCACAATTAGAGAAAGGCCTGCACAGCAAAGAAAACCAAGCAGAGTCAAAAACAAATACATAAATAAATAAAATTATTTTATAAAAAGAAAACAAAACCCGTTTCCTGAGCAGCCAGAGCACTGGCATGTGGGTGCAGATAGTTGTGCTGAGGCAGAATATAGGGAATGGGGACAGGGCAGAAAGGGCCCTGAATACCACACTCAGGAACAGAGATCTTCTTCTGTCCACAGAGCATATTCTGAGTATCAGGGAAGGCTTGGCTAAAACTGTGCTTCTGGAGATTACTCCAGCAAGTAGCATCCTGAATCAATTAGAGTGAAAGACTATTTTAAGAGTCTAAGTGTCAGGCTAAGCCTGGGTGATGAAGGTGAGGATGTGGCAGACCTGAGTGTCTGGTTATAACACAACCAAGGTTTGGATACAGATGGGAGAGGGGAGGATTAAAGATGGCCTCAAGGACTCAATTCTGGGNCTTGGACACAGACATTATACTCTTATCTTACAAAAGAGGAAACTGAAGCCCTGAAAGGTAAGTGACGCATCCAAGATCACCTGGTCAGTGGCAGAGCGTGGACGAAAACTGAGGTCTGTGTGACTCTGAATCTTGTTCCTTTAGTCAACAGAGAATTCTGTCCTGAGTGATCCCCACCCTGCCTCCTTCCAGTGGTCCCTAGCTCTGCTGTGGGACTGTCTGTGTCCTAGAGTCCCCAGGCCAGGTGATCCACACATCCTCATTCGAGGCATGGCAGGGATCCTGGAGGAAAAATGGGGACAGAGAGGAATGTGATGAAGAGAGACCCCAAAAAGGAAGGTGCAGAGAGGGCCAAGACCTCTCAAGATAGAGCCAGACCAGGCCCTGTATTTAGCTGGAAGATATTCCCCTGACTAAGGTTGTCAGATTTGGCAAATAAAACTACAAGATGCTCAGTTAAATTTGAATTTCAGATACACAGTGAATAATTTTTTAGTCTAAGTATGTCACATGCCATGTTTAGGATCTACTTATATTTAAAAGGGCTTCCCTGACCTGATAGCTCAGTTGGTAAAGAACCTGCCTGCAATGCAGGAGACCCCAGTTCAATTCCTGGGTCAGGAAGATCTGCTGGAGAAGGGATAGGCTACCCACCTCAGTATTCTTGGGCTTGCCTGTGGCTCAGCTGGTAAAGAATTCGCCTGCAATGTGGGAGACCTGGGTTCGATCCCTGGGTTGGGAAGATCTCCTAGAGGAGGGAAAGGCTACCCACTCCAGTATTCTGGCCTAGAGAATTCCATGGACTATTCCATGGGGTCACAAAGAGTCAGACACGATAGAGCCACTTTCACTTTCTGTACTTAATCTGGCAGCCCTGTCCGGGATCCTCACAATAGGAGAGTCTACTGAGTACTGACTTGAGTTTTTGGTACAGAACATTTTGTTTTTACTTCTGAATAAGGAATACTTTACTTTACTTCTGAATAAGGAATACTTAGATCACCTCTTTATTGATCTAACAGGAGGAGAATGTCTGTGGAACCAGCAGCTTGTTATAGGAGATTGACTCCCACGGGTGGGTAAATATCATGGGGGGAAGGAAGACAGATGCTTTTTTTTCCTGAGCTCAAAGTGGCTTTCAGACCTGCTTATGGCCTCATGTGGACTTTCCTTCCCCGGGCTCAGAGGTGGGCTTGAGCTGGTGCTGTTGAAGAGGGTGGGAAGGGAACTGCTCAGCCAGGGAGGAGATTTATGGGAATGTGGGCTTATTCCGGTGATTCACTCAGTCATTCAGTCTCACCAAGCAGCTGGTGGCGCACACTCAGAGGTGAACGGCATTGGGTGCCGCCCTGGAGGCTCTTCAGAGCCGTGGGTGGATTTGGACCCCAATGTTCAACAAATGATGCCTGCTTATAAATCTGTATTCATAGTTGAATGAAGAGTCTGACTCTTTGCGACCGCATGGACTGGAGCCTGCCAGGCTCCTCTGTCCATGGGATTCTCCAGGCAAGAATACCGGAGTGGGTAGCCATTCCCTTCTCCAGGGGATCTTCCCCACCCAGGGATTGAAGCTGGGCCTCCTGCATGGCAGGCAGTTTCTTTACCATCTGAGCCACAAGGGAAGCCCAGTTGAATGGGAAGCGTGCATTTCTTTCTCTGTCTTCTCTCTCCCCTTCCTTCCCCATTCCTTTTTCTCTTTTCTCATCTCCTCACTATCCTTTTCTCACCTCCTCAGTGCTTTGCTACCTTAAGCTGTGTAACCAACTAGTCCCATAAAGGAACAGTTACTGGCGCACTCCAAATTGAGATCTGCTCTTGGTCTCATTTTCTTCATCTTCCCAAGCCTACCTTCTCTCCCTGCATCTAGAACTAGGCAGTGCATCCAAAGAAGCCTGGATCCAATGTATCCAGTGCATCCTGGAGTTCATTTACATTCCCTTTTCTGATTGGCTGACACAAACCCACTGCACCCCCTAACCTGCCACTGTCCACCTTCCTTTTGGAGCCCCACTAGGTCCAGCATCCTGGGTTTCTTAGATCTCTACCCTGAGGCCTTGTCTGCTCAGTTATTCCTCCATTAAGTGTCAATGGGTGATCCCTTCTGCTTTGGTGCTAAAAGATCTAGATTCAAGGATGGACTTTGCCACTGATGAGGTATGTGATCTTGAATAAGTCCTTTTACCTCTCTGAGGCTCAGTTCCTATATCTATAAAAGGGGAATAATTCTCATGATGAGGGCCTTACGAGAATATTCTGTACTGGTTAATAGAGACTCTTAAGATAGATTGGCCAAGTTAAGTCCTTCTTCTTCTACTTACTAGCAGAATTCCCTAAGTCAGTTAATCTGTATATTTCCCTTTCCTCATTTGATTGCAGTGAGCCTGAAATAAGTCAATATGTGTAAAAACATCTAGAACAGTGCTTTGTATACAAGGGCCTCATAAGTGTCAGCTATTATTACAAAGGATATTAAAGTCCTCTGTCCAAATGCTGTTAATATCATTACTGCCCAGTGAGTCTTTGGGCATAGACTAGGAAAAATCATTAAGTACATCTCTGGCTCAATTAAGTACAAACTCTGGTCACAGTTTCTTACGAAGAGGGTCCAAAGTAGTGAAGCCTTAACCTCTCTGAGCCTCAGTGTCTTTGTCTTTAAAACGGCAATGGCAGCCTCACTTCTGCCTACTTCAGAGGGAAGCTATGACTGGCCAATGGTAAACACTTCAAAAAATGATTGCCGGAATGGATGCATGGACCACATGTGGTGGCAGTGGCAGGGGTCTTCCTGAGCAATATAGCTGTGCTGACTTGCTGCCCGTGAGACCTCATGTGAGAGGCACACATCAGGCAGCCTATCCATGAGTACTGAGTTGAGCAGACATTCTGGGTGATGTGCTGGCCAGTGTTTCATGTTTGGATAACAAGCACTCATACTCACTTGGTGAGAGTATAAATGTATTGGTTCAGCCTTTTCGGAAAGTCATACGGTGCTCGCTATCGTGGTGTCAAAAGAGCTCACAAATTGACTCAGTAGTTCCATTTACAGGAAATTATCCCCAGATATTCTGGCTCAGGTATGCTAAGACTTATATAGATAATGTGTTCATTGCAACTGTTTGTAATAATGAAAAACTGGCAACAACCTAAATGGTTGCCAGATGGGCACAGGTAAATAAATTGTGGTACATCTGCATTACAGACTACATAGCTAGTAAAAGGAATGAGGTATAACTACATGTGTTAATATGGAGAAATTTCAGGATGTCTGTAGGTAAACGAACAAAAATGCAAGTTGACAGAGGTGTGCATTTAATATAATAACATTTGTGGGAAAAAACACTGTGTCTGCATCTCTGCACAGATGATATTTGGAAGGCTATGCTCCAAAGGTAAGATGTTAAGTTAGGTTAACCATCCTATGTGAGAAAAGAACTCCTATTTTCAGTCCAGAGGCTCTATTTGTAGCCGGATCAAAGACATTGTGTAACTCAAAGAAACTCTATTCACTTTTTCTGAGCCGAAGCTTTCTCCTGCGTAAACTAATAATGATAACATTTAGCTCGCAATGTTGTGATGGAGTGAGATGGAGAAATGGTTGTGAAAACCCCGGCTCTGAGCAGGGACAGATCTTTATGGCAATCAGAGAGGGCGATCGAAATGAGGAGGCATGAGCCTAGACTTGGAAAGGTTTGACAAGGCCTGGATGCGGTTTGCTTCTAGTCTGTCTTTTTCTAAAATTCAACAGGCATTCGTTTAGTAAGGGTGCACTCCTAAACCACACAGATGCGCACAGAGCGGGTGCGGGAGCCTGGCGCTAGAGCAACAAGAGCGATAAGGGGGGGCTGCGCTCCGCCCACGTACTGCAACTCCCAGCATGCTCTGCAAACGCGTCGGGCGCGTCGCGCACTGATTACGTAGCTCGGTAGCGCGGGGAATTTCGAGTGGCTGAGGAGCGCAGGAGGCCAGCGGGTAGCGGACCCCCTCAGTTTCTTTAGGGGAGACCATGGACTCCCTGGTCGAGCCCCGGTGGCCTNCTCCCAGCATGCTCTGCAAACGCGTCGGGCGCGTCGCGCACTGATTACGTAGCTCGGTAGCGCGGGGAATTTCGAGTGGCTGAGGAGCGCAGGAGGCCAGCGGGTAGCGGACCCCCTCAGTTTCTTTAGGGGAGACCATGGACTCCCTGGTCGAGCCCCGGTGGCCTCCGGCCCTGGCAGTCATGAAGGTGAGTGCCTTGGGGAGGTCGGGGCCGTCTGGGCGACCGCGGGAGGCCAGCCCCACCTTGAGGAGAAAGAACCGGGCGTCAGCGGCCAGCTGGGCCGGGGTACTCTGCTCTGCCCCGCTGCTTGCCAGCGCGTGACGCTGGGCCTGTTTCCTCCTCCGGCGTGTGCCGGGGATAGGCCTCGGTCACTGATGGTGAGCCGAGATTGGCCGTCGTATGGAACGGGATACTCTGCGGTTCACTCACAACAACAACAATGATCCTGAGAGAAACATTACTCCAAACAGTGGAAACGACAGTGACACATAATCTTTTCTTAGAGCTCACGGCGTGTCAAGCGTTATGTAAACTCTCCCAGTACTTTAGTGGAGAATCTCCCACAGTGACACCGGACAGAGTTTGGGTGGATTTTGCATCAAGAAACATTTATTTAATCACCTAGCAAAGCGGGTGGTCTCCTTTACATTTTCTTTCATTTCTTTTAATTACGCTCAAGAAGCCTAGTGCTAATTTGCGTTAAGTCCTCCCTAACTGTGTTCTAACTCTTAACTCTTGTGCATCTCTTTCTCTCTCAAACAAATCTGGATTCTCACTTAGACCAGCCTTTCATTTTATTGCAGTCTTTTACTATTAAATAACATTGATTTTTGCTCCATGGACAGTAGTAGTGAGTCCTGGATTCCTACAGTGTTTGATCGAGAGCGAATACACTGTGCTGTACTAGCTAAGAATCAGTTGCCTGGTTTTTCTCGTTGTTCTGTGATTATTTCAGTGTGTGACTGAGCAGGATCACGTTCTCCTTTGCTCCGTTTTGTTAACTAGGAATTATGGTATCTACCCCACTCACTCATAAGATGAATTTGAGGATAAAGTGAAGGGACTTGGAAGAGGTTAATATCTGCTGTCATCAGTATCATCTGAAGTGCCTGGTGACTTGAGATCTCTCCGTAGTGAAAAGCTGACATCGTGGAAGGATTTTGGAAAGCTGTGGTTCTGCGTTTGTGGTGGCCTTGGCACCGATGTACAGTGGAGAATAGCGTATATTGAGTTCCAGTGCTTCTGTGTTAAATTAGTCTCTGCCTCCTATTTAACTGTGTGACCTTGATTCAGTTACTTAACTTCGCTGAGCCTGAATTTCTTCAACTATATATTGGAGACAGAAATAGTTCATATAGTTGGTTAAATCAGTTGATGTATGTGGGTGGGGATCCTGTTTGGTTTATTCATGGAGCCTAACACAATACCTGGCACATTGTGGACTCTCAAAAATTATTTGCTTATCGATTGAAGGTTTTTTTGTTGTTTCGTCACTAATTCGTATCTGACTCTTTTGTGACCCCATGAGCTATAGCCAGTCAGGCTCCTCTGTCCATGGGATTTCCCAGGCAAGAATATTGGAGTGTGTTGTTATTTCCTTCTTCAGGGGATTGTCCCAACCCAGGGATCGAGCCCGGGTCTCCTGCATTGGCAGGTGGATTCTTTTACCACTGAGCCATCTGGAAAGACCATCTAGAAGGTAGTAAGCATTAAATTAATATATCTTTATTATTATTATCAACACATAATGTGTTATTTCTCCCCCTGCTTTTTATTTGTTGTCGTAAAGATTATAAATTGAATAAGGGAAGTGAAAGCTCTGTAACTTGTAAAGCTACCTGTGTAGATTTAAGCATATTTTATGTATTCCCACAAAACTTCCACAGTTTCCTTTAGTGGCAGGTTCCGTGTCTCTGGGTTGACTGTCGCACGGCAGCCTGAGTGTAGGATTCAGTGTAGCACCAGAGAGTGTTCAGTGGTGTAACTGACTGAGCCCATATTAGAATCTGGAATCTGAAGTTTGGAAAGCCAGCACCCCCCCCCCCAGCCCCCCGCCCAACTGTTCTAATTCCTTTTACAGTGTGTCCACCCATTTCTCTTCTGGTGTTTGCTTGAGCTCCTCCAGGGACAAAGAATTAGCTGTTTCCAGAAGCAGCTCTATTTGGAGTTCTTTCTTACAATGAATAGAAATCAGACCCCAAATCCCTAATTCCTATCTGAGAATCCATGGAAAAGAAGAGAATTCACAATTTTCATTTATTTTTCAAAGGGATCTGTGATCCAGAAAATTTAAGAACCATTGCTCGAATGATTCGGTCTTCTCGCCTATTTTGTACTTCCCCCTTCTACTTTCTCTTAAGTTGAGGAAATCTTAGGGCATCCAATGAACTGGATGTTTGTACAGGAATGTTATAGCTTATCGGATGTGGTGTCACCTTCCATGGATCTTGCTCAGCACATCTGGCAGAACCACTCCTAGGAGAGGATGGCAGTAGTGAAGGAAGCAAGTAGTCCAGGTGCCAGGTCTTCGGCTTCTGGTTCTGCCTCTGCTCTTGATTGATTTTCAGCACAGTCCTCTAGCTTTTTGCATCAGTGGTAGATTACCACCCAAAATAATTGTAGATTTGGGCATTTGAATGTTTATTTCCCTGCTTTTACTGTTTCAGTAATTTGTTTTTAACAGATTATAGATGTTTGTAGATAGTAGAACAGATTAAAATTTAGAATAGGATAAAGGAGAAAAATGAAGTTATGTAGCATCCTACTATCCAGAGAGAATCACTGTTTAATGTTTTCTCTCATCGTCCTTCAGTTTTTCTCATGTCTGCTTATGCACACACATACCCACAGTGTGTATATGTATTTAAAATTTGGAATCACCGTGGAGTCAACTTGGATTCGACTCCATTTGTAATCTCTATAGGCTTCATCTGTAAAATTGGCATACAGATGCTATAGACCTCCTAAGACTATTAAACCACATAGTTCTGTTGTTATGTATTATTGTTGTATATTTGTTCTCCAATTAATCTTTTTGTCTGTACTTTTAAATTTGGGCTTTCCAGGTGGTAAAGAATCCACCTGCCAAGCAGGAGAAGCGGGTTCAATCCTTGGGTCGGGAAGATCCCCTGGAGAAGGAAATGGCAACCCACTCCAGTATTCTTGTGTGGGAGATGCCATGGACAGAGGAGCCTGGCGGGCCCCTGGTGTCACAAAGAATTAGACATGAATTAGCAACTAACAACAACAACTTTTAAATTTAGGTCAGACACTCACACGTTTCAAAAAGTATGTGAGACAGAGACCTGCCTGGTGATGGAGCAGTTAAGACTCCACCGTGTGGTACCGTGCAGAAAGCACTGGACTGACAGGCAGCAGGGAAGCCGGAAATTTAGTCCTGATTGACTGATGTGCACTGTGCAGTAGCGTGCTCTAGATATACATTGACCCATTTGTGAAGCAAGGGTTTTAATTGGATACTTTCTGATGTTTATCTGTAGTATTCCCTGATTTGGGGACCTTTCACCCAGCAGTGACTGTAGGCCAGGGAGTGGGGTCTGAAGAGGAGAAGGCTTGGGACAGAAGCTGGAAGAAACACATGGCAAGTGGAACAAGAAGAGAGTAGGCCTCTTTTTTTGTGAAGGGCTGGCAATACGGAGTGGGAATCTGAATAAGTCATATGGAGGAGGGTTTTCTCTACCTGGCAGTTTACGTGGACTTAACTTTTAAATTGAAAAAGGCAATGGCACCCCACTCCAGTACTCTTACCTGAAAAATGCCATGGATGGAGGAGCCTGGTGGGCTACAGTCCATGGGGTTGCTAAGAGTCGGACATGACTAAGCGACTTCACTTTCACTTTTCACTTTCATGCATTGGAGAAGGAAATGACAACCCACTCCAGTGTTCTTGCCTAGAGAATCCCAGGGAAGGGGGAGCCTGGTGGGCTGCCATCTATGGGGTCGCACAGAGTCGGACACGACTGAAGCGACTTAGCAGCAGCAACTTTTAAATTTATATATATGACACAGAAGTATTATTAACTAATTTTTTTTAGGGGAGGGAGAAAGAATTCTGTGGCAGATGTTCCAGTTGGCAGATGTTCCAATCTCGGTGGCTTTATGATGGGTATATATGTATTTTTGTATTTCAGACAGTAGATGATTTGCTGCGGTGTGGAATTTGCTTTGAATATTTCAACATTGCAATGATGATTCCTCAGTGTTCACATAACTGTAAGTATGTATTGTTTCTCTGAGTTAGAAAAATGTGATTTTTACATAACATAGTGTTAGTTTGACACCAAAGATAAATGCACATATTTATTTACACCTTTAGCCCCTCAGTCTTGAAGTTTTTGGAAGGTCTTTCCACTATCTCCCCCTTGGATACTTTAAACCTTTTATAACATTTATGGGGATGAAGATTTTGATCACTACATATGGTTATTTGTCCAGCACTTTTTAGATTTTAAATTTCATAATTTTTGTTTTTGACAGGGTGAGAGATAGGTGGTTCAACCAACTAGTTCTTGGTGTAGAAGTTTAAAGTTTAAAAACCCTGGTGGATGAGTTCTCCCAGTGAAGAGTATTATAGACAGTTTTATCACTTAACTTGCTTTGTGATGGTGGAAAGACTCACATATTGAAATGTGTCTGTACTTCTCTTTGTGAGTCTAGTGTGTACACATTTTTTATACTGTAGTTCGATGTATTTAGTACACAGAGGTGCACCTGTACTGTTCAATATCTGGCTGTCCAGTTTATGGCTTATCTAGGCTTATGGTTTTCTTGGTCTCTATATTTGAGTTGGTTTGTGTTGGAAAGTTAAAAAAAAAATTTAGGCTTAAAAATGGCTTTAGTGGGTAGCAGTAGCTTTGGTGGAAAAGTTTCCATAAAGAAGACTTATGGTAGCAACACGGGCTTGAGAGGTAAGCTAAGCTTGACTTAGCTCTTTACTTACTAGGTGGGTGGGTGAGTTTGCAAATGCCTGTCATTTCTTCAAATGTGAAACTTTAGAGAGTAGTTTCTGCCTTAGGAGATGGTTGGGAGAGTGAGATGTAGAGAGTCCAGGGTCTGGCACGTTATAGGGCCTTAATAAGTCTTAGTTTCCTTCTAGGGTAGATTCGTATTAGGAACCAACAGAAGTTTTGGGGGTTGTTTCTGAATCTGTCTTAAAATCTTCTTGATTTAGATATAATTTACCTTTTATGAAAGGCATCCATTTCAAGTGTGCAGTAAAGTGTACAAATGTCAGTAAGTTTCAACAAATGTTTATACCATACAATGATGATGGTTAAGCTTGAACATTCTGTCACTAGATAGAGTTCTTTCCACGTTGGTCAGTATGGCCCCAGGGAATTTACATGCGGGTCTGTTTCTGGATTCTCCTCTGTTCTATTGTTCTTTATGTCTATATCCTTGTGCCAGAATTACACTGTCTTAATTATTGTAGCCTTTTCAGTAAGTCTTCAAGTCAGGTATTGTCACTACTCCAACTTTGTTTTTCTTTATCAACATTGTTTTGGTTCTTTTAGGATCTTTGTGTTTTGTATACATTTTCATATAAATTTTCGAATCAGATTGTCAGTTTCTTTCCAAAAAAAACCTGCTGGGATGTTTACTGTGAAGTGAAGTTGCTCAGTACTGTCCGACTTTTTGTGACCCTTTGGACTGTAGCCTACCAGGCTCCTCTGTCCATGGCATTTTCCAAGCAATAGTACTGGAGTGGGTTGCCATTTCCTGATTGCACTAAATCTAGAGATCAATTTAAGGATAATTAACATGCACTTTATGGGGTCGCAGAGTCAGACACGACCGAGCGACTGAACTGAACATCTTAACAGTGTTGTCCTCAATATATAATCTTTTGCTTCTTATATCTGTGGTACTGCATAGCCTCTGGAACTGCAGCAAACTGCCCAGCTGTCTTTTGTTCCTGGTGGCCCCCAGGCACCCATCAGCACCCTGAGTCAGGCAAAGTAGAAGCAGTCCCTCAGGCAGTCTCTGGAGAAGCTGAGATACTGGTCGCATCCTTCTCTTCTCTTTCTTTCCAAAGAAGCCACTGAGCTGTATGAGGCTCCATCTGTACTGTGGGTCCTCTGGAGCAGCGGTCCTGCTCTTCTCTTCTCATTAGTCTCCCAGCTTCTAGAGTAAGTTTGTTGAGTGCTATGGGTTGGGTGAGATAGAAACAAGTCTCTTAGACAGCCTGCTGAAAAGTGGGAATGTTGGATGCAAGTTCTTTCCTAAAGAGAAGCCGAGAGCTGGGAATTCCTCCTGTTTACTCCCAGGGGAGGAGTAATGGTGAATGATTGCGTTCTCATCCAAACCTTTGTTCTCAGTGACTCCAACCTGGTTCTTTTTCTTATCAGTGCTTTGATTCAGGCATGGTGGAAACCAGTTCCTGGGGGCAGCCCCATGAAAAGTCATCTGTGATTGAGTCTTCTCTCTCTCTCGCTCGCTCGCTCGCTCTCTCTCTCTCTCTCTCTCTCTCTCTCTCTCTCTCTCTCCCCCCCCTTCCCCTGGGAAAAGCTGGGAGTTGTAAGTCTCTTTCTGATTATGTGGTGCTGAGCCAGGGATAGGAACTCTGGCAAGTGAAGGCCACATATTTCCTACCAGCTTTGATGTGGCTGTTTTTATGCTTGTCTTGGGGTATGTGAGCATCTGAACTGGTATCCGTATTTCTCACAAAGGGAGTTGGTTTCTGTCTTGTTGATTTGTGTTACCATGGGGAAAACAGTGGCTGGCCTCCTGTTCTGCCGTCTTTCTGACATCACCCACTTGCTCTGGCTAATTTACTCTCATACTAAGGTATGATGCTCTGGGGTATCTACTCAACGCCCAAGTGTTTAATGAGGTTTCTCCAAACTGGCTGCTAGAAATTTTATGAACTCTTGGCCCTTTGTTACCACTCCAGTTATGGTTCTTTCCCTGGAAGTTGACCTTTATCTGGCTTCATGGATCCCTGTATATGTGCAGATTTAACTTCGGTCATAGAATTGAGTAGATATGTATGCATGTTTCTGGAGGTCTTTACATATATGTAGCTTCTTTCTTTTTGGTACTCTGCTATGTGAATTATAGCTGCGTGGATTGCCCTGAACTCTGATCTTTGTTTTCTCAACTAGCAAGACTGATGGGCCTTTGGCTTTCCTTTCTGTGCTCTGGTCGAGAAATTGCCTATTGTCATTTCTATAGTTGTCCAAAGTCTGAAAATAGAGTTTTTTTTTTTTAATATTTCCCTCCAGTATTTTAGTTGTTTGTAGAAGGAGAGTAACTTTGAATATTGGTTACTGTCTCTTGGACAGACGTGCAAGTCTACTCTGTAGATTTTAATTATGTCATTTTAGGGAAGAAAGACTTTTAAATGAATTTCGTGAACCCTACTTAGCTGAAAAATTGGTCTTCTGTTCTCTTTTTTTCTTGTTTCTTTGTCACATACAGTTATCATTGATGTCATTCTTTATCTAAGAAGTCGGTGGAGAGTACTTCCAATAATGATAATTTATTTTGTGAGTGGTTATTTTTCATATTCTACCTGTCATGATTCAGTACGCTTTTCTACTAATTACCCATTGTTACAGGTTCCCTCAAGACTAAAAGTTGCTCTGGGTCTGTAATTGTGTTAATGACACAAAAGGCTCCAGAGCGTAGCAGGAACCAGACTTAGCTGTCGTGTTCTGCTGTCATCCTGGATTGACTAGAATTAGTGACCCAGAATCCTGGCCACTTTGCTGGTCCTTAAACATTTCAGGATTTGTCTTTTTAAATTCCTTTATTCTGTTTTCCCATGTTTAGCTTTTTCAGTATGGGTAGCAAACACTATATTTGCATATCTGCTGCTATTAAGGTTTGAGTGAGGTGCCGTGGCAGAATGTGGGGCAATTAAATTGGTCCAAATTCGTGTTGTTAAAGAGTACTTTTGCGGGGAGAGGGCCTGGGCTTACTCCAATCCATAAAATACCATTAAGTGAGAAATGTTCTCACTAATAGATTGATCTGTTCAAGTGCCAGTTTGCTTTGCATTTGTGCAGTTTTTCTGACTTGATAGTGGGAGATGCTCAAATATTTACTGCTAGATGAAATCATTGGCTTTTAGGTACTATTAAATTACCACTATTTTAGAGATGAACCAGCAGTCATTTTTCTTTTCTTTTTGTGAATTTTGACTCACTAAATTAATTGAGGCTTATATTGGAATAAAAAGCAATTTAATTTTACTAAAAAATAATGAAATGTGAAGTGTTCCATTTATTGACGTTTGCTCAATTAAGAGGCAATGTAATATTCTTTCAGACAAATAATCAGTGTTATTCTTCTTTTTCATTCTTATGAGGCAGCATTGTGAAACAAGATGGGGGAGAAGAGAGAGAGTTACATACACGGAAAGGACATGCAATTATACAGAACCACACTTACAGAAATGCTGGAGTGCTGGTTGTTAGTTGAAAGAATGTTAATCTCTTATCAGCTTACTGGTCACTTAACACTGGAATTGGAGGCAGAGGTCAGCTTTGAAAGGATCTCCTATTCCTTTCAAACTTGGAACTGGATTTTCTCTTTTTTAATTGGACACTTCAGAATTACTTTTGAGATGGTTTATTTGCTCATAAAATCCTTAAGATCACATGCCAAAAGGTTTGGTTTAAGTTTTAGAAACTTGATTTTTCTTGTCAGGATGCTACGCTCTTCTGATACATAAAAGCCAGCAGATGGCTGTATCCTGTTGGAGATGAGAAATACCTCTTTCCCTGGGCTTGCTTATTTCTTTGAAGCTACACTGTATTTCATTGTTTTACTCTTCCCTCCTCCACCCTATACACATGGCTCACAGTTGAGCTTTGGGTGTGGGAAAACAAACTTCACAGGTGATTTAAATAAAGCCACCTAGGAATACATTGTTTGAAGGTCTTCAGCTGCTCTATTTTGAAATATGGTTGCTCAACTGGAGAATAAATTATGCTGATCTGCAGTTCACCAGCACATATTTGGTAGTAGGCTGGGAAGTTGAAAGTAAGCCAAGGGCTTCATCTACTTTAGACTAGTGTCTGGTCTCCATATTTTAGAAGAAAGCACATATGTTATGCAGAAGAGGAAGAAGTGGCCTCATTTTCATACCCTAGTACGTGGAGGTACTGATTAGATACTTACTGATACTATATAGGTATATATAATAAGTACGTGTTATAAGCAGATTATAATATTTTAAATAATTAGAAGTATGTTAAAAGCATGGACTCTGATACTTGCCTTTGCTGCATATTATTAACTCCTTGATCTTGGGCAAGTTGGCTAAGCTCTGTGTTGTGTTTTCCTTCTCATAAAATGGGATTCAGAGCTGCTGTGATGATTGAAAGTGTTAATACATCTACCATGCTTAAAACAGAGTATGCAGTAAGTGCACAGTGTTATATTAATGAAATTGCCAATATTTGTCTCTTTTAACTTACCATAAAGTTTCTTATGGTTCAACCTAGTAACAAAAACTATTAATTAAAAAAATAATTGTTATTCAATCAGAATCACATACTACAGATGTGATTTACTGGTCACAGTTCATTGATTCATTATGACTGGGGATAGAACCTATTAGACTACTTCACTAAGGGGTGTGTGTGTGTGTTAGTCACTCAGTCATGTCTGATTTTTTGCAACTCCACGGACTGTAGCCCTCCAGGCTCCTCTGTCCATGGGATTTTCGAGACAAGAATACTGGAGTGGGTTGCCCTTCCCTTCTCCAGGGGATCTTCCTGACCCAGGGATTGAACCTGGGTGTCCCACATTGCAGGCAGGTTCTTTACTGCCTGAGCCACTATGGATCCCCTTCATTAAAGTGAATTTGTGCTATTAGCATATTAGCTNAAGAATACTGGAGTGGGTTGCCCTTCCCTTCTCCAGGGGATCTTCCTGACCCAGGGATTGAACCTGGGTGTCCCACATTGCAGGCAGGTTCTTTACTGCCTGAGCCACTATGGATCCCCTTCATTAAAGTGAATTTGTGCTATTAGCATATTAGCTACTAGTACAGTACCATTCAATTTGTCAGGTTTGGGGAGATAATTTTACACTGCCTTGGGTGTGAAGAATTGAGTTCATGCCAATTTCTACTTAAATTGTTGAAACTTAGTATATTGTCCTTAATACACTGAACTGTAAGTAATTGCCTCACTGCTTTCCTTGAGGTCAAAAACCTTTCCTTATAACAGCTCTTGCTACAAAAGTATTTGTTAAATGCAGGATGAAGGACGTTATTTACAGAGTTAGAATGTAGAAATCCCTGATTGGATAATCTAGTATGTATTATTTCTTAACACAGGTATAGATCTTGTTTCAAAATTTATATTTTAGAATGTTAGGCAGTGGAGATATCTGACCTGTTTAGTTCTTACCTTATGTTTCCTTCATTTTATAGGTGGAAGATGCAGAGAGAGATACATGTTGCTTACAAAGTTGTGATGTGTTAGGGACTCCGGATTACTATTATTTGATATGTATGGCTTTTCTAAGAATGCTAAGTCGTATTTGCAACTGTGTATAGTTGAGTCCATGTACTAGAATTTTAAGATTATAATGATAGACCTTAGGTGGTGGAAATATTCTAGGGCTTAAATCAACTTTTGTTAGAAGTTGAAAGTGAAAGTGAAGTCACTCAGTGGTGTCTGACTCTTTGCGATCCCGTGGACTGTAGCCCACCAGGCTCCTCCGTCCGTGGAATTTTCTAGGGAGGGACACTGGAGTGGGTTGCCATTCCCTTCTCCAGGGGATCTTCCTGACCCAGGGATTGAACCCTGGTCTCCCTCATCGCAAGTAGACGCTTTACCGTCTGAGCTACCATGTAAATACGTTAGAAGTTAGGTTCCAATATTATTATACAGCTTAACTAATTCATTATGTTGCATTTGTGTTTTTGCAGACTGTTCTCTTTGTATAAGAAAATTTCTGTCCTATAAAACACAATGTCCAACTTGTTGTGTGGTGAGTTTTTTTTCTTTTCTTTTTTTCCTTTAAAGCTAACTGATTGGTGCAGATATTTCTGCTTTATGTACACACTTAAGCCATGGGAAGATGCATGGTTATTGAATTAAGCCATATCAAAAACATTTTCAGAAAAGACTTCTAAAATATGTATATGGAGAACTGGGCTTTGTTCAATTGTTCATTAAGATTTCTGATAACCTAAATGTTTTTTAGGAAGAAAAAGCTAATTTTAAGATCAGGATATAGCATACTTTAAATTTATGAACTATGTTTTTTATGGCTCCTCATTTTTTAAAATTTCTCAACTTGGGTAGAAAATCTGATGGAGGGATCATTTATTTGCAAAGGATTGATATTTTAGTATTTGTGCAGCAGGCAAAGATTTAGTTTAACTGGCCCCTTACCTCTTGCCCAAATCAGACCTTCAGGGAAAACACCAGAAAATTTGTTAAAGTTTCCGAAACATTTCATGTAATTGAAATAGGTGAAAAGGTAGGTAAAAAGGGAAAGGAAATGGATGTAGGAGTAAAGAACGAAAAAGAAGTAGTAGAATCTGGTGGAAAGGACACTGGGGCTAGATAGAGGGTTTCAGTTCTAGTTTGGTAGGTTGTTGGTGTCAGGATGTCATTGAATTCACTCTGCTTTCAAGTCTAATCTCTTTACAACAACTAGAGATGCTGCTGTCCTCAAGGTGGTATCAACACAGAGATTAACAGTATGCAAAATATTCATGCTATTCATTATTCATGCTAAATAACTACCAGGTTTATTGTTTTCCTCTTGCATTCCTGAAAACCAGTCTTGTTTTTAAAGTCTCTTTGAGCACCTCAGGCTCCTCCTGCATTACTGCTTAAAAGAGCATCTCTGATCTTTGAAGGAGAAATTTTGAGGGAAACAGTGCTGCCATTTTGAAGAAGGATTCTTGCTCATATTAGGTTTTATTTTAGGCAGTACAGAGTGCATATGTTTTTACCAGATGCTTCGGAGAGTTTTGAATCAGACTTCCAGTCAGCAGATAGTGATTCACTGTTTTAAAATTCCATATTCGTATGAGATAAATGAACATTCTTTTGAGGCTTTCCTGGAAGACTTAGTGGGATGGGGAGTCTCAGGAGGATGGGGCACACATTTTCAAAAATGAGATTATGACAAGTTAATTATTGTTGCTGACCTTTTTCCATCTGTTGCTTTTCTTTTCTAGACAGTCACAGAGCCGGACCTGAAAAATAACCGTGTTTTAGATGAACTGGTAAAAAGCTTTAATTTTGCACGGTATGATTTAATTTTGTGACTAATCCCTAACTGCTTTTGCCTTTGATATGTGTTCTTCCCTTTGCTCTTTGAACTTTTGAGGATTAGGGAATGCAGTGTTGCATATTTAGGGGTAAAAGAAAGGATGTGACCACAGTCGTTAATCACATGTGAACAATCTGATCATAATAAGAGTCTCTTCCTTTACTTAACAGAAAGTCTCCTCTATGAAAAACAAGTTAGAATGTAAATTTGGGCACTTACTTTTGAGTAGTTCAGAAATGCTTCAGCTTCATCATTTGTTTTTTTGTGCCCAGCGTTAGAATCAGCCATGTTCCCAAGGAGCCCTGGTTCCTTTCACTGGGGAATGGTATTTAGAAATCAGGATCTGGATGGAGCTGGGTATGCTCATTATTACTGGGGTGTCATTGCTTCCAAACCCTCTCAGTGGACAGAGCTGGGTGGCATATGCATGTGTATGTGTACACACGTGTGTGTATTATGGTTTCTGGGCCTGTTATATATTAATCTACTAATTCTTACTCTGATTTGCTCAGTATGTATAAAGTGATGTGTAACGTGAAATATGTAATTGCTGGTGCTTTATGATGTGTAACTTTACTTCTTAACTGTCAAATGCTTGATGGTGTTTAGTGAGTGGTCACCCAGAGGAATTTAAAAAGGCATGTTTTATCAGAGGATATGTTGACTTACTTTAATCATTCAAGCAAAGCAAGAAATTTTAGTAAAAATGTACTGTGTTTAGATAATGGCTAAGTGGCTGCATACTTAAGTTCAATGACTTCCAAGCTTGTTGGAATATTCTTAGAGGTACATTACATTGCTCCCAAAACTGTAAAGAAATTTCTTTCAATAGAATTGCAAGTTTATTCATGGGTTTGCATCCTAAAGATGATCAGATTTACTCCTTTGAACTTGCCTAATGTGGCATTCTAGAAATTGACTGGCTGGTTGTTTCCTTAAGCAAAGTCATGAGAAGATGGTATACTTTCCTAGATTAAGACACTCTGAGATTGTCTGATGCTCATAATTAAAGTGATAGCTTTTCTCCTTTTTATTTATTTATTTTTAGCTGGGCTGGGCCTTCGTTGCTGCACAGGCTTTCTCTAGTTGGGGTGAGCAGGGACTGCTCTCTAGTTGCAGTGCATGGACTTCTCATTGTGATGGCTTCTCTTGTGGAGGGCTTCTTGGGTGCACAGTCTTTAGTAGTTGTGGCACTTGAGCTTAATAGTTGCAGTTCTGGGACTCTAGAGCACAGGCATAATAGTTGTGGTGCATGGGCTTAGTTGCTCCACAGCATGTGGGATCTTCCTGGACCGAGGATTGAACTCATGTCTCCTGCATTGGCAGTCAGATTCTTTACCACTGAGCCATCCAGGAAGTCCTGCTTTTCTTATTTCAAAGTCCTTCATCAGTTAGATTTTGAAGTCAATGAGAAAAGATGGAGCTGTATATTTAGAAAGGAACTGATTGGGGATTAAAAAAGAAAAGGAATTGATGGACTGTTTGCTTTTTTCTCATATGGTGAAATTGTATCTCATGGCTTCTTTTTTTCCTCAGCTGGTACTGAAAGCTTAACCTCCCTGCTAGGAAACAGGGAGTGTTACAAAGAATAGTGTCTCTTTTGAAGAGAAGTTATTGATATCTTTGGGTTCATAGATCTTTTGGTAACTTAAAGGGAAGCCTTGGAATGATTGCAGTCTCTTCTCTCCTTCCCGAAGAAATAGGGTATTTAAGTATTCTTTATAGTGAGTTTGGTGAGGTAGGAAGCATTCTCTGTAGATTTGGGATGGATTTTATCATTTGCCTTCTTGAAATTGCCTCATGGTGAACATTTGTTGGACATTTGTCATATCTAAAGTGCTATGGTACTTTATTTGCAAAATTAGTAGGGATAAAATTCAAGCTATTCAGTTTCATTACTTATTTGAAATCTTGATTAAGATCAGTGAGGGAGGAAGTTTAATTTTATGAATAAAATGTAAGANGCATGGGCTTAGTTGCTCCACAGCATGTGGGATCTTCCTGGACCGAGGATTGAACTCATGTCTCCTGCATTGGCAGTCAGATTCTTTACCACTGAGCCATCCAGGAAGTCCTGCTTTTCTTATTTCAAAGTCCTTCATCAGTTAGATTTTGAAGTCAATGAGAAAAGATGGAGCTGTATATTTAGAAAGGAACTGATTGGGGATTAAAAAAGAAAAGGAATTGATGGACTGTTTGCTTTTTTCTCATATGGTGAAATTGTATCTCATGGCTTCTTTTTTTCCTCAGCTGGTACTGAAAGCTTAACCTCCCTGCTAGGAAACAGGGAGTGTTACAAAGAATAGTGTCTCTTTTGAAGAGAAGTTATTGATATCTTTGGGTTCATAGATCTTTTGGTAACTTAAAGGGAAGCCTTGGAATGATTGCAGTCTCTTCTCTCCTTCCCGAAGAAATAGGGTATTTAAGTATTCTTTATAGTGAGTTTGGTGAGGTAGGAAGCATTCTCTGTAGATTTGGGATGGATTTTATCATTTGCCTTCTTGAAATTGCCTCATGGTGAACATTTGTTGGACATTTGTCATATCTAAAGTGCTATGGTACTTTATTTGCAAAATTAGTAGGGATAAAATTCAAGCTATTCAGTTTCATTACTTATTTGAAATCTTGATTAAGATCAGTGAGGGAGGAAGTTTAATTTTATGAATAAAATGTAAGATATTTATAGTTTGTTAATTTTATTTCTTCCTCTCTTTCCCATCTGTCATTGCCATTTTATGATATTATGATTTTTTAAAATGTAATCTTCTAAACCAAATACCAAAAGAGTATTGGAAATAATTCCAGAGGTTTTTGGGAACAGGGCTGACTGATATGCAGATCTTATATTTTCTTCTTTTACCTTTTATTTTCAAGGAACAAGTTTGTTCCCTGCTGTGATTCAGTTTTATTTAAAATAATATTCTTAAGAAAATGTTGTATTTAGAATATATTTATTAGATTTTTAAATACAGATTTAGAATGTATTTATTTGGAAATTTATTTAGAATGTTGTTGTCTAAGTGGAACTTTATTCTTGACCTAAGTAAGAAAATGTTTTTGTATTTTTGCGTAGCAGCCAGTCTGCATGTGTATTATAGTTTTTATAGCTTCAGTATGTAGAGCATCATTTATTGCTTTGGTTTATCCACTGTTGAGGTATGAATTTTTCTCCAGATGCTTATTTCAAGTTTAAAAATTTAAACAAAGAGGGTGTATAATATAATTTCACCTTTCCTTATAGTATAGTTTAAAGCAGACTGGGTTTGGATTCAGGTAGAACTAGGTTTCCATCTTGACCCTACTTGATTTTTAAAAAAATTTTATTTTAACTGGAGGATAATTACAGTATTGTGATGGGTGCTGCCATACATCAGCACAGACTTCAGACCCTACTAGTTTTGATATGAATGTGATCAAGATATTAATCCTTTTTAGCTTCTTTTCCAAATCTGAAAGATGGGAATGATATTGTACACACTCTGAAGAATTGCTGTGAGGATTAGAAATGAAGAGATACATTAAAAGATACCCAGCAGAGTACTGTATCTGAAACAGAGGAACCTGAGAAACCGTTCCTATCATTACTACCCTATGTACTTTTATGTATTTATATTGTATTGCTCTGATATATGTATGTGCATATACATATATGTGTATGTATATATGGAGCTGTAAAAACTCCATATATGGAGCCCTGTGGAGCTGGTAAAAACTTGTGCTTGGTGGGCCTCTGCCTGTTTAACCAAATGGTCCCAGGTTGCATGTTCTGGGTTATAACAAGTATTTTCAGGGACTTTGACTAGTTACAAAGTCCATGGACTTGATTGCATGGATTTTATGGCTGCCCATGTTTACCCAGAGACCTGTTTTCACTTTTGATTCTTAGCCACATTTTGAAAAGGTTAAGTTATTGTATGATTAACTAACAGGCAAGATTTTCCTGTATTTTATTGAGTCACATTTATTTTGAAAGTCCACAATTCATACAGTTTGAATGTCAGTGATGAATGCTGTGAGGTGTTGTAATGCCAACTCAATTTAATATATAGGAGTAATGGAAATTGAAGGAAAGATTAGCAATTCAACTTTAAGTATCAGTTTTGGAATTAATATTTTCACACAGCTCATTTTTAAGTTATGTAAATTGCCATAAACAGTCTCATGGTTATAAATATCAATTATACATTCATGGCTTCCAGATTTATGGCTGAAAGCCATGAATGGCTTCTCAGCTAGATCTCTTTCCAAGATATCAGCCTTATGTATCCAACTGCTTGTCTCACTTACCTCTGCTTGGACCTCTTAAAACCAAAACTAAACTCTAGTTCCATCTGCTGCCCCCACAAACCCCACTCCCAATCTGCTGCTCCACGGTCTTCCTTTTCTTAGTAAATGGCAGCTCCCTCCTTTAATTTGCTTAGGCCAAAAACCTTAAAGTCATTCTTGACCCCTCTCTTTCACACTCACTCTGTTGTTTCATCGGTAAATCCCATTGGCTCCATCTTTGCTGTCACTGCAGAATCTGACAACTTTCCCTCACTGTGCCAACATTATCCTCTCCCAGCCGGCGTCAGCCTTGGTACGATGATAACTTCTTAGTGGCCTTCTTAACTCTTCTTTTGTACTCTTTCAGTTCTTTTAAGGACAGAAACCTAAGTGATCCTTGAAAATAAAAAGTAGGTCATACTGCATGTTGTTCAGAGGTGGTTTCCTGTCTCATTGAAGTAAAAACCCTGTTTGTCTCTGTGGGAGTTCTCCCAGCCCTACAGAGCAGGCTCCTTGACTTATTCACCTGCTTGTCTCCGCTTGGGTCATTCTGCTCCAGTCACAGTGACCTCTCCCTGCTTCTCAAACATGGTGATCACACTCTGATCTTAGAGACTTTATACTTAAAAAGCAAAACAGTGTTTCCCTACGTGTTCACATCCTTGAATTCTCCACTTTCTTTGGACTCTGTTTTTCATAGGCATCTTCTCAGTGAGATCTTCTGTGACCATCCTGTAAAGAGTATCATCCCCTCCTCATTGTCAGCTTCCTTTTTTTCCCCTATAGTACCTTTTACCTATGTTGAGAGTGTCTATTGTCTGTTCCTTTACTATAGTAAAGTGTATATATATGTGTGTGTGTGTGTGTGTGTGTGTGTGTATAAAGTATAGAAACTGTTTTGTTCTCTATGATATTTCCACTGCTGAAATTAGCAGGAACATGGAAAAGTTAATGAATTTTGACTTTAGCATGAGGCATAATGTTATTATTGCCATGGTGCAACTCTCTGCCACGTTCTTTTTTTGGTATGTATTGAAGTAAGAGAGCAAATTGGAAGAGTAAGATGCATCTGAATTGTGAATAAAAACAAAAAGGAGTTCTCTCTAGTATAGACACTTTGCTGAAAGGTGTACCCTTGTAGTAGCTTGGAAGTGATTTATCAGTGACAGTTTTATCCAGCAGTTGAATTGTGTGCCTTTTACTTTGTTATAATGAGATGAAAGCTTTTCTGAGAACCTTCTTTGAACCAAACCCAGATCCTAGAAGAGAAAGACTTGTAATGATTGCAGTTCTTTATTTTTACTTTATTTCTGTTTCGTCACAAAAATGTATTTTCTTTGTAGGACTGTTTTTAATTATATCTGAATTTCTTTAATATATAATACTACTCTTCAAGTTTCTGTTTGATTCTTTGTTGGCTTTGATGAGTAGTCTTTTTCAAGGAATTTGTCCATTTCATCTAAAATGATAACTTTATTGGTATGAAGTGTCTATAATGTCCTCTCATTATCTTTGAATTTCCGTGGGGATTTTAGTGATATCTCCTTTTAATTCTTTGCTTTTGTGTTTTGTATTTTCACTCATTTTTCTTGCTTGTTCTTGCTAGGGCTTTCCTAATTTTGTTCATTTTTTCACAGAACCAGCTTTTGGCTTTACCAATTTTTTTTTTGTATGTTTACTTTTTCACTAATATCTGTTTTACTATCATCTTTGGGTGTAATTTGCTGTTAATTTCCTAACCTTTTATATTGGAAATTTAGGACATTGACTTTCAGTTTTTCTCTTAACTTATAAATTGTTCACTAATGACTGTTTTGATGAACCCCAAAGCTGCTGTTCAATTCAGAATATTTTCCGATCTTCATTGTTGTTTGACTTAAGGAGTTATTTAGAAGTGTGGTNGTTTTTCTCTTAACTTATAAATTGTTCACTAATGACTGTTTTGATGAACCCCAAAGCTGCTGTTCAATTCAGAATATTTTCCGATCTTCATTGTTGTTTGACTTAAGGAGTTATTTAGAAGTGTGGTGGTTCATTTCTTAATATTTGGAGATTTTCTAGTTATTTTTTCATTATTGAGTTTTATGTGAATTCACAGTGGTCACAGAAGATATACTGAATTATTTCATTCTTTGTAAATTTCTTGAGATTTACTTTATGGCCCAGAACATGGTCTATGCTAATGAATGTGCCCTGTATACTTGAGAATATTGTATATTCTCCATTGGTGAGATGTGATGTTTTTAATTTGTTAATTGTATCAGTTTGGTTAATTGAATTGGTTCAGAGCTTCTGTATTCTTACTGATTCTTGTCTGTTTTGTTAGAGTGATGTGTTTAAATGTATATGCACTTTTATTTAAACCAACAATTATTGTGAATTGGCTATATCTCTTTTTAGTTCTGTCAATTTTTGCTTTATACATTTGAAGCTGTGCTGTGAAATAAATCAAGTTTATGACTTTATGGCTTCTAATTAAATTGATCATTTTGTCAAAGTGAGATGCACCTCTTTCTAAATGCTTTTGCCTTAACATCTATTTTGTCTGTTGTTAGTGTTGTCACATTGACTTTCTTTTGGTTTGTATTTATTTACGTGGTACATCTTTTCTTATCCTTTTCCCCCTAATCTTTCTGCATCTTTTTAAAATGGTTTCTTTTAAATAGTATATAGTTGCATTTTATTTTATTTTTTAATCTAGTCTGACAAGTTTTGTCTTTCAGTTGGAATATGTATCATTGAATTTAATTGGTTATAGTAATATTTTTACATTATTTAATTCCTCTTTTTTACTGTTTCGAGTTATTTTACTTCCATGTATGTTATAAATTCCCTAGGACATTGCTTAGGGAATGTATTTTAAAAGTCAATACTGTTGTGTTTAGCCACATATTTTCTTTTTCTGGAGCTGTAGATTCTTGTGAACACTTTATATGCTTCTGTCTATAATCATTTTCTCTATGCTCAAGAATAGTTCTTGCAGTATTTCTTATCTGCTGATGAGGAATTCTTATAGCTTTTGTTTGCTTGAGAATATATTTTGCTTTCATTCTGGAAGAATATTTTCAATAGGAATAGGATTCAGTTTGATTTTTTACCTGTACTTTTAAGATGTCATTCTGTTATCTTCTTTCTTCTATAGTCTTTGTTGACAAGCCAGTGATATTTCTTACTGTTATTTCCTTAGAGCCATTGTTCTTAACTGGGAATGATTTTGCTTTCTTTTTACCTCTTTCTCCAGGAAACATTTGGTAATGTCTGGACATGTTTTGGTTGTCCTAGTCTGAGGTTAGGGGTGTTATGCTATTGACATTTCTCTAAGGCACAGAACAGTCTCTACAGCAAAAAATTATTCGACTCAGAGTTGGTAATGCCAAGATTGAGAAACTGTGCTTTAGAGGTAGTTTATCTTATTTTTCTCTGGTTGTTTAAAAGATTTTCTCTGTATTTTTTTCAGTAGTTTGGTTATGTTTGCCTAGATTTCATTTTCTTTGTTTACCCTTTTGGGATGGATTTTAATTCCCTCTTAGAGTATACATTATTTTATTCATTTGCCTTTTTTTTTTTCTTTAACATATTGGTCAGAGTTCTTTTGAAATTCTTCTAATGCTACTCAGATTACTTTTGGATCTGCTTCTAATGATTATTTTGTCTCTTGGTTAGTGACTAATGTCTTCTTTGCATGCCTAGTAATTTTTAAATGTGTGTTGAATATTATGAATGAAATGTTATAGAGGCTGTGAATGATCTTCCTTTGAAAGATGTTGAATTTTGTTCTGACAGGTTAAATTACTAGCTCTTCACTTATTCTGTCAAGGCCTGGTTTAATTTCTGTTAGACTTGCTCTGTTTCACTTTTGTTTCTATTTCTAGAGGAGGATCCTTCTTCTTAAGGTGTAGCCTTTGTGGGGTTTCAGCTGAATGTCTGGAATCTTTACCAGAGTCTCTCGACTTTGGCTGGGCTCAGATTCCAACAGTTTCCCTGTACTGACCTTGAAAATCTCAGCCTCATGACATCTGCTTCCTCTCAGGTCTTCTGTGACTTCATCTTATGCTTCTGCAGCCCTGGAGATGATCAGTAATTAAGGAACATTTCTCAGCAGATTTTTAGGGTATTTTGTGGCTGCTCCCTGCTCAGTACCCTGTGCCTCCAGTCCTAGCAACCTTTGTCCAGAGCTCTAATCTCTATTCTCTCTACCCAGAGAGATCAGTGGTCCCCGTTTTGACTTTAATACCCAACTCCCAGAGCATGCTTCCATGGGAAATTCTTGTGAAAATGTTGGATCACCTTAAGTTTCTCTTCTGTCTCAGGGATAGTAGCCTTGTGTTGATTATAGATCATGCTTATAAATGGTTTTGTAGAAATTTTAAAGTTATTTGTGATTGGAGAGTAAGTCTCGTACAAGCTGTTCTCCATGGCCAGAATCTCAGGTCCCTTTGTTATCTTTTATAGACAGATTAACTGCTTTTAAAGTCAGATTTATTGCTTTGTATTTTATTCTAGAAGAAACACTGGTTGGCATTATGCAGTAAGTTCTGTATTTCACAGAAACAAATGTTAATTGAGAAAACAGCTTATGTCAGTTAAGTTGTGTATATGTAAGCTGACATCTTTATTATCTGTTGTGTTTTCTGTGCTTCAAGGAATCATCTGTTGCAGTTTGCCGTAGAGTCACCACCCATCTCTGCTGCTTCCTCCTCTTCAAAGAACTTGGCTACCAAAACAGACACCCCTGTAGCCTTCAGACATTCATTAAAACAAGGAAGCAAGCTAATGGAGAATTTCTTGATCAGAGAAAGTAGTGGTTCTGCATCAGAATTGTTGATAAAAGAGAATGAAAGCAAATTAAGCCCTCAGAAAAAGCTGATCTCTCCTGCGAAGACCAGAGGAACTCCTTCCGCAGAAAAGTCAGCTCCAGGTTCCTCAGAGGACAGTGTTCCTGAGACACCCTCTACATCAGCCTTGAAACAAGTTACTAAAGGTAGGAAATTATTTTCACATGTTTTATTTTCTTAGTGGAAACCTTCCTATCCCACATGATATAATAAATAAGCAGAACTTTTGCAGGGAAGGATGGAAAAGGGCAGACCTTGTAACAGCCTTGCACATGGATGGAGGCAGTGCTTCCAGATACATTCTCTTTCTCCTCATAGAATAGGAATTCAGGCTGATGGCAGGGAAAACTAAGCATTTTTATTTAGTTTATGCTTCACATATGGCTTTGTGTTTTTCAGCTTTTCTTCCCCCACATCATCCTTCATATCAGCTCCAGTTTAATATTGAAGAGCTCTTTTTATCTTATTATATCATCACTTCAATATTTCCAAGCTGTTTTGACTGGCATTTATAGCCTTGGACATTTTGACTGCTACTCTACCTGTCCATCCTTGTTTCTTATCTCTCCCTCTCAAAAATCCTTCTGCTCTAGCCAAGCTGATCTCCCCTTTATTCCTTGAAAATGCTCAGGGATTAAAAACCTATAGCCTGTCACCTGTTTTTATAAACACAGCCTCACTGGAACTGTGTTCCATGCCCATTTGTTTACCTGTTGCCTACAGCTGCTTTGATGCTAATGACTTAGTTTGTTGATTGGGTCAGAGACCATCTGGCCCCCAAAAGCCTGAATCTTTGCTACCTGAGCCTTGACTGAAAATGTCTGCCAACCCCATTCTGCCTTTCCAGACTCTGTGTAGGTCTAACCATTCTTCAGTTATGTTATATAGTATCTGTCTCTCACGTCACTAAAGCCTGGCAGCACTTGTTTTCCGGACAGTTTACTTTTTGATGATTAGGTCAACTTGTTTAACATATTGTTTCCATATCTTATTGCCAGTGAAGTTCAGAACACCTTTTAGGCAGAAACTCTGTCTTAGACATCTTTGGTATGCCCATACCACACACAGTGCAGGGCTGTTGCTGCTGCTGCTGCTAAGTCGCTTCAGTCGTGTCTGACTCTGTGTGACCCCATAGACGGCAGGGCTGTTAGTGGTTACTAAACTCAGGTTGAAATTAGTTCGTTAGTACTTGAGTGTTTACATTTCATATAGATACGTGAATTTTTTACTTGTATTTCCTAGCATATTTTATCTTTGATCAGTTTTTGATCAGTTGATGGTTTTTATTGTAGTGTTTTTAAGTGGATAACATTTTTCCCTGAGCAGAACCTGAAATCTTGCAGTGAACCCATAGCATGTAAAGTAGATAAAATTTGCTTTGCTCCATTAAAGTGGAGATGGAGGACCTCACCTCCCCCACATCCCTGCCTGTTATCCATGGTGGCCTCTAGGCCCTGAGGCACCTCCAAAGGTCCCTGGAGCTCTATGAGTTTCAGAATGATTGTGTTTCTGCTTTTTCATGCTACACACATATATAGGCATACCTTGAAGAAATTGTGGGTTTGGTTCTGCAGTAGGACCTGCCACGGCCAGCACAGTCAAGGAGCAACCCCCGTAAGGAGGACGCGAAGGAGAACGCCCGCTTAGAAAAAATAAGATGACAGAAAGATGGGGTTGAGAGGATCAGACCTCATTGTCTGATACCGACTTTATTAGGTATTCAGTATATATAGGATAACATACATGGTTTATGACATCTGCTAGGTTATTTTTACCTAGATAATTACTCACCAGACCTTCACCACTGTGTGCAGAGCATAAGGCCTTGAAGTGCGATAAGCACCTGTGACCAGAACATAGTGACCAGATATCTTGGAGNTAGGACCGATACCACAATAAAGTGAGTCATTTGAACTTTCTTATTTCCCAGTGTGTGTAAATGTTATGTTTATGCTATACTGTAGTCTGTTATGTATACAGTAGCATTATGTCTAAAGAAATGTACACACCTTAATTTTAAAATACTTTATTGCTTAAAAATGCTGACAATCTCACTCTTACCAAAGAAGGCAAGAGTAGGAGAAAAGACATCTCTTCAGCAAGTGATGTTGGGATGGCTGGACAGCCACATGTAAATCCATGAAATTAGAACACACCCTCACACTGTACACAAGAGTAATTTCAAAATGTTTTGAAGACTTAAATATGAAACACGACACCATAAAACTCCTAGAAGAGAACGTAGGTAAAATGTACTAGTTTTCTTAAGTCAGTCTCCCAAGGCAGAAATAAAAGCAAAGATACACAGATGGGACCTAATCAAATTTATAAGCTTTTGCACAGGAAAGGAAATCATAAACAAAGCAAATAGACAACCTGCAAACTAGGGGAAAATATTTCCAGGTGATGCAACCGATAAGAGCTTTATTTCCAACATATGCAAACTGCTCATAAAACTCAATAACAAAAAACAAACAACTGGATCAATAAATGGGCAGAAGAGCTAAATAGAAATTTCCCTGAAGAAGACATACAGATTGCCAGTAGGCACATGAAAAGATGTTCAAAATGGCTGATTTACTCAGTTCAGTTCAGTCACTCAGTCGTGTCTGACTCTTTGGGACCAGCTCCCGGAGCTTGCTCAAATTCATGTCCTTTGAGTCGGTGATGCCATCCAACCATCTCATCCTCTGTCATCCCTTTCTCCTGCCTTCAGTCTTTCCCAGCATCAGGGTCTTTTCAAATGAGTCAGTTCTTCTCTTCAGGTGGCCAAAGTATTGGAGTTTCAGCTTCAGCATCCATCTTTCCAATGAATATTCAAGGCTGATTTCCTTTAAGATGGACTGGTTGGATCTCCATGCAGTCCAAGGGACTCTCTTGAGTCTTCTCCAACACCACAGTTCAAAAGCATCAATTCTTTGCCACTCAGCTTTCTTTATAATCCAACTCTCACCTCCATACATGACCACTGGAAAAACCATAGCTTTGACTCTACAGGCCATTGTTGGCAAAGTACTGTCTTTGCTTTTGAGTATGCTGTCTAGGCTGATCATAACTTTTCTTCCAAGGAGCAAGCGTCTTTTAATGTCATGGCTGCAGTTACCATCTGCAGTGATTTTGGAGCCCCCCAAAATAAAGTCAGCCACTGTTCCCACTGTTTCCCCATCTGTTTGCTATGAAGTGATGGGACCAGATGCCATGGTCTTAGTTTTCTTAATGTTGAGCCTTAAGGCAACTTTTTCACTCTCCTCTTTTAAGTTTCATCAAGAGGTTCTTCAGCTCTTCTTTGCTTTCTGCCGTAAGTGTGGTGTCATCTGCATATCTGAGGTTATTGATATTTTTCCCGGCAATCTTGATTCCAGCTTGTACTTCATCCAGTCTAGCATTTCTCATGATGTACTCTGGATACAAGTTAAATAAGCAGGGTGACAATATACAGCCTTGATGTACTCCTTTCCTGATTTGGAACCAGTCTGTTGTTCCGTGTCCAGTTCTAACTGTTGCTTCTTGACCTGCATACAGATTTCTCAGGAGGCAGGTCAGGGGGTCTGGTATTCCTATCTCTTTAAGAATTTTCCACAGTTTGTTGTGATCCACACAGAAGGCTTTGGCATAGTCAGTAAAGCAGAAGTAGATGGTTTTCTGGTCTTGTCTTACTTTTTTGATGATCCAATGGATGTTGGCAATTTGACCTCTGGTTCCTCTGCCTTTTCTAAATCCAGCTTGAACATCTGGAAGTTGATGGTTCATGTACTGTTGAAACCTTGCTTGGAGAATTTTGAGCATTACTTTGCTAGTGTGTGAGATGAGTGCAATTGTGTGGTAGTTTGCGTATTCGTTGGCATTGCCTTTCTTTGGGAATGAAAACTGACCTTTTCCAGTCCTGTGGCCACTGCTGAGTTTTTCAAATTTGCTGGCATATTGAGTGCAGCACTTTAACACCATCATCTTTTAGGATTTAGGATTCTAGGCTGATTATTAGAGAAATACAAAGCAAAACTAGGATGAGGTACTAGATCAGAAGGCCATCATTAAAAAGTCTACAAGTAACAAATGCTGGAAAGCGGGTGTGAAAAGGGTACCCTCCTATACTGTTGGTGGGAAGTAAATTGATGCAACTGCTATGGAAAACAGTATGGAGTTTCCGTAAACAAAAAATAAAGAGTTGTCATATGATTTAGGAATCCTACTCCTGGACATATATCTAGAGAAAACTCTTACTCAAAAATGTACATGCACCCCTATGTTCATATCAGCACTATTCATAATAGCCATGAACATGGAAGACATGGAAGCAACTTAAATGTCCATTGGCAGATAAATGGATAAGGAAGATATAGTACATGTATGCAATGGAATATTACACAGCCATAGAAAAGAATGAAATAATGTCATTTGCAGCAACGTAGTTGGACCTAGAGATGATCATACTAAGTAAAGTACATCAGAAAGAGACAAATGCCCTATAATATCATTTATATGTGAAATCTAAAGTACACTCAAGTGAACTTATTTCTGAGACTCACAGATGTAGCAAACAAACATGGTTAACAAAGGGTGAAAGGAGTGGGGTAGGGATAAATTAGGAGTTTGGGATTAGTAGATACAAACTCGAAGAAGGCAATGGCAACCCACTTCAGTACTCTTACCTGGAAAATCCCATGGACAGAGGAGCCTGGTGGGCTGCAGTCCATGGGGTCGCAAAGAGTCAGACACAACTGAACGAATTCATGTTCACTTTTCAGTTTCATGCACTGGAGAAGGAAATGGCAACCCACTCCAGTGTCTTTGCCTGGAGAATCCCAGGGACGGGGAAGCCTGATGGGCTGCTGTCTGTGGGGTCACACAGAGTCAGACATGACTGAAGAGACTTAGCAACAGCAGCAGATACAAACTATTAAATATAAAAAAGATAAACAACAAAGTCCTACTGTGTAGCACAGGGAACTATATTCAATATCCTATAACAAACCATAATGGAAAGTAACAATAAAAAGAATATGTGTGTATGTGTATACATATATATATATATATATGTATACATATACACACACACAACTGAATCACTGTGCTGTATACCAGAAACTGACATAACACTGTAAATCAACTGTGCTTCAATTAAAAAAAAAAATGCTGACCATCATCTGACAATGCAGGGTTGCCACAAATCTTTAATTTGTTAAAAATTTTTAAAATGCAGTATCTGCAAAGTGCAATACAGTGAAGTACAATAAAATGAGGTATGCCTTTCATTACAAATGAGGGCTAAATGAACACATTTGTAGTCATTAATAATTTGAACAGTAGTTGGTCCAACTAATTCATGTTTCTGTCTAGCTCTGCATACCCTTCCCCAACTCTGCTCCTCTGGCAAATATTTTTATCTTACTCAGGTTGTTATGACTGCTTCAGTACTGTACATGAATGGTTCCTAAGACTTAGTATAAATTCAAGATTAGTTTTATAGCTTGGTCATGCCTTGGTAGAAAAGATTTAAGTAAAGCACTTTCTAATAAAAGTAATTCCAGACTTCTTTGAAATCTCTTCTTCTAGGCCAGGATTCTAATTACATGATTTTCCACAATGTAGCCCTTGTAAGGAAAATCCCATGGACCTCCCTGCAGTCCATGGGGTCGTGAAGAGTCGGACACGACTGAGTGACTTCACTTTCACTTTTCACTTTCATGCATTGAAGAAAGAAATGGTAACCCACTCCAGTGTTCTTGCCTGGAGAATCCCAGGGACGGGGGAGCCTGGTGGACTGCCGTCTATGGGGTCGCATAGAGTCGGACACAACTGAAGCAACTTAGCAGCAGCAGCAGCCCTTGTAAGGGCTGTTCCACTTAAGCAGTCTGTTCCCCTCCTGCTGCCCTGAGGTGTCCTTGTTTTTCTCTTCTGCTTTTCTAAGTGCATGTTAAGGTTGGATTTCATTTTTTAATGTTAGTTGTTAAAAGATATCTGGTTGTATATTTTTACTCTTTCTGTAAATAATAAAATCTTTTTCTCTTTTTGAAAAATACAGTGGATTGTCCTGTTTGTGGGGTTAAAATTCCAGAAAATCACATTAATAAGCACTTAGATAGCTGTTTATCACGTGAGGAGAAGAAAGAAAGCCTCAGAAGGTAAGAAAGTGAAGCATAATTGTTGAGCCACTTCAGTCACTTTAGCTTGCGCTTTTAAAAATATTAGCTGACTGTCCATTCTCTCTCCTTGTTCTTTCCACAACTCCCACCTTGCCAAATATAATTAACTTTATTATATGCTAATAAAATTTGACTTAATAAGAAATTCGATTTAGAACTCAGTTCTTTTTAGGCTTATTTTCTTCTTTTAGAATTTTAGAACTACCATAAAGCCCTTGGCCCGAGAAAGCAAGGCTAGACTCTGAATACAGAACACATCCAATCTTTTTTTGGTTCTTAGGAAGGTTAGAAGTTTAAATTAGTAAAATCTAACTTTTTCAAAAATTCTGAATAATTACTATATACACATGATATACTGTATACACATGACATTGAATAGTATAGAAGGGTTTTTTTTTTTAGAAAATACAGAATCATTTATTCATTCAACAAATGATTATTAAGCACATAACCATGTACCAGGGTCTAAGCATTGGTGAATGAAAATCAGATACTCTTCCCTTAATACCCATTTTTTCCTGGAAGGATGCAATCAGTAGGCATGCATTTTGAAGGCAGTGATTTTCCCTGGTGATTGCATATGTGTATATTTGCAGTTGTATAGTTTGTCTGTGGGGCAGATTCAAAAGAGAATGTGTGAAATATAGTTTGTGTGTGTGTCTGTGTGTGTGTGTGATCTCTATGTGTATGTCCCCTGCCAACTACCCAGGTGAGATAATTTAAGTTGTCAACCCAGTATTTTTACGTAAGCTCACACTACTTTGCCTCCCTTATATATCAAAATCATGATAGGTTATTAAGCTTGATCATTATTGTTACACGTGTAAGTTAATCAAATTTTAATCAAAGTTACCTTGCAAGGTGTTATAGAATCCGTGGTAATGAAGAAAATAAGGAAGCTGAAGCCACAAATTAGATGAGTCTGATGCTGGAGGGAAAATGTGAGATGAGACGGCAGATTGGGGAAGGAATAAGGAGCAAGATCAGGGAAGATTTTATTTTTTAGAATGGAAATTATATAAGCCTTTAGCGTCCTTCTTTATACTATCTCCAGGGAGAGGGCAGATGATACAAGGAGCAAGAGAGCAAAAGTCCAGTAATGAAGTGTCTTTGACATGCAGAAAAAGCCTTCTGAAACAGGATGTAAAGAGGAGGGAATAGGTGATAATTCAGAGATCTGGGGAGGAGAGGGAGGAAATGGGAGAAATTAATGGTATGTGGGAATGAGCAGAATGATTGGTTCTCATATCTGGTTTGTTTGGAAGAACTTGGAAGAGTATTTGCCAGAAACCATGCTGATAAGGCAGGACTGTTTTGTTGGGTTTTGTGTGTGTGTGTGATTAAAGGTAAAATGGTGTCACTTAGATTTTATGAGTAAATCGACAGTGAATGCAGGTTCCAAGAGACAAACTCTTGCTGTTACAATTTACAAAAGCTGACATATAAAGCACAGCAATGCTTTATTGATTTACAGTGAAGGGCACCAATTGACAGTTCTTACTGTAGTGTTTTTAAGCATGAGATTTAACCTTTTTCCTCTGAGTAGAACCTTTTTTTTCAAGTGAAAATGCACAGTGAACCGTAACATATAGAACTGATAAAATTGGCCCTGTCCATTATAGTGGAGATGGAGGATTGTGCTGTCCCCATCCCCCATTTCTCCCTGCATCTCTGTCTGATAGCCACTCTGGTCCTCAGCTCCTTGCGACAGATGACTGTACGAGGTCTTATAAGCACGGTACTCACCCCTAGTGGGTAAGTTTGTTGATGAGAATAGATTTTTAGGCTGCCTAGTTGAGATTTGGGATAAAGAAACTGGATCATTACAAGGATTATTTCCCATAAGCAGTGAGAATCTAATGGTCTAATGAAGAATCTTTCATTCTAATTCATTTAATTTAATTAATCTTTTAATTTCTAATTTCTTTAGAAATTTTTTTTCCCTAAAGAATAAGTTGGAAATGTAGAAGCTGGACATTTTCTCTTTGAAGAGTAAGGAATCAGCACTGATAATTTTGCTTGGACTGCTCTTTTTCTAGATGCATCCATCATATTTCTTCTCACACACTTAGCTCGTCAGTTTATTCAAAGATATACTTATCCAGGTATAATTAAGTTCAAGTTCCAGCTGTGGTTCTGAAGAGCTCTGTGGAATTACTATAATCCTGCCAGTTACTCCAGCACAACTTAGGAGCACCGTTTTCTGTCTCTCTCTCTTAAAGGAAGGTTCACTGTACAAGTTAGTGTGTTGAAGTCTTTGAGAATTCCTACATCAAACGTAATTGTTGGATTTTGTTTAATTCAGTAATTCCTAAATGTATTTAACCCTAAAACCTTTTTGTTCTCATAACTCATTTTGCAAACTTTGCATTTGTGAAGATAGACTTAGGGAGACATTGAGCCACCTTTCTCTTTAGTGACATCCTGATCTTGGACTCTGGTCACGTAAAAGAGTATATGATATTTAAAAAAATTTCTCCACAGTATCCCAACAGGCCATTTCTTAATGTGGATGACAGTCCTTAACCCATCCTTTGTAGATTCATATCGGAGGTGATCAAAGAATGCTATTCCTTTTGCTGTCCTCAGATTTTGAGGACCCTTAAATGAATTACTGTTTCACCAAATCATAGAAGAAAGATCAGTGTCATTTTCATGTTTTAGGAAACATTTATCAGACTTCATATTAAAAAAAGTTTTTTTTAACTTTTTAGTTTATATTGGAAGATGGTTGATTAACAGTGTTGTGATAGTTTCTGTTGTGTAGCAGAGTGACTCAGTTATACATACACATGTATCTGTTCTTTCTCAAATTCGTTTCCCATTTAGGTTGTTACATGACAACTGAGCAGAGTTCCCTGTGCTACACAGTAGGTCCTTGTTGGTTATCCATTTTAAATATAGCAGTGTGTACATCATATTTTAAAATTCTTGACAGAAATTGTTGATTTCTGCTAGTGCTTTTCAATGTAAATGCCAGTGAATAAATAGTTTTCCATTAGAATTTCACAGTCATAAGCTTAATCATGTATCCTTAATAAAATACATGTTTTAGTTACAGACTTAATGAATTGTCATTTACAATATTCTTGTATAAACTCCTTCAAAATGTTTTTTAGGACTTGCTACCTCATGTGATTTTTTATTCAGCTATAATACGGTAAAGAATATGCCTGCAGTGCAGGAGAGCTGGGTTCGATCTCTGGGTTGGGAGCATCTCCTGGAGAAGGGCATGGCACCCAACTGCAGTATTTTTGCCTGCCAGAGGAGCCTGGTGGGCTATAGTCCATGGGGTCCCAAAGAGTTGAACACGTCTGTGCGACTTACACTATCACTATAATCAGTGAGTCCAGTAGGCAGGCTGTCATTATAAAAACACTCTTCAGAAAAATGTAATATCTTGAGGGTTTTTTTTTTTTAACTTTATTTTACTTTATAATACTCTATTGGCTTTGCCATACATCGACATGAATCCACCACAGGTGAGGGTTTTCTGCAATTAAACAGTTATTTCTGACTTTTAGTCTTTATTGATGGTACATAAAAGAACTAATCTTGCCAGGAAATGGTGGTATTGGTTAATGGAGAAATGTTTGGTTGTCTTCAGTCTGTATTCAGCTGTTTTCTCTTGTATGGTCACGGACCATTTGTATTAGATTTCCATGTGGAACCTTGTTAATAGAGATTTTAGGTCTCCATTTAAGAGCTGAGCTGTGTCAGAATTGGTAGTTGCTGTGGCAAAATGGTTGAAAATTGCATTTTTAATAAACTCTCCAGATGGTTCTGAGATGCTTTAAAGTTTGAGCAGCATGGCCTTGTGCCCACTAGGTATATGCAAGTCCTTTGTAAAATCTTGTTTTTTTTTTTTTTTTTTTTTTTTTGGTTAAGCATATTATTATTGTCCAGTTTCTTTTGTTACCTGAAATTTTGATATTTCATTTAAAAATGATTGCAGTTGTAGTGTCTACATTGAACACATATTTATTAAGCACCTAATTGCCGTAGCATTGAGCCAGGTGATTGACTCAGCTAGGTTATAATCAGATCGATTATAATTCCTTAAGGAGTTCCTGTCTATAAGATTTTCTCAAGTCATTAATATTCTTAGATAGCTTGACTTCTGCAAGGAGGGTGTAGAAGAAAGTCATTTGATTGGGCTTTGTTATATTTATAACTGCAGCTCAGTGCTTATTATTCATCATGAAGATACAATGAAGAGCCAAGTGGCAATTTAAAAAAATATATATTTACTGATTTTTCATTTGGCTATGCTGGATCTTAGTTGCAGCATGCAGGATCTAGTTCCCTGACCAGGAATCAAACCTGGGCCCCCTGCACTGGGAGAGCAGAGTCTTAGCCACTGGACTGCCAGGAAAGTCCTCAGGTGGTGATTTTGCTTATACACTTATATTTTTCTTTTTTTATTTTTTAATTGAAGGAAAAATTGCTTTACAGTGTTGTATTGGTTTCTGCCATATAACTCAAGTCAGCCATAATTATACATTTATCCCCTTCCTTTTGAGCCTCTTTCCCATGCCCCCATCCCTGCTCTGGGTTGTCACGGAGCATCAGGCTGGGCTCCCTGTATTACATTTGCTAATACACTTTTTATAATGCCTATGCATTTGTTAATATAACTAATTGAAGTTGAAAAAAAAAGAAAACACTGCTGTGTTTCTTGCCATTGTTTTCAGTTGTCTTCTTTTGAGGATGATCCCACAAGAATACTATGCACTCATCAACTCTCTGAATTCTTTTCTTTCATTAGCATAATAAGTTTAGTAAACCTAACTATCCCAACAGGTCTTTTATTTCATCTAGTGCTTTTGTAAAATGATTGATTGCCTTGGTTAGAGTGCAGTTTTGCCTATGCATCAGATTTTTTTCTAAGAAAGCTGTGTATGATAATATTCTAAAATCTATAGCCTGACCCCTGATTCATTTGTACTCTTAATTACCTGAGATAGCTAGCTTTTTATGGAGATTTTCCCTGGAAACCTTGGGCAGATTTTAGGGAAAACATGTTGTAAAGAGGTGAAGAATTGAATGATTTCATATAAGTGTGATGCTGTGTTCTCATAGCATTTAGTCCATAGTGTTCTGCATGAGTCCCAGGTCTACATCTTTAGGTCTGATCTCTCTGAGACCTGACTCTCCAAGTATTGGCTGCCACCTAGACCCTTCTGTCTGAATGTCCCACCACCACCTCAGATGCATCACTGTCAGGCAGATACTGTCAACTTGATTGACAAATTTGATCCTTCTTCTCTTTTCCATTTTTATACTAATGTTGCTACAATTCTCCCAGTCACCTTGGTATTGAGCAGGTGGTAAATGACTGTTTTATGTGAAAAGCATTTGATAATTCACAGTAACCCTCAGTGATCCCTTTTTTCCTCCTTTTCAGTTCTGTTCACAAAAGGAAGCCGCTGCCTAAAACTGTGTATAACTTGCTCTCAGATCGAGATTTAAAGAAAAAGCTGAAACAGCATGGATTATCTGTTCAAGGAAATAAACAGCAGCTCATTAAAAGGCACCAAGAATTTGTACACATGTACAATGCCCAGTGTGATGCTTTGCATCCTAAATCAGGTAAAAATAAAACAATGAATTTTATTTACCCTCTGGATAAAGCAGTTTTGTATGACTCAGAGGTTATAAACCACAGAGAAAATTTTAGCAATTTTGATAATAGCTAAGATGTTCAAATACACTCTTTTGGAAGATATCTAGAGTGTCCTGTGATAAGCCAACCTTTCTCTCAGCTCGTCTCTCTGTCCGCCTCTTCTTTTCAGAGGCAACCACTGCTACCAGCTCCTCATGTATATGAGGGTTGCTTGAGAGAGCATGGCTATAAGATAGTCCTAGTTTTGCAGCTTTATGACTGGGTGACTGTGGGCAAGTTACTTATTTCTGACCTTGGTTTTCTCTCCCATTAAGTAAGGGTTGTAATACTACCTAGTTCATAGTGTTTTTGTGCAGACTAAATGATGAAATGCATATAAAGTCCTAGCATTGTACCTTAGCAGGTAGTTAGCATAGAATAGATGTTACCATTAGATTATTAAGATTGTTATATCCAGAAATATATGTGATTATTATTATTTCTTCAACATTTTGTTTTACAGATACACTACTTAATAGTTTGTTCTTTCCACTTCACCTCACACAAATTTTGGAGTTCTTTCAGTTATTAACATATGGATAGAATTGCCTAATTAAAAAAAATTAAGGTATAATATACAAACAGAAAATTACACAAGTTATAAATATATTGTTCAGTGAATTATCACAAAGTTTAGGGAAGGTGCCTTTGTAACAACTCCTCAGAGCCCTGCCAGAATCCTAGAAGGCCAGCCCACCCCTCCCAATAGTTGCTGCCTTTATCCTCACAGATGACCATCTTCCTGACTTCTAAAACCATATATTCATTTTGCCTATCTTTTATCTTAAATATGGAATAAGTAGCTTATACATTCTTTTGAGTCTGGCTTAATTTTCTATGACATTATGTTTATAAGATTTGTCCATGTTTTTGTGTACAGTTGTGATTTTTAAAAATTTTTTGTTGCTATAGCATATTCTATTATATGAATATGACATATTACACAAATATCCATGGTTGACGGATGCTTGAGTTTTTCCACTCTTTGGCTCTTAAAGAATAATGCTGTTATGAGTAATCTTTCACAGGTCTCTTGGTGGTCATAGGCTCACAGAGTTAGGTATTATGTATACCTACGTGTGAAATTGTTTTTGCAGACGTTTAGCTTTCCTGGGTACAGACAGAAACCCAGGTGCCAATGTATGCTCTCATCAGGAAGGTATGAGAATTCCAGTTTTTCCACGTCATTATCACCATCAGTGTTGTGAGTTTTCCTTTTTGGCCATTCTAGTGCATCCATGGCAGTATCTCATGGTTTTAATTTTTGCTTCCCTAATGGCTTATAGTGTTCACCATTTTTTTATATAATTATTGGCCATCTGTATATTCTTCTGGGTGAAATATCCATTTAAGTTTTATGCCCAATTTTTCTATGTTGTGGATCTATTGCTTCTTAATTTATTTCTGTTATTACATGAGTTTTTCTGGATACAAATCTTCCTGGGTGTGTATATTTGCTTATCTCCTTTCATCTTTTCACTCTCTTAATGGCTTCATTTGAGAGGTAGAAATTTTAAATTTTGTATCCAATTTGTTGCATTTTTCCATTGGATACTGCTTTTTATGTCTTTGCCTACCACCTGATCATTTTTTTTCCCTAAAGGCATTATTCTTTTTGCATCTACCTTTCAGCCTACAATTTATCTGAAATTGGTTTAAGTATATGTTGCATGGTGAGAGGCGAGATTCTTTTGTTTCCATATTATCAGCTAATTGATGTAGCAGCATTAATTGAAAAAGCATCCTTTACACATTGAATTGTTAGTACCTCTTGTTGAAAATCAGCTCAGTTATGTGTGGGTCTGAACATTGTTTTGTTCCATTGTGTCATTTATCCTTGTGCCACTACTGCAGTGTCTTAATTATTTAATGAGTGATTTATAGTAGATCTTGCTATCTGGTAATGTAGTTCCTCCAGCTTTGTTGTTTATTGAGATTGCCCATTAATAGGTGAATGGTTGTATGCAAATTGTGGTGGAACCATACAATGGAACACTGCTTAGCAATAAAAATGAATCAGCTACTGATAAATGCAACAGTGTGGATAAATTTCAAAAGCATTGACATACAAAAGACTATATACTGTATATTTTGAAAACATTTATCTGGCATTTTAGAAAAGACAAAACTTTGGGGGCATAGAAGAGATCAGTATGTCCCAGGGCTTAAGGGTAAGGAGGAGGGAACTTTCTGGGCAGAGCTTTTGAGGGTAAAGGAAATGTTCTAGATTTTGAAATGATGAATAAATGATTACTAATAGGCAGTTGGACTTGTCTCCAGTTTTTGGCTCTTCTGGGTAAAGCTACTATGAACATGGGCTTATCGATTTTTATGTAGCCATATGCTTTTATTTCTCTTGCGTTTTCCTTTTCATTCAGTTAAAATATTTTCTGATTTTTGTTGTGATCTCTTCTTTGACCCATGGATTATTTGGAAGTGTTTTCAGTTTCCAAATATCTGAGTATTTCTCAGATATCTTTTTTTATTCATTTGTAATTTGATTCCATTGAAGCAGTTCTGTATGATTTTGGGCCCTTTACATTTATTGAGATTTGTTTTATAACACAGCATTAGGTCTTCCTTGGTAAGTGTTCCTTAGACACTGGAAAATTTTGCTTTATTTTCAATGATCTCTAATGTTAATCATGTAAAGTTGCTAAGGTATTATACTCAAGTCTTCTACATCATTACTGATGCTATGTTTAGTGATTCTGTCACGTACTGAGAACATTATTGAAATCTCAAAGGATATTTATAGGCTTTTAATTTTTCCTTTTGGTATATTCTGTTTTCTTTACATTTTTGAATGTCACCAGTTAGGTGCATGTGCAGTTAATATTGGTGTGTGTTTTGGTGAAATAATCTATTATAATGAAATAGTTGTTTTAGTCTCTGGTAATATTCCGTGAGTAATAACCTTATTTCACTTTTTTCTTTAAACATATTGTGTTTAAACTATGGTTTTTGGTAAGCAGGATATGGTTTGGATCTGCTTTTTAAATTTAATTTGATAAGATATGCCATTAAATTGTAGAGTTTAAAACTTTTTCATTTAATCTGTTTAGTGGGGTTGAAGTCTACCAACTTGCTCTTTTCTATTTGTCTTGTCCATTCTTTGTTTTTTTTTGCTTTGTTTTCTTGCTTTCTTCTAGATTATTTTTTAATTCTATATTTTATCTTCACTATTGGTTTATTAGCTGTATCTCTGTTCTTTTAGTGATTATTCTAGAGTTTACCATTTGCATCTTCAACTTATCACAGTCTACATTCAAATAACATACTATGTGTGTGACATAAGGACCTAACTCCTTCTGTCTTTGGTTTTAGGTGTCTGAGGTCCTCTACTAGTGTTCAGCAGGTGCTCTGTGCACATTTTTCCACTTGTAGTTGTATTCTTGATGTAGGGGAGGAATGGATCCCAGATCCTCCTGTTCTACCATTTTGACCTTGATCCATTCCAGTTTTATTGTCATAGATTTTTCTTCTTTGTTATAAATCTCATTATACTTTACCATTTTTGCTTTGAACTGTCAATTTTCCTTTAAAGAGATTTTAAAAATTGAGAAGGAAAGTCTTTATATGCCTATACTTTCACTGTTTGTGTTATTCTTCATTTCTTTGCTTAGGACCAGGTTTCTATCTTAAGTCATTTTCTTTTGGCCTGAAAATCTTCATTTAATCTTGTATTGCACACGTTTTGTTGGCACAAGTTCCTTGAGCTTTTATTTGTCTGAATGTCTCAATTTAGCATTAAAAAAACTTTATTTTGAAATAATTTTAATTTATGGGAAATTTGAAACATTATCATAAAGAATACATAGATACCCTGCACACAGATTCACCGATTAGCATTTTGTCCCATTTGTTTTATGTATTAATGTATATGTGTTTATGTGTGTGCTTCTTTATTTACACATATTTTTCTCTTAAACTGAGAATAGGGCATATAATCTTGTCTGCTAAATGCTTCATTGTGTACTTCCTAGAAAAAGAGATGTTCTCTTTTATTGCTGCAGTACAGTATCAACTTTCATCTCTATTCTGGTTTCAGCAGTTGACCCCAAAATGGCCTTTATAGATTGTTTCCCCCCTCCAGTACACGATCCAGTTTTGAATCACAATATTAAATTTAGTTGCAATATCCTTTCAATCTCTTTCATTCTGGAACAATTCCTAAGCCTTGCTTGGTCTTTTATGACATTGGCATTTTAAAAGAATACAGTCTTTGTTATTGTTGGGTTTTTTCCCAAATAGAATGTTTCTCATTTTGGCTTTGCCCTGTGTTTCGTTATAATTACATTCAGGTTGGCATTTGTGGCCAGAATACTATATAAGTGATGTTTTGTCCTTCTCAGAACATCTCATCTAGAGGGATTTGACATCTTTGTGCCCTTCTTTTGTGATGGCAGTTTTGATCACCTTGTCAGTGTCTTCATTGAGTAGTATCCTCCTTACTCCTAGTAAGAAATCTGAACAAAGACACTTTCCTCTAAACAGACCATTATCTTTTATAGCAGTTAAAAGTCAGTTCAGTTCAGTTCAGCCATTCAGTTGTGTCCGACTTTGCGACCCCTCGGACTACATGTAGCATGCCAGGCTTCCTTGTCCATCACCAACTCCTGGAGCTTGTCCATCGAGTTGGTGATGCCATCCAATCATCTCATCCTCTGTGGTCCCCTTCTCCTCTCGCCTTCATTCTTTCCCAGCATCAGGGTCTTTTCCAATGAGTCAATTCTTCTCATCAAGTGACCAAAGTATTGGAGTTAAAAATAAAAATATATTTCCTATTTATCTTCATTTTTACCATTTCTAGCACTTTGTTTTTTCTTAAAGAGATGAATTTCTGGTTTTATATTTCTTCTGCTTGAAGAAAACGTCCTTTAATACTTAATGTGGTACTGGTCTGCTAATAATATATTCTCTCAGTTTTTGTTTGGCTCAGTTTTTATTTCTCAACACTTCAAATAGACTTTACTGGGTATTCTCAAGAACTACTGAAGGAAGGGTGAGAATCAGAAAATTTTCCATTCCATTTTCTTCTGGGTTGAATAGTTTTTGATGAGAAACGTGATGTAATACTTGGCCTTTTTTTGTATATTAAATCCCTTTTTCTGACTGGCTGCAAGATTTTCTCTGTCTATATTGTTGTGTTTTTGTTGTGTTATTTTTTGTTGTTGTTGTTATTTATTTTGCTTGATATGCTTTGAGCTTGTTGCATTTGTGGTTTGATATCTTCATTATATTTAGCAGATTCTGACCATTAGGTCTTCAAAGATTTCTTCTCCCTTTTTTATTATGGGATTTCTATTGCATGTTTATTAGACCATTTGATATTGTCCCTCAGCTTTTAGAAACTCTACCCCTGTTTTTTTTGTGTGTGTTTCCCTCCCCCCCTTTTTTTTGTTTCAGTTTGGGTAATACCATCAATCTTATTTTCAAGTCCACCAATTCTTTCCTTAGCTGGGTCAAGTTATCTCTGTTAAATTTTTTTTTTTATTTCTAACATTTCTATTTTATTCTTCTTGATGGTGTCATCTGTCTCCTGAAATGACCTATCTGTTAATGCATGTTCATCTTTTCCACTAGACATTTTAGCATATTATCATAGTTATTTTAAATTTCATTGCTGGTAGTTCTAAAATCTGGGTGATATCTGAGTTTGATTTTGTTATTGTTATTTGCTTGCTTATTCAGATATCTTGCAAATTTTGGTTAAAAGCAGACAATATTTGAGATGGTAAATACTGAAGTAAATATTGTGAATGACTGAAAAATGGACTTGTCTCCTCTTCTGCTAGGACTTTACTGTGTGTGTGGTTGATTGGTTTGGGTTTTTTTGTTGCTGTAGTTATCTATAATTGCCCACCAGTTTCGCATCCCCTGTGCTTTTAGGTTGGTGCCTGAGTTACCAGAAGTTTGTTTTTAAAATGTTCCTGCCTCAGTCACACTTAGGTTTTCTCTGTGAACCCGTACCTGAAAAAGTTTCTTTCCATGCTCACTTCTCTCCCAGTGGCTAATTACAGCTACTTATCACATGAGGTCCTGTTCATGGTAGGGGGCATGAGGTTGTTCTCTGTTGTTATAGCTTAGCCTCTGTCCTAGGCAGGCCCTTGATCCTGGGTCTTGGGTGAGGCTCTCAGTGACCCTGTGCCTCCCCAGGTAGCAAGGGTCCTCTAGTGATCAGGGCCTGGGGTTTCCTGACCTCTCTGCCAGTGTAGAGGATTTTGTGTCCTGTCTCCATTTACCTGTGCTCTGGGGTCTTCAGTTTTGCTGACCTTCCCTCAGTGGCTTAACGGTTTTGTTTCCTAAGGGTTAGAGGAGTAGGGCTTCATGTCCTTCCTGCAGTGGAGCCTGTTCTCCTTTCCCAGGCTTGGATGTGGAGGGATACTTTTTCTGATTCTCACCCTTCCTTCAGTAGTTCTTGAGAATATCCAGTAAAGTCTATAGAAAATAACCTTGAATTTGGTGTGAGCCCCACATCTAAGCTTCCCAGGATTTTTATGCAGTTATGGTGGTTCACCCTTGGCCTTTTACAATCCATCGGAAAGGTTATCTGAAATCTTCTTACCCAGCAGTAGGACGATCCTTGTTTTAATTATGTCAGTCAATACTCATGACTCTCTCCTCAAAGGCATCTGACTTAGATTTCCAGCTAGTTGGTTTCTCTGTGAACTTAGCTCTGGTGGATTCAAGAAGAGTTACAGTTTTGTAAGTGATTCAGGCTTTTCTTGTTACTAGGGTGTGAGTGACACTATATCCAGGTCTTTCTATAACATACAGAATCAGAAGTTCCCCTGAAAGATTTAAGCTCCTGAGTTGCATCTAGTCCTAATATAGTCTCCCTAATATCTTAGAAGAGAGCAATATGCCATATGTTCTCTATCTTGAATGATACTTGGGTGAGTGGATTGGGCAGAATGCAAATGGTCCCTTTGCTTTTCTGTTATACCATGATTCAGTAAATTTATGTTAGCTGTTCAGCTCATAGAGACTGTTTACATTGTTTCTACTGGTTTTAATGATATTAGGGAGGCAAGGGGTACCTCTCAGTCCTTGAAAAGTAAACTTTGAATTGAGATAATTGCGTCTTAAATGATCCTCTCAAGGACTGTGGGTTTTGTAAGAAACTTTTTAATAGGGATTTTGTATAAATTTATATAGAATTTAAATTATTATGGTGAAGAATATGATGATTTCCCTTGTTTACCAGTTATCCAGCCTAAACAGTGTTAGCCGTGCCTAATGGTGTGTTTGTTGTCTGTCATTTACATTCCTTTCTAGACATAGTATCCTTTTATGTATAAATTGTGTGTCAGGGCTTGTGGTTCTTGACCCTACACTATATGTACCTTAGTCTTAATGTGTTGGCCTAGTAGGCAGAAAGATAGCATTGGTAAATTTCATGGTATTTGCAGTCAAAGGTATTAACATATGAGATGGAGCATATTCCAGATCTCTTTGATGTATATGATTGGTAACTACACCTACTGACAAAAATTTTGGAGTCTGGATCATTTCCCCCTCTGCTATTTATAGACCTTTGACTTTCTTTGAAAAGTAGCTTTTTATAACATTTTGTACATTGGCATTAGAGTGGATATCTCGGAAGAATAGAATTCACACTAACAGATTAATTTTCATATTCCATTGGAACTGCTGTTTACATCTGTTTACTGAAAGGAAAGAGCAGAATGACTTTGCTCTCTCTTCTGGTTATTTTTTAAACTGTAATTGCATGTGTAAAAGTTAAATGTTTTAACTCTGTGTTCTTTTTTTTTTTCCCCCTTTTATTTTGAAATAACTTTAGACTTACAGAAAAATATTTATAAAGACCAAATAGGGAGTTCACTATGCCCATCATCTAGCTTCAGTATTAGTAGATCATATAACTAGAGTGCATTGAGCCATGTCATGTAATTAATGTTGGCTGTATGTCCTTGTTTTAACAGCTGCTGAAATAGTTCAAGAAATTGAAAATATGGAGAAGACTCGAATGCGTTTTGAAGCTAGTAAACTCAATGAAACTGTATGTTGATGGTCTTTTTAAGTATCTTGGTAGAAATGAAGGAAAGAGAAGTTGAATACCCTAGAAATTAAAGCAAACTGGTATTGAATCTGTTTAGTGGGAAATGTACTAGAATACTTTTCCATTTAATTTATTATGATTTACTTGCAGCTCATTTTTAGTACAAAATTCTAATGTATTTAGCAGTCTTCTGGCACAAAATCAATCCAAAGTAGAGTTTATTAGTAAGTTATAGTTTTTTGGGAAAGTCATGTGCCTGTACATCAGGTAACCTTGGTATTGACCCTTTCTCTGGCAGTTGCATTTAATAAGCTGTTTACCATTTAACCTCTGTGACCCTTAGGATCTTCATCTGTAAGACTCAGGGATTGAACTGTATGATCTCTGAGGGCCCCTTTTAGCACTGGCATTCTGCAATTCTATGATTATACTGGTTGAGAAGTTAAGTAATTGTAAGAGTTGGCGAGGATTGAGCATCTGTTGAGCTTGTTGAGGGAATCAGAGACCTAATTTCCTTCACTATTGCCTTCGTCTAGCTTGATGGTCCAAAACTTGAGGAAAGGGTATCAAAGAAGAAAGTAGTCATTGTACCCTTTGACACTGGAGGAAGTGTTTTGGGCTCTCCCATGTAGACATTTTCTAGGCCATTGGTAGTGTGTTTGTAAGGAAAGCAACAACTTTAGGCAAGTAAGTTTATAATCAGATAGGAAAAAAATGAGATTTTTGTTGATTTCATTATTACCCGTGTGCTGACTATAAGATGGAGACTATAATGAATTGTGTTAATACGTTTCTGATCTTTGAAGTGTAATATTTTAAAAAGTGAACTAGAAATTTAACATGAAGTCTTGTATTGCATCTTCTCTACATATTACCTTTGTGGTAGACTTGGGAGTTAGACTGGGAAAAGATAAAAGACAAACAGGGAGATCTGCCTTATTAATGACCTACTAAATATCTCTTTGGTCTGTGTGACCTGTTGTACTGATAAATGTGAAAAAATTAAATATTGAACATAGGAAATTTAATTGATTTTTGTGTTAATACTTTATATATTCTAGTAGAATCAGTGTTGCATTTTCTACTGATGTAAGTAAAACATATATTAATTACAGTATTAAAAGAAGTAAATAGGAGTTAATCTTCTTGGTCTATATAAAACAGGGATGATAGATTATTTTCCTCAATTTTAAACATCCACATTAAAGACTTTTAAGTTTATTGTACTAACTTCTTTTTTTGTCATTCAAAAAAATTTTTAATTAAGAATATCTCATTTTTATAGGTAATGGTTTTTACAAAGGACCAAACAGAAAAGGAAATAGATGAAATTCACAGTAAATATCGTAAGTTATACTACACTTTATTTGCAAAAGACTTGGCTTGCAGTTTTTGATCTTAAGTAATTTTTAAAAAATGTGTTTTGTATATTAATGTTCAGTGCAAACTTTCCTGTTAATATTACTTAAGAGACTGATTTTTGATTGAATGTTTACTCAGACAGTGACTTTTTTTTTTCAAGTATGTGCCTGCTCTTTTCTTTTTTTGATGAGTTACAAGTTTTTTTTTTTTAATTTATATTTTTATTGAAGGATAATTGCTTTACAGAATTTTCTTGTTTTCTGCCAAACATCAGCATGAATCAGCCATAGGTATATATATATCCCCTCCCTTTGGAACCTCCCTCCCATCTCCCTCCCCATCCCACCCCTCTAGGTTGACACAGATCCCTGTTTGAGTTTCCTGAGCTATACAGCAAATTCCCATTGACTATNCCATCTGGTGATGTCCATGTGTCATCTTGTGTTGTTGGAAGAGGGTGTTTGCTATGACCAGTGCATTCTCTTGGCAAAACTGTTAGCCTTTGCCCTGGATCATTTTGTACTCTAAGGTCAAACTTGCCTGTTACTACAGGGATCTCTTGACTTCCTACTTTGCATTCCAATCCCCTATGGTGAAAATGACATCTTTTGGGGGGGTGTTAGTTCTGGAAGGTCTTGTAGTTCATCATAGAACCATTCAAATTCAGCTTCTTAGGCATTAGTGGTCGAGGGAATAGACTTCGATTATTGTGATATTGAACAGTTTGCCTTGGAAATGAACAGAGATCATTCTGTCAAATTTGAGATCATACCCAAGTACTGCATTTTGGACTCTTTTATTCACTATGAGGGCTACCCTATTTCTTATAAGGGATTCTAGACCACAGTAGTAGATACAATGGTCATCTGAAATAAATTCTCCCATTCCAGTCCATTTTAGTTCACTAATTCCTAAAATGTCGATGTTCACTCTTGCCATCTCCTGTTTGACCACTTCCGNCTGCTATAGATGTTTGATCTACTGTCTCAGTATTCCTGAAACTGGGGGAGTAGAGGCCCTCTCATGAGCTGATTCTGGAGGCTGGAGTCCAAACCTTGTGGTGGCAACAGATAGTATCTGTCTGACAGGTAACTTAATTAACTATATCTGGACCCAGATGTGCCAGAATTTATGGTTTTAAGTAGTCTAGTGTGGCAGGTTTGGATGCTTTGCAGGAGACCACCCTATAATTGGTCATTTCTTTCTTCTCAAGCATATAGATCAAGAGTTCTTTACACTAAACATCCTGTGATTATCTGTAGGAAGCATGGAGAAACTTACAGAACAGGCATATAGAGGGAAGTAAGTTCTATTATATTTTAAGGCTTTATTTTGATTTTGATCTTCTGACAGATATGTCACTTAAAAAAGAATTATATTTAATATGAGTAACATAATTCTGTTTCCACTGTTTCCCCATCTATTTGTCATGAAGTGATGGGACCAGATGCTATGATCTTAGTTTTCTGAATGTTGAGCTTTAAGCCANAGTAAACGTCTTCTAATTTCATGGCTGCAGTCACCATCTGCAGTGATTTTGGAGCCCCCCCAAAAAAGTCTGACACTGTTTCCACTGTTTCCCATGAAGTGATGGGACCAGATGCCATGATCTTAGTTTTCTAAATGTTGAGCTTTAAACCAACTTTTTCACTCTCCTGTTCCACTTTCATCAAGAGGCTTTTTAGTTCCTCTTCACTTTCTGCCATAAGAGTGGTGTCATCTGAATATCTGAGGTTATTGATATTTCTCCCAGCAATCTTGATTCCAGCTTGTGCTTCTTCCAGCCCAGCATTTCTCATGATGTACTCTGCATAGAAGTTAAATAAGCAGGGTGACAATATACAGCCTTGATGTACTCTTTTTCCTATTTGGAACCAATTTGTTGTTCCATGTCCAGTTCTAACTGTTGCTTCCTGACCTGCCTATGGGTTTCTCAAGAGGTAGGTCAGGTGATCTGGTATTCCCATCTCTTTCAGAATTTTCCACAGTTTATACTTGAATTAAAAAAAACAAAACCTTTGGGGGCACTTACTAAAGCTCAAGTGTTTATGATCATTATAGTTTTAGTCACAGTTTCATTTAGTATCAGAATCTAAATATGCCATCGATAGCGTTTCTTTTTTTAAAACATTTTTGTTAATGTTTTAATAAACTTTTTTTAGATCACATTTTATTAGGCTTATATAAAAAAATCTGCCTCCACCACCAACCTGTCTCCATTTCCATTTCCTTGAACTAATAACTGTCAAACCTTTGGGCTTTTGTTTTAATAATTACCTTCATTTTTATAAATGATTGTTCTTTCTGTTGTTTTTTGGAGAATTTTTCAGTTTTCCATGTTAACAACTGATTGAAGTCCTAATTTGAAAAATGAAAATTTAGCTCCATTTTAAATCGTGATTCTTCGCCTTCCTCTCAATCTCTGAATATTGTCCTAATTTTTTTATAAGGTTGGTATACAGTTTGAACCAGGCAGCACACATAACTGTGGTTATGAAGGGTAGCAGAATATGCCACTTCCCAAGAATATGTCACCGTGGCATATTTCTTTGAGGAGAAGGCATTTGAGAAGCAGCAGAAAGAAAAGGTCTCTGCCTCCCCTCCATTTGGCTCAGATGGTGAAAAATCAACCTGCACTGCAGGAGACCTGAGTTCGATCCCAGGGTTGGGAAGATTGCCTGGAGGAGAGCATGGCAACCCACTGCAGTGTTCTTGCTGGAGAATCCCCATGGATGGAGGAGCCTGGGGGGACTTACAATCCATGGGGTTGCACAGAGTCAGACAGAACACAGTGACTAAGTGACTAAGCACAACACAGCCCAAAGGTGTCTGTCCCTCCTCCCCTCTCTATCCGTAGAAGTAAGTTAGTTTCCTGTTGATGGAGAAGGCTTGGACTTAAATCAGCATAACAGATTTCATTCTTGGTTACTGTGTTTTTCCTGGCCATCTCCCCATAACTGGCCTCCCTGACATCTTTTTTTTTTTTTGGTTAATCTAGCTGAAGATGATGATATTTAAGCCTGTGTTGTAAATCACCTCTGAGTGGCTTAAGAGTTTTTCTCTTGGTGTCTTCCGTAGACACATGAAGTATACATGTTAATAAGCATCTGTTTTGTTTTTCTAATATAAATCTGTCTTTTGTTATAATGCCCCAGCTAAGAACTGAGAGCATTAAAGGGAAAATTATTTTTTCCGTCCTTACACTTGTAATTCCTTTCAGGAAAATGTTCTGTTTGTCCTATAATTAATCATTTCATGTGCTTAGTTTTTTATTTATATGGTATTTATTTATCTCTAAACTTTCCATCAGAAATATGAGTCACTTTACAGTGAACCTCATAGATAGTTCATCAAGGCACTTTTCTCTCAGGAGCCTCTTGCCAGAAGCAGCCCCAGCTCTTTTCCAGTCCACTGTGGCTGCTCTCTCTGGGCCTCCTTCATGGCTGCCCTGGAGCTCCCTGTCACCAGTCTTCTGGGTATCCTAGCCTCCCTCCGGCAGCGGACTTATTTCAGGATCCAAATCCACCTTTTCTTTCTTCTTGTTTTGGTGGGATACATTTTCCAGGAGACTTTCCGGGAAAGCGGTTATTGCATCTGTACATAATTGGAAATATTACTTTTGCTCTTGATTTATTGTTTGGCTTAGATAAATTGCCCACATAACTATTAGTAAAAAGCAGGACTGGAAATTAAACCCACACTCACCAGATACTCAACTTGAAGCCCTTTGCCTGTGCCGTGCTTTGTATCTGAGTAAATAATTTGTGTGTTGGGAACTTCTTTTTGAGGGACTAAGCTTTAGTTTCAGGTTATAGTGCTTTTAAAAAGCTTAATTTTATGAATGAGTAACTTTGGTGGTTTTGTGATGGTGTATCTTATTTTCTTTAGCACTCTTTGGGATAGATTTGTATTAATGACTTCCTCTTTTAGAAGAGGAGAGAAATAGTGAAATCATTTTGAGCCTTAGTTGCAGATCTATAGAAAGTATATTTGATATAGGGTTGAATGAAATGAGTTTATTGAGTTACCTATGGATTTCAGATTGCAAATGCTTTTGATAAGTCTTCTTAGTTAAGACTGAATTGCTTCTTAGTTAAGACTGAATTGCTCAGAGGTGGAATCTTAGCCTGACAGAGAATTACTCTAATTACCTAACTGCCATGACAGACATATTTTGGGAATCTTCATGGTCTTTACCTTGGTAATAGATAGTTTTATACTTTGCCAAGAAAAGAAAAACTAACTTCTAATGAACATGCGATTATCTTCTGAAAATTTTCCCCTTGAGTACCAGCTTAATCTTGTTAAGTAGGCAGGACATGTTAGCTTTATTTCTTCCTTTATTTTTTTATTAGGTTGTTCATTAATTCACTAAATGTTTATTGAACATCTGCCATGTGTCAGCTGCTGTTCTATGTACTGAGTATAGAGCAGCGACAAGACCTCTTGTCATATTCTAATAGCAGACAGTTTAAAAACAATAAATCAGCGAATACCACAATTTTATATGGCAGATGCTATAAAGAAAATAAAACAGTAATTTGATAAGAGTTATGAGGATGTAATTTTGGGTGAACTCCGGGAGTTGGTGATGGACAGGGAGGCCTGGTGTGCTGCAATTCATGGGGTCGCAAAGAGTCGACACAACTGAGTGGCTGAACTGAACTGATGAGGCCATTAGATAATATCATCAGGAAAAGGCTTTCCTTAAAGAGTTGATGTTTGATGTGTATTTGTGTGCACGCTTAGTCATGTCTGACTCTGCAACCCCTTGGACTGTTGCCCACTGAGCTCGTCTGTCCATGGAGTTTCCAGGCAAGAATACTGGAGTGGATTGCCTTTTCCTCCTCTAGGAGATCTTCCCAACCCAGGGATCCAACCCACGTCTCCTGCATTGGCAAGCTATAAAAAAATAAAATGGAGTAATTTGATAGAAATTATTGAGACGTTAGATAATGTCATCAGGAAAAGGCTTTTCTTAAGGAGTTGACCTTTGAAATGAGGTAACAATTAAAATTAAAAGGTGAATTGTTACCTTAAAATAAGAGTAATGCTTCACAGAGCTGGAGGAATAGAATTCCAGGCAGAGAGGACATCAAAGGCAGAGGACCTCAAAGGCAGAGGCCCTGAAGCAGACACAGTGCAGGTGAGTGTGAATAGAGTGTAGGGAGTGAAGGGGAGGGGAAGAGTGGTGTACAGGGAGGTGGGGCCAGACCCATAAGAGCTTTTAGGAGTATATTTTGGGTTTTATTCTTACTGCAGTGGGACGTCATTGGAGGATTTAGAAAGACAAGTAATATGATTTTATCTACATTTGAAAAGATGATATCTGCTGAATAGAGAATAAAGGTGGTAAGAAATAGTAAGGAAACCAATCTGACGGCTCTTCACTCAAGTAATATCTATTGGTTACCAGTTACTGTATCCCAGACAATATTCTAGATACTAGGAATATAACATTCAAAAAGCAGATAATGTCTCAGCTCAAGCGAAGCTTATATTGGGAATAGTCAGACAGTAAACAAGTGAGTAAGATGTGTCAGATTCGTGTTATGTGCTATGAAGTGACTTCAGGTAGGGGTAGAAAGTGATGAAGCTGCTGGTCCAGGATGATTCCTTTAAGTAGGTGAGAGACCTGTAGGAAGTGAGGCTGTTTTAGTAAATTAGGCCAGAGATGTGGCATTTCTAGAGTGGTCATAGAACTAAAATCACAATTCAAAGTAAACTTTTGAAGTAGAGCCAGTAGTACTTGCTGATGAATTTAACATACCCCTATGACTAAAAGAGGAATCAGGAATGACCCCTAAATTTTTGGTTCAAGCAGCTGGAGAAATGATGATGCCATTTACTGAGATGGAGACCAGGGCAAGGATTGTGGATAGGGAAAGGGATCAGAATTCCTATTTTGCTATGTTAAATTTGGGTTTCTAGTGGATATTCAAGTGGAAAAGAGAATTAGGTATGAATGGATGAATCTACCTAACTAAAAAGATGAGTGATTTAAAATTGTATATTTAAATTACCTGGGAGGAGAGTGCTATGGGGAACAAAGCCTAAAACTAAGCCCTGGGACACCGTAAAGTTTAGAGCAACAGTTCTCTCAGTTCTCTAAGGCTTTGTGCACTCTTAAAATTTGTCTAGCACACCAAAGAACTTTTGTTTATGTGGGTTATAGTTGTCAATGTGTATCATATTACGGATTAGAGTTTAGAGGGTTCTGCTTCTGGCCAGGACAGAATAATTGGTATATACCTCTCTCTACCCTCCCCTCAAAACAACCACTGGTAAATGAGCAAAACACATGAAATACTTTTCAAGATGTTAGAAACAACAATAACAAAGGACAGGAATCTCTGAGAGATGAAAAAGTGAGACGAGCACTGTAACAGTTTCTAGACTGAGAGCAGGGGTTCCCAGGCAGAGCCTGGTGGGCTCTTGAGTTATGGAGAAAGAAAGACCAGGGAAGCGGAAGGAGCTAAAGTTTGCAAGAGAGTGTGGAGAGGAGAAAGTAACACAGAGAGAGCGAGCCCTGGGGATATGCAGAAGGTTCACCTTGTGAATTCCTTCAGCACAAAGAGTCTGTTCTCTACCACAAGATGAAATCAAATTACAAATCAGTATCAAAGCCCTCTGTAAAGTCACCAGATAATTTGGAAACTAAATAATACAATTCCAAATAACACATGGGTCTAAGAAAAATTAAAACCAGGAAATTTCAAAAATATTTTAACTCACTTATAAACAACAGTAAATTCACTATATGTTAATGTCAACCATAAGTAATGTATTTTAATCATATATTGTCTGTGTTGAATCTAGAAAAATGATAATAGGTGATCTTATTTGCAAAGCAGAAATAGAAACACGGCTGTAAAGACTGAATATGTGGATACCAAGAAGGATGGGGGGTGGGGAGAATTAGGCGATTGGGGTTGACATATATGTGCTTTTGACACTATGTATTAAATAGGCAACTATTGAGAACCTGTTGTATACCACAGGGAAGTCTACTTAATGACCTGTGGTGACCTAAATGGGAAGAAAGTCTGAAAAAGAGAGAGTTTATGTATCTTGTCAAGTGATTCAGTGTATGGATTGACACATTGACAGTGTGTGGATTGACTGTGTGGATCACAACAAACTGGAAAGTTCTTAAAGAGATGAGAATACCAGACCACCTTACCTGCCTCCTGAGAAACCTATATACAGGTCAAGAAGCAACAGTTAGAACTACACATGGAACAATGGACTGATTCAAAACTGGGAAAGGAGTACATCCAGGCTGTATACTGTCACCTTGTTTATTTAACTTACATGCAGAGTACATGTGAAATGCCAGGCTGGATGAAGCACAAGCTAGAATCAAGATTGCCAAGAAAAATATCAACAACCTCAGATATGCAGATGATACCACTCTAATGGCAGAAAGTGAAGAAGAACTGACGAGCCTCTCGATGAAAGGGAAAGAGCTTGAGAGTGAAAAAGCTGGCTTAAAACTCAACATTCAGAAAACTAAGATCATGGCATCTGGTTCTACGACTTCATGGCAAATAGATGGAGAAAATGTGGAAACCTTGTCAGATTTCATTTACTTGGGCTCCAGAATCAATGCAGACAGTTGACTACAGCCATAAAATTAAAAGATACTTGCTCCTTGGAGAAATGCTATAACAAACATCAGTTCAGTTCATTTCAATCGCTTAGTTGTGTACGACTTTGTGACCCCATGGACTGCAGCATGCCAGGTTTCCCTGTCCATTGCCAACTCCCAGAGTTTACTGAAACTCATGTCTATTGAGACAGTGATGCCATCCAACCCTCTCATTCTCTGTTGTCCCCTTCTACTCCTGCCTTCAATCTTTCCCTGCATCAGGGCCTTTTCAGATGAGTCAGTTCTTCACATCAAGTGGCCAAAGAATTGGAGTTTCAGCTTCAGCATCAGTCCTTCCAATGAATATTCAGGACCGATTTCCTTTAGGATGGATTGGTTGCATCTCCTTGCAGTCCAAGGGACTCTCGAGTTTTCTCCAACACCATAGGTCAAAAGCATCAATTCTTCTGCTCTCAGGTTTCTTTATAGTCCAACTCTCACATCCCTACATGACTCCTGGAAAAACCGTAGCTTTGACGAGATGGACCTTTGTCAGCAAAGTAATGTCTCTGCTTTTTAATATGCTGTCTAGGTTGGTCATAAATTTCCTTCTAAGGAGCAAGCATCTTTTAATTTCATGGCTGCAATCACCATCTGCAGTGATTTCAGAGCCCCCCAGAATAAAGTCAGCCATTGTTTACACATCTGTTTGCCATGACGTGATGGGACTGGATGCTATGATCTTAGTTTTCACTTTTTCACTCTCCTCTTTCACTTTCATCAAGAGGCTCTTTAGTTCTTCTTCACTTTCTGCCATAAGGGTGGTGTCATCTACATATCTGAGGTTATTGATACTTCTCCCGGCAATCTTGATTCCAGCTTGTGCTTCATCCAGCCCAGCGTTTCTCATGATAACAAACATTGACAGCATATTAAAAAGCAGAACCATCACTTTGCACACAAAGGTCCTTATAGTAAAGACTATGGTTTTTCCAGTAGTCTTGTACAGATGTGAGAGCTGGACCATGAAGAAAGCTGGGTGCCCAAGAATTGACACTTTTGAACTATGGTGTTTGAGAAGACTCTTGAGAGTCCCCTGGATTGCAAGGAGATCAAACCAGGCAATCCTAAAGGAGATCAACCCTGAATATTCATTGTAAGGACTGATGCTGAAGCTGAAGCTCCAATACTTTGGCCACCTGGTACAAGAAGCTGACTCACTGAAAAAGACCCTGATGCTGGGAAAGATTGAGGGCAGGAGGAGAATGGGACAACAGAGGACGAGATGGTTGGATGGCATCACTGACTGAATGGACTTGAGTTTGAGCTAACTCAGGGGGACAGTGATGGATAGAGAAGCCTGGCATGCTGCAGTTCATGGGGTCACAGAGAGTCAGGCACAACTTAGCGACTTAGCAGTAGCTGATTCACTTTTCTGTACAGCAGAACCTAAAACACTGTAAAGCAATTATAGTCAAAATTTTTTTTAAAAAATCATATTTTGGTAAGAAAAAAAAACTTTCCCAATATACAAAAATCAAAGTAAATGGAGATTTCTATTCCTAGCCCAGATGGAATAACAGACTGTACCTACTTTCCCCCCTTATAAGCTAGAAAACCAGATGAAATATATAAACCAATGGATTTTCTGATATTTGAAAAAAGGTAGCACAAGACTGTTATCCCTGAGAGAAAGAGAACAAATGAAATGATGAACCTTACAACTCCAGCAGCTGGCAGGCAGTTTTATGGCCCCGGGTGGGGAGAGCCCAAAATAATCTTGTTGTATCACTGAACAGGTACAACAGAAATCAAAGTTGTGGAGACCAGGGTGACAGGACAGAGTCTCAGAAAGGAGGGACCCACAGAGAGAACAGAGCTCTAAAGATCTATAGAAAGATCCAGGCAAGTCTTTGGCTACCTAGCCTTCTAGCCTTGAATGAGAGGAAACTGCCCAAGACCAGAGAAAAACTTGGAAAGGTTAGTTCCAGAACAATTCCTGGAGTTCACACAGGACAGGAAACAGCTTGAATTTCAACAGCCACCAGGCACAGTTGAAAAAACTTAGTATGTAAGGCATTAGGCAGAAGCCTCAGAAAGATATTACTGCTTTATTAGTAAAGCTTAACTACCTTAAGGCCAGATAATACATCATTTAGCCTTTGCAGGCTACATATTGATCTCTGTCAAATGTTCTTGTTTGTTTATAATCCTTTGTAAAATATGAATACCAGTCTTAGCTTGAGGACCATACAAAAATTAGCCATGGGTTGCATTTGACCCTTGGGTGATTATTTGCCAATCCCTGCTCTAGGCAACTTGCTGCTTTAATTTTCTTTAATAAAAAGATTTTTTTTGTAGACTGGTTTTCAGCCCAGTTTTAGGTTCACAGCAAAGTTGAGTGGAAAGTATTGACAGTTCCTCTGTTTCTCCTGATCTGACACATGCACAGGCTCTCCTGCTCTCAACACCCCAGGCCAGAGTGGGACATTTGTTATAACTGATGAACCTACATTGACACCTTGTTACCACTCAGAATCCACAGTTTATCCAGAGTTCATTCTTGGTATTATATATTCTGTGGGTTTTGACAAACATCCAGTGCTCTATTTCTACTGTTGTGGTACACAGGATAGTTTCGTTGTCCTAAAAATCTATGTGTGCCACATCTTTATCCATAACCCCTGGCAACCACTTATCTTATTCCTGTCTTCATAGTTTTATCTTTTCCCGAATGTCATACAGTTGGATTTATACAGTATATATTCTTTTCCTCAGTAATGCATTTAAGCTTCCTTGAAGTTTTTTCATGGCTTTATAGCTCATTGTTTTTTGGGAGCTGAATAATCTATTTTCTGGATGTACCAAAGTTCAATGACCAGTTCCCTTACTGAAGAATGTCTTCATTGCCTCTTTTGGCAGTTATGAGAAAAGCTATAATTAAATGTTCATGTGCAGGTTTTTGTGTGGACATAAGTTTTCAGTTCATTTGTGTAAATACTAAGGAATGTGATTGCTGGGTCATAATGTACCTTTCGTTTTTTAAGAAACTGTCAAGTTATCTTTGGAAGTGTCTGTGCCATTTTGCATTCCCACTGCATATGATGGTGTTCAGTTCAGTTCATTTCAGTTGCTCAGTCGTGTCCGACTTTTTGCGACCCCATGAGTCGCAGCATGCCAGCCCTCCCTGTCCATCACCAACTCCAGGTGTTCACTCAGACTCATGTCCAAGTCAGTGATGCCATCCAGCCATCTCATCCTCGGTCGTTCCCTTCTCCTCCTGCCCCCAATCCCTCCCNATTTTCATTCGTTTCTATGCATATTTTGATTTCTTTTTTGATTTCTTCTGTGATTTGTTGGCTATTCAGGAGCGTGTTGTTCAGCCTCCAAATGTTGGAATTTTTAATAGTTTTTCTCCTGTAATTGAGATCTAATCATAATGTATTATGGTCAGAAAAGATGCTTGGAATGATTTCCATTTTTTTTTTAATTTATCGAGGTTAGATTTATGGCCCATGATGTGATCTATCCTGGAGCAGGTTCCATGAGCACTTGAGAAAAAGTTGAAATTCATTGTTTTGGAGTGAAATGTCCTATAGATATCAATTAGATCTAACTGGTCTATTGTATCATTTAAATTTTGCATTTCTTTGTTAATTTTCTGTTTAGTTGATCTGTCCATAGATGTGAGTGGGGTATTAAAAATCTCCCACTATTATTGTGCTANAATGTCCTATAGATATCAATTAGATCTAACTGGTCTATTGTATCATTTAAATTTTGCATTTCTTTGTTAATTTTCTGTTTAGTTGATCTGTCCATAGATGTGAGTGGGGTATTAAAAATCTCCCACTATTATTGTGCTATTGTTAATTTTCCCTTTCATACTTGTTAGCATTTGTCTTACATATTGCAGTGCTCCTATGTTGGGTGCATATACATTTATAATTGTTATATCTTCTTCTTGGATTGATCCTTTAATCATTATGTAGTGGCCTTCTTTGTCTCTTTTCACAGCCTTTGTTTTAAAGTCTATTTTATCGGATATGAGTATTGGTACTCCTGCTTTCTTTTGGTCTCTCTGTGTAGAATATCTTTTTCCAGCCCTTCACTTTCAGTCTGTATGTGTCCTTTGTTTTGTGGTGGGTTTCTTGTAGGTAGCATATATAGGGATCTTGTTTTTGTATCCATTCAGCCAGTCTTTGTCTTTGGTTGGGGCATTCAAACCATTTACATTTAAGGTAATTATTGATAAGTATGATCCTGTTGCCATTTACTTTATTGTTTTGGGTTCAGGTTTATATGCTCTTTCTGAGTTTCCTGTCTAGAGAATATCCTTACATTTGTTGGAGTGCTGGTTTGGTGGTGCTGAATTCTCTCATTTTTTGCTTGTCTATAAAGCTTTTGATTTCTCCTTCATGTTGAATGAGATCCTTGCTGGGTACAGTAATCTGGGCTGTAGGTTATTTTCTTTCATCACCTTAAGTATGTCTTGCCAATCCCTCCTGCTCTGAAGCGTTTTTATTGAAAAATTCCCTTGTGTATTATTTGCTGTTTTTCCCTTGCTGCTTTAACATTTGTTCTTTGTGTTTGATCTTTGTTAATTTGATTAATATGTGTCTTGTGGGGTTTCACCTTGGGTGTATCCTGTTTGGAACTCTCTGAGTTTCTGGGACTCGGGTGATCATTTCCTTCCCCATTTTAGGGAAGTTTTCAACTATTATCTCCTCAAGTATTTTCTCATGGTCNAAACTTTCTGTAAATGATCCTGAGGATTTCTGCCTTCAGACCTGAACAGTTTAATACCTCTGAGACTCAGCTTAGACAACTACATTCATAGATTCCATGGAGAAACCCTCACAGTATTCCACTTCTCACCTCAACCAGCCCCACTGTGGAGGCGCAACCTCGGGTGCCCTTCCTGTATTGGGAGGAATGTACAGCAGCTTCTGCAGTGGGCCTGCTTTCCTCCCAGGATTCCTCTCAAGGTTTGAACATTAACTCCTGAGAGGACCTTGAGACATACAACAGGAAGCACGTGGCAAGCAGGATGGAAAGCTATTTCATCTTTTGTGTGTTGGTATATTGTAAATAAAAACACCTATCACATCAAAAATAAATAAATAAAAATAAAATGGTGAAAATTCATCCTTAATTATAGGACCTTTAGGAAAGCTGGAAGGTGATTCATATTTGACATATAGAGAGTGTTCAATAAACTATAGCTCCAATGATTAGAATCAAAGAAGCTACACATATAACCAGATTAAATATCTTCCTGGTTGCCTGAAAGAATGATTCATAGCTTTAGTTAAGGGTTCTTTGCCTTCAAATAAGAATATCCAGGGAATTCCCTGGCAGTTCAGTGGTTAAGACTTCACCTTCCAATGCAGGAGGTATGGGTTTGACCCCTGATTGGGGTGCAATGGATCCCACATGCCTTATGGCCAAAAAACAAAAACATAAAAAAATAGAAGTAATGTTGTAAAAAATTAGAGGCTTTAAAGATGGTTCACATAAAAAAATCTTAAAAGAAAACAACAATATCATCAAATTGCCCAAGAAAAAATAAATGTTTAAAACATTTTAAAAGATTCTAGGATGTCTTTTGAAATATGATGATTCTACCAGGGTAAGGATTTTGCTGTTTTTTTCCTGGCTATGTCCCCAGTGCCTCGGGCAGTGTTTGGCAAGTACAGAGTGTGCCATAATCATTGTTAAGTAAAGGGATGAAGGGCTACAGCAGTGTTTCTCAACTTTTGTTCATTACCACCCTCCTAAGGAGCCTTTTCAGATATTCTGTTCTAATCATTATCATCCCTATGAAATTAAATATTAAAAGGAGTAAGATTTTAAACCCACAGAGATATGAGGTAAATAAATAGCTGTTGTTTTAAACCACCACATTTTAGAGTTTGCTTCTTCAGCAAAAGCTAACTGATGTAACTTCCTTTGGGAGAGCTTTCTAGATTTTAGTGCTATAGTTATCCATTTTGGTGGCATCTCGGCATCTATCATAAATTAGTTCAGCGTGTTTTCTAGATATGGAAGTTCTGCATGCAACTTAACAACTCCATCTTTGTAGAATTTGGGATTTGGTTGATAGTTGGATTTGCCATTCCATTGTTATCATTTTTCTTCTAGGATCTAGCTGCCTGAATTTTTTTTCATCCACATGGCTATCTAATTTCTTTTTTCATTGAAAAACATTTTTTATTAGAGTATAGTTGATTGGAAACGTTGTGTTTAATTTCTGCTGCACAACACAGGGAATCAGTTATACATATACATNATCATTTTTCTTCTAGGATCTAGCTGCCTGAATTTTTTTTCATCCACATGGCTATCTAATTTCTTTTTTCATTGAAAAACATTTTTTATTAGAGTATAGTTGATTGGAAACGTTGTGTTTAATTTCTGCTGCACAACACAGGGAATCAGTTATACATATACATATATCCATTCTTTTAAAGATATTTTTCCCATATAGTTCATTCCAGAGTAGTTCCCTGTGCTAGGTAGTGGGTCTTATTAATTATCTATTTTATATACAGTAGTGCATATATGTCAGGTAACCAGTCAATACTACAGTACCATGCAGTCTTACATCATGATGAAGTACTTACACTGTCCTCATCCTTAAGACCTCACCAGGTTGAAAAATGTGCTTCCCTGGTGGTTCAGTGGCAAAGTATCTGCCTGCAATGCGAGAGACTCTGGTTAGATCCCTGGGTTAGAAAGCTCCCCTGGAGAAGGAAATAGCAACCCACTCTAGCATTCTCACCTGGGAAATCCCATGGACAGATGAGCCTAGTAGGCTAGAGCCCGTAGGGTTGCAAAGAGTCGGACGCAACTTAGTGACTGAGAATGCACGCATGCAGGTTGAGAAAGGTGAGCAGACCAGAAGTTTTTGAGGATGTGGGCTGGAGAATGTTGCTGTGAGATGTCACTTCTAGATTTATTTTAAAAATATATGCAGGGGACAAGAAGAATCTATGAATAGGATAAAAGTCTTTGGCAGCACACAGAACATAATATATCATTCAAACAAGAACCAAACATATCTACATAACTGCTGCCTGAAATAGACTTTCTGTGTTGGCAGTCACCTGCTTCATGCAATGAATTGACCCATATTCATTCTGTTTCCTTTTCCTCTATTGTGACTTCCCAGTAGAGATTTTCCCAGTTTACATTTGTCCTCTGATTTGTAGTAATGGAGTTCCCTCTCCCAGCTCCATGTTTATCTCCCACATTGGATTTAAACCACCGCTAGTACATTTGACATATGATATGTATCTAATGCCCTAACTATAAATGACTGATTAAATCCCAATAAGCAGGCATTTCTTGTTCTAGGTCCAGTATCCTAAATGCCTATTCTGTGACACTGAGTCATTCTTCATAAACTCTTCTACCTAGAGCTTTCTTTGTAACTTATGCCTGCTGGCCAGAACTGTCTGTCAGTTCTCAGAGTGTATTTAAAATTCCTGATGTAATTTCCTCTGGTAATCAGTCCTTTTAGGTAGGCCCTATCACAAAGTGTCAGACAAAACTGAGCAACTAAGCACAGCACGCATCCTTATAATAAAATGGCCCTAGTGGCTCAGGAGTAAGGAATCTGCCTGCCAACCCAGGAGACGTGGGTTCAGTCCTTGGGTTGGGAAGATTCCCTGTAGAAGGAAAAGACAACCCATTCCAGTATTCTTGCCCAGAGAATCCCATGGACAGTACCATGCAGTATTGCATCATGATAAAGTACTTCCTCTCTCTGGTTGGTCTTATATCTAATCATAGGCTCACTCCTGAACCCCCTTCACAGCGAAGTGGGTCCCTTGCTTAGCTGCTGTATTGTGTGGAATTCTATTCCCGCGTATCAGGAGCTCAATAAGACTCTGGATAAATACTTGCTGTCTATGGCCATACCTGCCATAGGCTTCTCTTCCTGTTTTAATGAACCACTGGCCCTTCCAATACGAAAAGGATGTAATGTTGTCAACTCATCTTTAAGTAGTTGGTTGTGTTGCCTTCTTTTCTGTCCCCATCAGGAAAGAGAAATAATTTGCTTTAACATGAAATTAACAGTGATATTCATTTACTCTACATGTGTAACTGTGTGGTCCTCTGTCAAAATACAATCTAGAGAGATCTTGGGGGTCTCAACAGCCCAAAGAACATCACATTGACCCATTACATCCACGGGTCATCCTTTGTCATCTGAGGATGACACCCTTGGTCATTTGAGGCATCCTTTATCATCTGAAACTTCCCTGGTGGCTCAGACAGTAAAGCATCTGTCTACACTGCAGGAGACCCGGGTTTGATCCCTGGGTTGGGAAGATTCCCTGGAGAAGGAAATGGCAGTCCACTCTAGTACTGTTGCCTGGAAAATCCCATGGACAGAGGAGCCTGGTAGGCTACAGTCTATGGGGTCGCAAAGAGTCGGGCATGACTGAGCGACTTCACTTTACCATCTGAGCCACCAGGGAAGCTGGGCTTGGATGGGGGAAGAGTGATTAGTTTTCAGAGGATAGGTGGACATCTGAACACAGGCTAGCCTTAAAGTAGAATAAGGGAGTAATGGATACTGAAAAGATAAACATGAACATATTAATCTGCTTTCTGTCCTTTAGGGGCTTCCCTGGTGGCTCAGACAGTAAAGAATCTGCTTGCAATGCAGGAGACCTGGGTTCAATCCCTGGGTTGGGAAGATCCCCTGGAGAAGGGAATGGTTACCCACTCNAAAAAAAAAAAAAATCCTAGAAAAGAGAAAAATCAATTAATAGAACCAGAGCTTCCCTGGTGGCTCAGACCGTAAAGAATCTGCCTGCAATGCAGGAGGCCTGGGTTCAATCCCTGGGTCAGGAAGATCCCCTGGAGAAGGGAATAGCAACCCCCTCCAGTATTCTGGCCTGGAGAATTCCATTGACAGAGGTGCCTGGTGGGCTACAGTCCATGGAGTCATAAAGAGTTGGACATGACTGAGCACCTAACACACAGGAATGACAGAACTAGTAAAACTAGTAGATAAGAATGTAAAACAGCATTTACAAATACGCTCTTTATGTCAAAAAGGAAGAATCAAGGAGGATCCTGCTGAGTTGAGAAGTGGACCCTATAAAAAAGACCAAATGGAATTCCTTAGATGACAAACATACTTGAATTGAAAAAGGTACTGGATGAAGTAAAAACAGATTAGGGAATAAATTGAACTGAATGAAAATGCATCATATCACTGTGGGTTGGAACTGAAGCAGTGCCTAGGAGGAAGCGTGTAGCATTAAACGCTGATACTAGAAAATTAGAGAAGAGGTTTTAAATTCATCATAAATACTTTCATCTTAAGAAACTAGAAAAAAGGGTAAATTCCATCCAAAGCAAGCAGGAAGAAAATAATAGTGAAGATAAGAGCAGAAATCAATGGAATTGAAGACAGGAAAATAACAGAAAATCTATGAAACCTCAAGCTGGTTGTTTGAAAAGATCAACAAAATTGAGAAATCTCTAGCAACCCTGATAGGACTAAAGAGAGAAAACACAAATTGTGGGTATCAGGAATAAAAGAGGGAAGATACTAAGTATCCTATTGTAATTAATAAGTATTACAAGTAGCTAGCAATGCATTTGGGAACATACATGAAATGGACAAATTTCGTGAATGACACAAATTACTAAACCTTAGTCAAGGAAAAGTAGATAAGAATGAATATTCCTTCATCTGGGAACTAAACTGAATTTGCATCCCCAGGAATAAAATTCCAGATCCAAATGGCTTCAGTGGCGAATTTTTTGAAATACATAAGGAATGAAATAATACTAATTCTAAAAAATTGAAAAGGAAGGAATACTTCCTACCTTAAAGTTCTGACCAGTATTCTTCATGAACATAGATGCAAAAATTCTTACAGTATTTTGGTAAATCAATTCCAACATTACATAAAAGGATAATGCATTATAACCAAGTTATAAAACCAAGGGATTTATCCTAAGCTGGAGAAGGAAATGGCATCCCACTCCAGTATTCTTGCCTGGAAAATCCCATGAATGGAGGAGCCTGTTAGGCTACAGTCCATGGGGTCGCAAAGAATCAGACACGACTGAGCGACTTCACTTATCCTAAGAATGCAAGACTGGTTTAATGTTAGAAAATTAATTGACATAATTCAGTACATTANAAAATCCCATGAATGGAGGAGCCTGTTAGGCTACAGTCCATGGGGTCGCAAAGAATCAGACACGACTGAGCGACTTCACTTATCCTAAGAATGCAAGACTGGTTTAATGTTAGAAAATTAATTGACATAATTCAGTACATTAATAGACTGAAGAAGAAAAACACTGTATAATTTTTTAAGTAGGTGCAGATAAGCATTTGCAAAATTGAACACTCAATAATTAAAAGAACTCTTACTAAACAAGAATTTCATTAATCCTGTGTGTGTTGTTCAGTCACTAAGTCATGTCTGACTCTGCGACTCCCTGGACTGTAGCCCGCCAGGGCTGTCCTCCGTTAACTCCTGGAGTTTGCACAAATTCATTTCCTTTGAGTCAGCGATGCTATCTAACCATCTCATCCTCTGCCACCCCTTCAGTCTTTCCCAGCATCAGGATCTTTTGTAGTGAGCCCGCTCTTTGCGTCAGGTGGCCAAAGTATTGGAACTTAAGCTTCAGCATCAGTGCTTGCAATGAATACCCAGGGTTGATTTTCTTTAGGATTGACTGGTTTGCTCTCCTTGCAGTCCAGGGGACTCTGAAGAGTCCAAAATTTGAAAGCATCATTTCAGTTTAGGAGATCTGAAAAACTTACAACTAATGTCATATTTAATGGTGAAACAGTGAATGCTTCTTTTCTGACTGGAAACAAGGTAGAGATGTCTGTTCTTACCATTGTTCTGTGGATTCAGCACTGGACTGTGGATTCTTGCCAGTGTGATAAGGCAAGAAATAGAAAGAATACTCAGATTAAAAGGAAGAAATAAGACTTTTTATTCACAGTAAACATGATCACCTTTCACAAATAGTATGAATCATAAAAGAAAAGGAAAAAAGTGATACATTCTATCTTATTAAAATAAAAACTTGTACTCTTCAGAAGACATGAAAATGAAAAAGCAAGTAATAGATTATGAGGAAGTATTGTAAAATTTGTATTTGACAAAGTGCTAGAATCTATATTTTATCAAGAACTCTTACAATTCAATGATATGTCCTAGGTGGTATTTTTAATTTTTTTATTTGGCCATACTATACAGCTTTTGGTATCTTAGTTTACCAACCAGAGATCAAACCTAAGCCTTCAGCAGTGAGAGCAGAGCCCTAACCACTGGACTGCCAGGCAGTCCCCAGTATTTTTTAAAAGGGCAAATATTTCAACAGATTGCTCAAGAAAAGAAAATACTCATATGCCAAATAACTAAATAAAAATATATCATTTGTCTTGTTAGTAGTCAACGAATCTTTGGAAAAATAGAAATTAAAATAACGGTAAAATAATACTGCACACTTATTTTAATGACACAAAAGAAAAAACAATACCAAGTGTTGACCAGGATGTAGAGCACATGAAACTCTTATACATTTCTGGTGAGAATGCAGATATAGTCGTTTAAGTAAACAGTTTAATAGTTTGTTATAAATTGACACATGCACCTACTTACTCCTAGCTGTTTACCCAAGATAAGTGAAAGCATATATCCACACCCAGATTTTTAGAATCAGATTTGTCAAGATGTAGTTTACAAAAAATAAAGTTCATTAGTTATAAGTAAACAGTTTGATGAGTGTTACAGATAAATATTACAGCAGGTTATTCATACTATCTTAAACTGAAAACAATCTCAGTATCCATAAACACATTGCAATACATTCAAAAAAGAATTAACCCCTGACATTTGAAACACCAGGATGAATCTCAGAAACATAGTAACAAAAGCCCAACTGAAAAGGTAGCACCCTGTATAATTCCACTTATGTACCCTTCTAGAAAGGACAAAAGAATGGTAACAGAAAGCAGATTGGTACTGCCTGGGGCTACAGGTGGAAAAAGGCAGGGACTGACTACAAAGGAAGTCTGTGGATAATTTAAATCTGTTTCATGGTTATGTTGGTAAATAACACAACTATACATTCTTTTAAAATGCATCAGATTGTCCACCTAAAACATTTTTTGTGCACATTATTTTTCAGTAAGTCTGATCTTAAAAATTTAGTGAGGAGAATAAAACTCCTTTCTGTTTTTGCAAATCTCTTTAATGTCTTGCTTACTAGAGACATCTTGAGTCTCACTCACATTAACTTCTGCATTTAAACTGTTGTCATGTGTTGTTTTAGTTAAAATATATGAAAAGTATCCAGGTTGTGAGACAGGTAATTGATCTCATGACTCATGTTTCACAACACACTGTGGCAAGAGTGGTTTCATAGGATAGGAGACATCAGAAGCGCTTAGAATTGATTGAGACCAAATTTGAGATGAGGAAGTGGAGCTGTGAAGGCAGACGACTCTTAGGGCAAGTTTCACTGTGTCAGTAAGAGAGAGAAATGAAGTCAAAGCTGGAAGTGGGTGCTGGGTCCAGGGTCGGTTTTGTTTGTTCAGTTGGTAAAGAATCCACCTGCAATGCAGGAGACCCCAGTTCGATCTCTGGGTTGGGAAGATGCCTTGGAGAAGGGATAGGCTACCCACTCCAGTGTTCTGGCCTGGAGAATTCCATGGATTGTAGAGTCCATGGGGTCTCGAAGAGTCGGACATGGCTGAGCGACTTTCACCTTCACTTTAAAGTTGGAAGATACTTAACCCAATGGTTACCTGATCTGTTTTTAACTGCAACTCGCAGTGAAAAATTTATCTTATATTACTGTTAACTGTATGCACACATATTAATGAAATAAATTTTGAAAAATAGTTTTTAATCTTTCCATGTTTTAAAAGGTTGTATTTAGATATTTTCAAATGATGTTCATATGCACCCTCCTTGAGCTTGACTGTCTCCAACATTAGAAAAAATTGTTTTCCATCATATTTTCTCAGAATTTCTTAAGTGACTTTGAAAAAATAATAGTGAGATAATTGACTTCGAAAGCCAGTCGGTTATGCTTATCCAAACCATAACTGATCTTACTTATTTTTAAAAGCGGGGACAAACTACAGAATTTCTGTGTGTTCCCTGCCTCCACACATGCATAACCTCTGCAAATACCAACATTCCCACACTAGAGTAGTACATTTGTTACATTTGTTACAGTTGTTGAACCTACATTGACACTCATAATCACACACAGTCTGTAGTTTACTTCTAGGTTCTCTCTAGGTGTTGTACATCCAATGGGTTTTGACAAATTTGTGACGTGTATCTACCAATACAATATCATACAGAGTGTTTTCACTGCCCCAGAAGTCCTCTATGCTCCATCTGTTCATCTTCCTTCCCCACCCTCAACCCCAGGCCCTGATCTTTTCACTGTCTCCATAGTTTTGCCTTTTTGTGAATATCCTGTATATAGCTGGAATCATGTAGTATGTAGCCTTTTCAGATTGTCTTCTTTCACTTATGTGTGTGCTTGCTTAGTCTTTTCAGTCATGTCCAACTCTTGCAACCCCATGGACTGTTGCCTGCCAATCTCCTCTAACCATGGGGTTCTCCAGGCAAGAACATTGGAGTGGGTTGCTGTGCCCTCCTCCAGGGGACCTTTCGGACCCAGGGATAGAACCCATGTCTCTTACATCTCCTGCATTGACCGGCAGATTCTTTACCACTAAGGCTGCCCCTTGTGGGGCAGCTTCCCTTGCTGGGAAGCCCCTTGTGTCACTTAGTACTGTTCGTGTAAGGCTCTTCTGTCTTTTCATGCCTTGATAGCTCATTTCTTTTCAGAACTGGTTGACACTCCACTTTCTGGATATACCATAGTTTGATAATCTGTTAACCTACTGAAGGACATCTTGGTTGTTTCCTCTTTCCATTTTAATGCACTCTGGCACTTTTTATCCTATCCTTTTTGTTTTATTAAGAAAAAGATGCTGATCTGGACCTACTAAGTTGTATTGACAACCCACACTGCCACTTTCAAAAGCACAATCCCATCCCAAGCTTACTTGTATGCAGTGGGAAAGATTCAAAAGAGAGGAGAAGTTGGTGATACAGGAAAGGATAATTGCATGTATTACATCCTTGAGAAGGGCTTAATGGAATCCAGTGCATAAATTAGAACTTGGTCCTTAAATGCAGCAAGGACAGCCTTTGCATGCTCACTGTGAGGGAAGAGAGATTATGTGTGCACAGATGAAGTAGTAGTAATTGTAAGATGTCGAAGTTCCTGTTAGAACTTATCTGTATTTTCAGAGTGATGTGAGCCCAACTGAGAAGCAAGTGTTGCAGTTTTGGAGGAAGTGTGAAGTTATTTTCGAGAATTGTAAAAGTTTACTGGAGAAAGGTAGAAAAGTTGTATGATAGTGCTGAGTGCTCGTTTGAGACTTACGATCATAAATTTAAAATGAGGCTAGTCAGTTCACAGTTGAATGAATAATCCCAAAGTGAGTGTTAGCTTTTACTATTAATCTGTTCTTCATCCATGTTTCATTGCATGAATGTCATAGCTAATTGGTGAAAAAAAGACATGAGATTTTATTTTGGGAGACCCTGACTTCAAACTCTTTCTGTGATATGAAGTAGATGAGTATGTATCTCATTGGTGTCTCTGTACAGACTCTGTACACACCCCTGGGTTCATGGGCAGACTCAGAGATACTCTGGTTGTAAAATATGCTCTAAAAAGAGCAGTGAAGTTGGTCAGGGCATGAAGGACTTGACTTGGCACTGGAGAATATTATATTTCCACTTGGCAAGGCAGAAAGGTATGATTCAAGGGCTAAAAATCTTGAAGAATATGACTTGGTTGCATGGGAGCTTATTCATCTGCTCCTGCCACTATCTGATCCACTTAAAACTTTTAAGAGGCAAATTCAGGTAAACTCTGAAGTTTTCCTTGCCAAATGGCAGTACTCCCAAAATGAGGTGGAGAAATGAGTAGGAACGATTTTATCAGTCATAATCTCTTGGCATTGTTCACATTTTGAGTAGGAGTTGTTGGACTTCTGGGCCAAAGCTGGAGTAGTGGTTGCCATTTACTTTTGTTTCTAGTCTAGCTAGAGGGGTAATTAGATTTAAAACGAAAATCTCTTTTTTAAACCTGGGATTTTACTCCTTCAGAAGACAAAGTCATTAAGCCTTCTTAACTGTTAGATTACATTAGGAAGTTTCTTGAGTAATTCTTAAATCCATAATCCATAAATTAACAGTGGAGGAGGCTTGTTATCAGAGCTGATTAGATTATGTGGACCCCATAGTGCTGTTACCCTTGCCTAATCATAAGATCTCACCTGTTTCTAAAGAGCTCAGTTTTCCTAATAATCTTTATGGGCAACTTATATGTTCCTGAAATTTTAGCCAGTGTTTTATTTCAAACCTACCAGACACTTTACAGCCCAACACATTAGTTTCACTGGGAGTTTGCATACACATACCATACACATAAATATGTTGGAATTAGGAGCAGTCTCTCCCTAATGTCCAAGGAACAGTCACATGTATAGATCAGGGAATACTGAAATGAATGTGCAAATAGAGGCAAAACTCTCTTCTTCCACAGTAGGGGAGGGAAGTCAGTCAGACCTTCACCAGACAGGATTCTACTTGTGTGCAAGAATTATTTTCCATTGCCATTAGTTATTTACAATTTACAGAGCTATCACATAGCTCTTAGCGGATGACTGGAAATCTGGAAGAGTAGGTTTAGAAAATGCATCGTTTTTCAACTGAAGCACAAATTTCCCCCTAAATCCAGTTATTCATGATATTTCACTATAGAGAAAATGGTGGTTATTGGGTGAAAACAATTTAAAACCTTTTAACTATTTGCAGTATGACTCTAAAATTATATAGAATTTACAACAACATTTTAGACCATGACTTAAGTGTTTAAGGTTGCTACAGTGTTTAAGTGGAGAAGGAAATATCAACACACTCCAGTATTGCCTGGAGAATCCTCTGGACAGAGGAGCCTGGTGGGCTGCTGTCCATGGGGTCGTACAGAGTTGGACACGACTGAAGCAACTTGGCATGCATGCATGCATTGGAGAAGGAAATGGCAACCCACTCCAATATTCTTGCCTGGAGAATCCCAGGGANAGGGCTCAGAGCCAGGAGACCTTGTAGGTATAAGGAGGCAGGAGAATGGGCAGCCAGAGTTTATGGGCCCTTGGGATGCTGAGGCTTTATGCTCTAGACGATAAGATGCTGCTAAAGGTTTTTTCACTAGAAAAAGATAAATGAATATCCATTTGGAATCTTTCAAAGATTGTGGGAGGGTGAGGTAGGGAGAAAAAGACTTTTTAAGATTATACCTTCTGTTGTTTTCCTGAAAGGCCTTCTAGCTTCTTTTTTGGGGGAGCCTCACCCTGACTCTGAGCCACTTTGTGGAGGGTGAGCAGTCTCCCAACATCTGTCGAGACCATGGTGTTGGTCAGAGACACGACCCTGTGATCAGGAACGGAGTGGAGCCTGAGGGAGGGGCCGTGGTCCCAAAGTGTGACACCCCAGGAAGGATGAGATCTGTTCTGCCAAGATCAGGAATCAGACCAAGAGCCCGGGAGGATGCTCCCACAGCCCCTGCCAGCTGAGGGGACCTCCCCTGTGGCTGAGGGGTGAACACAAGGCCATACCAGCAGTTTTGGTCAGTGAACTCAGTTCAGCCCAGTTACTGAGAAACTTGATCATTCCTTCTGAGCACAAAGTCATTCAGGCTTCTCAGACAATAAGTCTTGGGCTTTTGGTTTCCGGGGACAGCAGGACAGAAAGATGATGAAACACAAAGAGCAAGGAGAGCCATTAATGAAACCAATTTTCCTACCCAAAGGTTATTAATTTGAAAGGTTATTAATTCCCAGCAAAGGGCAATGATTTTTCACAACGATGACAGAATGAAATGCATTATATTTTATTAGAAGGAGAAGTGAGGGAGAATCTGAATAACTTCTCTGAGATAATGAAGAAAATTTCTGGCACCGAGAGAGGCTTTCCCAAGTTCACAGACTGTCTGAGCTTGTCCTCATTCACGCAAGCATAATCCCAGATGGTGTTCCCATCTCTTTGCATGCACTACTCCCCTGGCCTCCACGTCAGAAGCCAGGGTGTTATCTTACATTATTTTAGCAGCTATTTAATCAGTCCAAAGCTTCAGGTTCCCAAGTATCCCTAGAAGCCAGTGCCTCAGCTCAGGGGCACACTGTTTCTTGCTTGGTTTATTGCCACAGCTTCCTAAATGGTCTCCCTCTGGTTACTGTAGCCTCCCTCCCTCACCCTGCTGCTCAAAGACTCTTTCTAGAACAGAAGTGACTATTATACCCGTCAGTGACTTTAAGATTCTTGGTATTGCAGCCAAGGCCATCACCTGGATGACAACCCTGATCCCTCAAATTCTCTCTACGCTCTCCTGCTGTCCCAGACTGCCTGCAGTTCCCCCCTTGCCATTTCACTTCCCTGCACCTTTGCACTCTCACTTCCCTCTCTGCTATTCCTCTGTGAACTCTGGTCCATCTGTTACAGTGGTACTCAAACGTCACCCTCTCCAGGAAGCCTTCTCCTCTAGCCAGAGGTAATTACCACCTCTGCTGCCAGCACCTTACTGGTCCGCTGATCCTAAGGTCAATTGTTTCGATGCATACTGTTTCCTCCACCAGGCTGTGAACTCACGGAGGACAAACCTGAGGTGCTCAATAACTGCTTAGCGTGTGATGTGATATTCTGTGGGGTCTAGGTCTCAGATCAAAGGCTATCATTCAGTTTGTCAGCCATTTATGCATTGGGACTCAAGGTAACTAATTTTCTTTTATCCAGTGATTGAATAACTTTATCTTCCTTCATTTCAGGATAGGTGACTTGAATGCTAAAAACACTATATAAAATAAAATAGGGATAGACATAATACCCATCTTGTGAAGTCATTGCAAGGAATAAAAAAAGTGATATTTGTAAAGACCTTAGAATAATGCCTGGCACATAATTAGTACCCATGTAAGGGTATGTTGCTAAAATAAATGTGGCTCAGAGGCTCGTGCATCTTGTATTTTTGATCCATGAAATTTTTTCTATGAAAATGTATCCCAGTTGCCCTTGTAGGACCAATTCTGTCTTATGTGTATTTACTCTGGATTTAGCTGGGAGAATCAGGTCTGGCCTCAGTGCCTGGGACTTTGAAGCTATTCAGGAGAGTCCCAGGGAAAAACAACTATTAGGTGGACAGGCTCATAAACACCTGGACTGGGCTGGGCTTTCCCTTTTCTTCCTTGGGGCTTGGCTCACCTTTAGCATGAGTGTGAGTGAGGAAGTTGTATATATATTAATTCATTCATTTAGTTTCTCAACAAATACTTATTCAGTTCAGTTCAGTTGCTCAGTCATGTCCGACTCTTTGCGACCCCATGAATCATAGCACACCAGGCCTCCCTGTACATCACCAACTCCTGGAGTTCACTCAAACTCATGTCTATTGAGTGGGTGATGCCATCCAGCCATCTCATCCTATGTTGTCCCCTCCTCCTCCTGCCCCCAATCCCTCCCAACATCAGAGTCTTTTCCAATGAGTCAACTCTTCGCATGAGGTGGCCAAAGTATTGGAATTTCAGCTTTAGCATCATTCCTTCCAAAGAACACCCAGGGCTGATCTCCTTTAGAATGGACTGGTTGGATCTCCTTGCAGTCCAGGGGACTCTCAGGAGTCTTCTCCAACACCACAGTTCAAAAGCATCAATTCTTCAGCGCTCAGCTTTCTTCACAGTCCAACTTTCACATCGATACATGACCACTGGAAAAACCATAGCCTTGACTAGATGGACCTTTGTTGGCAAAGTAATGTCTCTGCTTTTGAATATATCTAGGTTGGTCATAACTTTCCTTCCAAGGAGTAAGCGTCTTTTAATTTCATGGCTGCAGTCACCATCTGCAGTGATTTTGGAGCCCCCCAAAATAAAATCTGATGCTGTTTCCACTGTTTCCCTGTCTATTTCCCATGAAGTGATGGGACCGGATGCCATGATCTTTGTTTTCTGAATGTTGAGCTTTAAGCCAACTTTTCACTCTCCTCTTTCACTTTCATCAAGAAGCTT